>RCWM02000724.1:0-455272 GCA_003667255.2 Euschistus heros
GAGGCTGGGAATATTTAAAGTTTGTTTATCAAACAATGTTAGAGAACCATGAGTTTGACTGGATTAGGGGGGTGAAAATACAGTTTTAATTATGATACAAAATTGAATTAAAAGTTTGTTTAACTAAATATAAAATTCTGTCATATGATAGTTTACCTGTTTCTTTTTTTCTTGTTGAAACTTGAAGATCATTCCGGGTTGTAAAATGCTATGAGAATGTAGCGGTGTGTTCCTGGGATTTCTTCGATGGGTGGTTTTCTTCTGATGATGTAGACGGTGTAAAGACAATTTACCACTGGATGATTTTTTGTAAAATATCTTGAATACATAAGTCATCGTCGGTGTGAGATAAGTCAGCTGTATGACAGTGGTGAATGCTGTTTCTTTTGATACATTGATGATTAAGAAATTTAAAGTTGTTATTAATATTTTAAGAGATATTTGAACTTTGGAATTACTTTTATGATTCCGAGCCATCCCTTTACAATAGATGGGATGGGGTATAGATTATACAAACTAAAAACAGTTTCTTTCTTCGAAAAAATTGGAATTGATATAGTATAAAATTAATTTCATTTTCATGAAAGCACATTGTACAGATATTGTGCGTTCTATATCTAGGATAAATTTAAATTGAAATGGATAAAGAAATTTGTTATTGTAATGTGGATCTATCTTTTCTAATTCTTGAAACAATGTTTTTGTATTCATTATAGATGGATGTAGAATATTTAGTTTACAAAAGGTTAAAGAAGTTTCTATATCCGAAAATGGTAGTAGAAATTAAAGAGAAAATAAGTTGGATGTGATCTAATAATTCTTTAACCCTTGTTAACAAAAGTTAACTACGGTCCCTTTATCATTAATTTTTTTCGTGCAATTTGCAGCGTATTCTCTTGTATGGTTTTAATAGTATTATTAAATTGACTAATTAAAATCACTGTTTATCGAATATTGGTTATGTAAATTAAATTAAATTATTATTAAATTATCATTATTAAATTAAAATTAAATTATAAAAATTAAAGTCTAATCATTTAATTATACTATTTTACTGTATAAAATATTTTCCATAATTTGGCTTATTAATGCCATCTCTTAAACTAGGAAGAGTTCATATTCCTTGAACTCGTTATGTTGTTTATCAACAATAATTATTCTTTTTATCATTCTTTATTTTTTTTTATTATGTTATATAGTTTGGGCATTTTAACTGCCATCTTTTCACATCAATATAAGTCGTATCCAGCACGACCTTATGTGTATATTGAATTTTCTAATGCTCTTTTTTTTCTATTATTATTGTTCTATATGAGTTTGGGCATTTTAACTGCCATCTTTTCACATCTTATATAAGTCGTATCCAGCGACCTTATTGTGTATATTAAATTATTATTTATATTAAAATTATTTCTTATGCTTTTTTTTATTTTAATGCAAAGAAAAATAAAAATTATTTACTTATATTTAAAAAGGAAAAAATGAGTTTTAAATAAACGTAATTATAATAGCTTGTAATTATAGCTTGTCTTAAGCGAAAGAATGTGTCCGGTGCGAGTGCTTTATCTCAGTTCTAAGAATGCTGACTCGGTCCCGCTCTTTCATCTGGGGGGGGGTCTACCAACATCGTACGTTTTGTCCTTTCTTTTGCGGTCGTTTTATATTTTTTAAATGAATTTTTTCTCGCGTGTTATAATGTTTTTTATCAATTACAGCGGTTTTACTATGTTTTAATTATTTTTTTAATCTTTTCCTTTTTAAATTTATTTTTTTTAATTTTGATTGTTTTTGCCTATTAGCTACAAATACTGTTTCCGGGATTTCGTTTGGCAATTCTTCGCGATTTTTATTCATCCTGGTTATATATTTTTCTTTTGCTACCTGATTCCTATGATTTATTTGTTCATGCAAAATTTTTACTCTTTCTTTATGTTTTGCAACATAATCATTTATGATTTGATTATTGAGATCTATTGCAACGGGCGAGTCTATATCTAAATGTCCAGATATTATTTCGATTGGCTTTAGTTGTGTGATGGAATGAATAGTGTTGTTATACGCGAGTACGGCATATTTAATTTTTTTTTTTCCATTGCGTCTTTTTTGAATTCGTCTCTATTATTTAATAACCGTAAATGTTCTATTAATGTGCTATGAAATCTTTCAATGGGTCCGTTTGATTGAGGTGATTGAGTAGCTGTATAATGTAGTTGGATTCTGTGTAATTTTAATAAATCGGATAATAATGAGTTTCTAAATTCTAAACCGTTATCTGTTATTATTTGTTTTGGTAACCCGTGATGAGAAAAATGAGAAATTAATTTATTAACGACTTCAGTTGCTTGACCATTTTTTAATTTATAAACTTGCGCAAATTTTGAAAAGGAGTCGATTAGAGTTAAATATTTTTTGTTTTCTAGTGTGATTGTATCCATGTGAACTATTTCAAATGGTTTAGATGGTGTTTGAGTAACGTTATATTGGAGTTTTAAAGGATTCCGATCATATTTTGATACCGTACAAATTTCGCAATTATTAATTTGAATTCGAATTAAGTTTTTCATATTAGGCCAATAATACAATCTTTTTATTCGATTAAATGTTTCCTCCGAACCGCGGTGGTTTGTTTTGCCAATGTGGTAATCATTTATTAAACTATTTTGTTCATCAGGATCTTGAATATCGATTAATCTACTTGTAGTTTTTACAAAATTTAATTCCGAATGTTTAAAATATTTTACCATGGTTTCATAAAATTGGGTATAAAAATCAGTTTCAAAGAATAAATAATATTTAACTTTTGGTTCAACGAATTCTTTAATTAATTTTATTATATCTTGTTCGAAATTTTCCTTTGATATCTGAGCGATAATTCTGTTTTTAGTATTATTAAACAGTTTTTCGATTTTGGGTTTCGCGGGATTAATATCAACTAAATTTAAAATAATCTGATTTTTTCCTAAATTTACTGGAGAGTCTGCTATTGGTATTTCGATTATTGTATTTCCTAAAGTATTAGAGTGAACGGAATTTGTTTCAGATTCTTCTGTTATATTATCTAAATTTTCATTTTCATCAAAATTTACGATAAGAGATGCATTTTCCGATGTTTCATTTTCGCGGTAAAATTGTTCTATTAAATCATTAATAATAGTATCAGGGTCTTCAGATTCTGTTAAATTAATTTCTACTCGCGATAGTGCGTCAGCGACTTTGTTTTCATGACCTTTCTTATATTTTATTTCAAAATTAAATTCTTCGAGTTTTAGTTTCCAACGATATAATTTTGAGTTTGGATCTTTTAATGATTGTAACCACTGAAGTGGTTTGTGATCCGTTTGAATGATAAATTTTCTGCCATAAAGATATGGTCGGAAATATTTGGTAGCCCAAACAATAGCTAGAAGTTCGCGTTCAATAGTGGACAGTTTTGATTCACTTTCGTTTAAAGTACGGCTCGCGTAAGCTATCGGAAGATCTCGTCCTCCGTGCGTCTGTGACAATACAGCGCCCAAGGCTACGTTTGATGCATCTGTCGTTAAACAAAATGTTTTGTTGAAGTCCGGATATTGCAGGATGGGATTATTAATCAAATATTTTTACTGGTTTCAAAACTATCTAAATAATTTTTATCCGCGATGTTAATTTTCGATCCTTTTTTTAAACATTGGGTCAAAGGTTTTGTGAGGTGTGCAAAATTTGGAATAAAAACGGCGATAATATCCTAGTAGTCCAAGGAAAGCTTTAATTTGTTTAGTAGTCTTCGGTATGGGATAATTTTTTATAGCAAGGATTTTATTAGGGTTTGGTTTTACTCCGTTTGATGTGACGAGATGTCCTAAATATTCTATTTCCTTTTTTAGAAATTCGGTTTTATCGGGCTGAATTTTTAAGTTAGATTCTCTTAGTTTTTTAAAAACTTGCTTTAAAATTGATAAATGCTCCTGAAGGGACGTACTGTAAATTATTATATCATCTAAATAGGCAACACAATTTGGAACGCCCATGAGTATGTTGTTAATCACTCTCATAAATGTTGGTGGACTATTTTTAATCCAAAAGGTAACCTTAGGAAACTCGTAATGACCGTTTACGGTTGAGAATGCTGTTTTAGGGATACTCTCTTCATCCAATAAAATTTGATGAAACGAACTTGTTAGGTCGATTGTTGAAAAGTAACTGCTTTTGCCTAATTTATCCAGCAGTTCGGTTATATGCGGAATAGGATACTTATCATCGACCGTTTTCTCATTTAATTTCCTATAATCAATTACTATTCTCCACTTTTGTATTCCCGATTGGTCTAATTTTTTTGGAACTACCCAAATTGGACTATTGTAAGGTGAAAAAGAAGGGCGAATGATTTGTTGCTCTAGCATTTCGTCAATTTGTCTTTTCACTTCGTTTTGAAATATTTGAGGATATCGGTAATTTTTAGTATAGACTGGGATCTCGTCTTTAGTTAGGATTTTATGTTTGATTTGCGTATTTGCAGTTAGTGGAGTACCTTTTAAATAAAATAGATCAGAATATTGTTTTATTAAATTTTGAATTTCTTTTTTTTCTTCTTCGTTTAAATGGTCCGTGCGAATAAGATTTTTGACTTCATTGAAATCTGATTCTTTTGTTTTAATTAAATTTATATTATGAGATTCGTTATTTTTAAAAATTCTGATTGGTTTCACAAGGATTGGGGTTTTAATAGTTAATCTAAATGACCGATCCGAATTATTTTTTACCGTACATATAGCTTCGTTATTTTTAATTGAAATTAAACCTTCATGAATTTTAAGACAATTATTGAAATCGGTATGAGGAATGATTCCTTCTCCATTTGAGATATTTTTGATTGGAATTTTGATTACGGTTTCAGAATCGTTGTTTAAGATGTAAGTATATTCAGATTGAGGGGGTCTGTTGTCATAATGAATTGTTAAATTGCCAAAAGGTGTGATTAGTATATCATTTACTAAATCAATTTTCGCACCTAATAATTTAAGACTGTCTGTTCCAAACAATAAATCGAATTTAGGATGGAAGTCAAAAATGCCAAATTTCAGGAGAGTTTTGGTGTTGGGAAATAATTTAGATGAATCTACATTAGCATTAAATTTTGTATAGAAGAACCGTGCGCGCTAGTAAGTTTAAATGGTTCGTGAGTAATGTTATTAAAAAAATATTTATTTGCTACAAGGACGGATACAAGCGATTTTGTGCACGCAGTGTCTATTAGAATTTTTAAGTTTGACTTTGGTGGAATTATATATGGAAGAGCACTAAAACGGGTTAAATTAAATAGGTCTATTACGTCCATGGTTCCTGTGCTAGGCTGGGATCTAAAAAATTACTTTGATCACTATCCAGATTATTTTGATCAGTGTATTGTTGATTTTCTTGATGATCGTCTGGAAATGATACAGTGGGATAGTCGGGTGGTGGTGCATTTGGTAATTCAGTAATTTGGGATTCACTTACGGACTGTTCCGAGTTTAGATTATGAAGTTCTTCAATTTCTAGGTTTGGGTTTTTCCGAACTGGGGTATTGAGAAAAGATTTAAATTTTACACTTTGATCAGGTTGTCTCTGATATTGGGAATTACTTCTATAATTACTATTGACACTCATAGGGGTTGACTGATTAGGTTGTTGGGGTCTATATTGATGATATTGGTGTGGTATATATTGATTAGGTTGTTGGGGTCTATATTGATTAGGTTGTTGGGGTCTATACTGATTAGGTTGTTGGGGTCTATACTGATTTGAGATTACATTTTTAGCAGGTTGAATTGCTTTGTACTGGTTTACTGGGAAATAGTTTATAAATTGTTGGCGATTTTTGTGTATTGGTTTGTTATGGTTTTGGTGTGGGCGATAAGTGTCGATGACAAATTGAAAATCGTTCGTTAGCATGTTTATTGCCTGATTTAGGTCTATCGGATTTTTTGGTTCTCATGAAAGAGCCAAGCGGTTCTTTCAGTCCTTTTAACAAAACTCTTAGTGCTAATTTTTCGATATATTTCGTGAGGACTAACGCCTCCATCGGCATTTCGCTCCTTAAATAACTAATTTGCAACTGTAATGTTTTTTGTATTTTATTATAAAATTCGAAAGGGGTTTCGTTGCCTTGTTTCATTCCCGCCATTTCAATATTTAGAGTGTACGCGTCGCGTTTGTCGGCGTACCCTTGTTTTAACGCATTTTTAATATCGTCCCAGGTATTGATATATTTACTATTAACCATGTCGGCGGCAGCTCCTTTAATTTTAGCACGAATTGATCCTATTAAATAATCGTTTTGGAAATCGGCAGTATTTTCGTGATTATAAAATTTGTTTATTAATTTATCAGAAATTTCTAGAAATCGCGTTAGTGACATAGGGTCACCATGGAAATCAGGTATCATCTCTAGATACTCTTTCTTTAATGTGGGAGGTGCCATTTTTATAAAATATTTAATATAACAAACAAAAAAATAAAATGAGATAGTATGCAATGAAATTAAAATAATATGAAATGAAAATTAAATTTATCCTTAATATACAGTAACTTAATATTTAACTTAATATTAAATAAAAAATTATATTTTAAATAACAAAATATTTCTTTATAGTTATAGTAATGAAATCATAACCTTTTCTTTAAAAATAGAATAGATTTTATTCAAAAATTATTAAATTGAAAAAATAAAAAAAAAAGTTTAATATTGAGATAATATCTCTTAAATAAAAAAAATCACTTACACTAAGATGACTTCGATAGTCAGATCCATGCCAGTTTAACGTCTCGTCTTCCTCTGAATGGACTCGTCAGCAAAAACAGTTGATACTGATCCTTGATATGCCCTCAAGTTTGACGATGTCCTACCGACTGCGCCAGTTGTCTTCAATTTAAAAAGTAAAGACTTTTTTTAAAAAAGAAGTTTATTAGATGAAAAAACTAATCTAAATATTTACTTAACTACTTGAGTTATTAAGTCAAGAATACAGAAAGTTTTTTTGGTTTCTGGAGATTGGAATAGGAATGTACTCAGAAAGTATTGCCGCCGGAAATCAGGAAAAAGCCACCCATACTCAGAATATCAGCAACGTGTGACCGCCTGGGGATCTCGAAGATAAATCTAATTAAACAGTTCATCAGTCTTCCCTGCTTCATCTCGATATCACCAGACAGTCCCTCATATGCCATGGAACCGTAATCAAAGCAAAGCAAGGGAAAATAAGAGAGTGCACTAGAAGTTGACGGGTACTTCGTGGAAAGGAATCTCGAAATCTTTAGAGCAGTTTAAGGATTATGATGGAGTTTTTTGGAGATTGGAGATATAGTTGTTCCAGGATAGGTGTTGATCGGAGGTAACTCGTAGGTTTTTGATAGTTTTAGGACTGAATGGGAAGGTCATTAAAGGAAAAGTAATGTATAGTAGGGATGGGTTTTGAACCAATAAGTTTAGTTTCAAACGTAACTTATTCTTCACTGTCCAACGGTTAATGTTATCAATATCATCCTGAAGCTTATGAGTTGCCTCGAGCGAATCTGAAAGATAGAAAGATATGTGGATTTGAAGGTCGTCTGGATAATAGGTATTTGATAATTGAAATGGTTCAGTATAAATGGATATAGATAAAAAAAATAGAATTGATGTCAGTGAGAGTCCCTGAGGAACATCTTGGGTTAAAGGTACTCGTTTTCTGTTTTCGGCATGTAACTCCTTTCTGGTATTTCATAAGGCCGGTTTACAAGCTCATGCCATTTGCGCAAATTGGCTTGCACAAGCTTGGGACAGAAATTTGACTTGAGGTTGGTGTGTTGGCATGAGGTGTGTAAATGATGCTCAAGCCTAGCGCATGCGCATTTCGCGTTCGATCACCTGTTCCATACTATATTTTGAGTTAATATGTTCGATTTTTGGCAGAAGGACATCCTTGGCCATTCTTCTTTCCCAGTAATTAGTTTTCGTCCTCAAGAATACTATTTAAGATGGCGAAAGGAAATCCTTGGCCACATATATGTATTAGTTTTCGTGTTCAAGAATACTATTTTGAAGTATTCAAGGATACAACGATTTTTAAGTTATCCGAAGGATATTCCGCCATGATTGTACTTTATGTTTTTCTCCTTAAGGGTACTATTTTGAAATCATTCAGGATTTTACGATGGCAGAAGGATATTACGAGAGTGGTCTAAAAAGTTTCCGACCTAACAAAGATATTGAACGTGTGAACAGCTCTTTTAAAAAGGATAATAACGTAGGATTAAATAAAATTCGCGAAGTGTTTCTCCTCGTTACGTTTTTTGGCAATTTTGATAGTATTCCCATCTTCTATGCTCATCATAATCTTAGCTTTAAACCCAGCTATTTATAATTTCAAAATTTAACATTAAAATGGCTCCCGTAAATTTCTTATAATATAGTTAAAATAAGTAGTGAATTTAAGTCGAGAAAAATAAAAACCACGGAAATAACTAAATTATTATTATTTTGAAAAAGCAGATAAAAATGTTTTAGCGAGAAATTTATATCTAAAAGATGCAGACCAATAAAAAACTCATTTTTTCCCGGGTCTTTTGCACTTGTAACCCGCATTTAATTTTGAGTTTATTATCATATGTTACGAGTAACCTTCCCAAATGTAATAACATGTCAACGAGAGATCGTTTGATTGTTCCTATTATTAAATAATTTAATTTAAAAAAAAAATTATTTAATCATTTATTTAAATAGAGAAGAAGATAGTCAGGGATGCAGTCAAAGTAACACCACGTCAAAGAAGATAGTGCTGCGAAACCGGCCAAATCCTTCCGTGAGTGAGTTTCAAAACCGGCCATCTCCACATCCGCGCTGTTGTTCCAGTTCAAGAAGGCCTCTTATCAGGTAACTATCAGTCTGCTCTTACGTTTCCTGTAGTTAACGTTTATGCCTTTATCGTTTCGTACACTTTTCATTCGATCTTTATGGAGAAGTTTGTAGAAGAAGTTCCAGCTAATTTAGCAAGAAAAAGACAAAGAGACCATGCAACATGGAGAAGAAACAAACCCCTCCAGATCGGATTTTTACCCAAATTGAGAAGAAGTTAAAGAAAATCGAGTCTCGTTCAGCCTTCAGAGTTTTTCGGCATTCTCTCGAAAAGTGGAACTGTATTCAAGCCAGGAAGAGACTACACAAATCTTGATTGGAAGAGTCCCAGTAATGCCCTCCTCAAACCCCCTCCACTATGGCACTTCAAAGTAACCCCAACGAAGAGATTTTTCAGAACCAAACCAAATAATAAGGTAATTCTTTAATACGTGCCAACGTTTCGGCCTGCGTTGCAGGTCTTCTTCAGGGCCACCGAACCACACGTGGTTGACGTGGTGTTACTTTGACTGCATCCCTGACTATCTTCTTCTCCATTCATCATCCAGTCAACCATACTTATATCATCATTTATGTAAATATTTTATTAAGGGTTTTATTATGTGAAACGGATAACATATGAGGTTGCTAAGCAATCATATGTTTAATTATAACCTGAAAAGTTATAATATTAACTCTTAATAAAATATTTAAATAAATAATTAAATCAAGATATAGGCACAAAAGAACAAAACATATACTCCTCACTTAATCTAATTTATAGATTCCTTATTAGTTGTGTTCAACATTTGTTATAATACATTCTTTAGTTATTTTTTACTATTATATGAAGTAAGACATATACTTATAAGCTATATTAATTGATTTATTTATTTATTATTTATCAATTTTTTTTTTTTTTTTTTTTTTTTTTTTTTTTGTGTAGGTTTTTCCTATTTTTCCTGCTGTTAAAAGATAAACTGTAAATCCTATTCACAATTATAAAATTATATTATTCATGTAGAGGACATATGCCGGAACATGAATACTTAATATGAATTGTAAATTGTAAAAATGTAAATAAAGTATTATTATCTATCTAAAAAAAAAAAATAATAATAATTAAATCAATTTTTTAAATTTAATTATTTAATAATAGGAAAAATCTCTCGTTGACATGTTATTACGTTTGGAAAGGTTACTCGTAACCTAAACATATGATAATAAACTCAAAATGAAATGAATGAAATGAACAAGTGCAAAAGACCCTTTTTCCCTTTCTGAAAAAAAACAATAGATCATGGATTTTTCTATATAAAATCTACTGCTTCTGATGAGGAAACTGTCGGCAAATTTTCGATTCGAGCAACATCAACAGAACTAGAGTATGTCAAAATGTTACATTTTTGAGTGTGAAAAAAAGTTACACATTATGGGAGTGAGAAAAACGTAATACATATTTGAGGGTGAAAAAAAATTAAACAAGAAAACAATATACCCTTAGCCAAAAGACCTATCCATGTAAAACAAAATCACTGCATGTTTGGTGCAGTTACTGGAGGCGCGATGACCGACAAAGCCGGCCTTAAATAATTTCGGCGGTTAAGATCTGAGAAAGCCCCTATTTCTGGAGCGATTATCCAAGCTAAAGCACTTGAAATCACCCAAGAGTTAAGAGTAATGGCATTTAAAGCGGCCAGCGTGTGGATAGAACGCTTAAGTACTCGGCACAACATTAAATTATAATGTACATATATAAAAATATAAAATTTTAAGTATATTTATTTTTTTATTTATTGAAGTTTACAACTGTAAATAAAAAAAATAAAAAAATACATACATCCAATAAATGTCATAAGATAAAATAATAACGTGATAATTGCTTGTGAAGCTACTACCCACTCGTAGCGCTTCAACAGAAGTTATATTTAAGAAGGTCCCGAAGTCATCTTCTTTTCAGACGCCTCGGAGGGTTGTCAGGAATAGCAGTAATTCGGAAGCAAGTTGGAATACTAGTGGATTTGAATGGTTATGGAGTTTACTATGAAGGATGGGTATATAGGTTTTAGCTAAATCAGCAACATATGGAGCATTGAGGTCTTTATGCATAAGTTTGTTTGTGATGATGTAAGGAAAATAAGGTATTTTTCAAAGGATTTTGGATTGCTAGGATTGGATACGAGATGAGTAAGATGGTTTAATGGAGTCCTAAAGCTCAATTCCATATGTCCAAATAGATCTGATAACTATCATGTATGTGAGTCTTTTGTAATTAATGGGGAGCTTTGAACGTTTGTCTAATAGATGTTGAAGAGGTCGGAAACGAGCTTCCTTCCGTTTTAGTTTTGTATGTGGATTCCAAGTTAGGCTTGTTTTATATTATCCGCCACGACACGGCACGGTGAGACAAATACATGGTGTATTTATATCAGGCACAGCGGGCTCCAGCACGGGGCGGGAGCACAGGCGAAGCGGAGATTTTTTTTTTTAATGACTTTTTGTTTATAGTATATTACTTCATACTAGTGTTTAGTCATTAGGTTTAGTCCAGATGTGTTATTTGTCCAAGACAAAAAGATAAAAAAAGTCAAGAAAGCATGCACTAAATGTAGAAAACCTACATGTCCTGAACATCGAGTAGAAATTTATACAAATTGTTTTGATTAGATTTTTTTTTATAATTGCATATGTTAAATTTCTGTTTTTATATTCTTATCTACTATATATTTGTCAAATACCACTCACTCATTTAACACGAAATCTCAGAAACCACCGAACGGATTGGAAAGAAATTCGATATGTAGCTTCCTACAGGGCCGTAGGTGCTCGCTAAGAAAGGGATTTAAAAAAATCGGCCTGGATCGCTGCTAATTCGCGAAAAATAACTATTTTTATTAGGTATATAATAATAGATTAATTATCATATGGTATTTGGAGATAAGCTAAGTTAAAAAATAGGTTAGATGTTTAAGCCGCACACTTTGACCACAAATTCAAGTTCCTTATAGTTGTAAAAAAACAAAACTACGATCGAAGTCGAAACCTTATAATATTGTTACTTTCTGTGAACGCTTGGTGGCTGCAGAGATTACTTACAACTTACAAGTTTGAGTTGTTTCGTGACGATGATGAATGGAGATTAAAAGACTTATGTTAAAGAGGAGGTTAAAAGACTTATGTTCTCTGGTGATGACATGTAAGGCCAGTTCGATGTAGGGACAAAAAACTAATAAGAATTAGTGAGTTCTATCAAGTGTATGATTCTCTTTAGTATCATCTCATTTTCTACCATGGAAAAGATGGATACAGTATTAACATCCCTCAGAGTGACCCATATACCACTTAAGAAAACTGTGTCTGCAGCTGATTTTTACGCTAAATGTCATTGGAGCGAGGAGGTGAAGAACCTTATTTACTTTAATTTCGTAATCTCCTCAACTAATTTATGCGTGATATGTACGCAAAAATAGAAACAGAAAGACTAAACTTTCTTCAAAAAAATTAAAAAAGTTGAGAAGTTGAGACTATATTCACTTAAAGTATGCCATAAGAAAAGCTGATGGTCTGGTATCGGAGCTGGGTAAGATGTTAGTGCTGCCTCGAAACTTCATTGGAGGACTATCAAAATAATATAAAATTAACTTTTGCAAATTGTCAAATTTACTTTTTGAAAATATTCTAAGAAAGGAATTCTTTAGTTTTATTTAAGTAATAATAATTATCAACGTTAAGATTAACTTTTACTAATTTAAGTTGTCTCCATTCTAATGATATTAAACCGTAGCGGAGCAGGGTACTTTCAGCTAGTATTAATATAAAATGTTCAATGTGTTACTCCTTACGCCCTCAATTAATTTTTCAACATCCAGTTTTGCAAAAAAACAAAACAAAAAAAAAAAAAAAAAAAAAAAAAAAAAATGGAATCAAATTTAAACACAGAAAAAGAACTGGAACGGGGCAAAGTCAGTGCAGTACTGCACTGTTGGAGTCGGAAAGTAAAGTATACTACGAAAAAGACACCTAAAGACACGGACCGGCTCCGACCAAATATTCTTTTCGAGAAATATCTTAATGTCTTGTCTGAAACGTGCCGTGTCTTGCCGGATCGGATCCGCTATATATACACAGGCACTATAAAACTAACTATACTAATATTTGTCTTGTCTGAAACGTTACGGTCCGCTACATGTCGTACCGGATAATATAAAACAACCTTTAAACGTTTGTCCAGTCGGAGTCCTAGGTAGCGGATCTTTTCAACAGGGATCAGTGGGATATTATTAAAGGATATTGTAGGACAGGAAGTCGTAGGTTTACGACGAAGGGTAAAAGTTATTTGGATTTATTTTAATTCTCCAATTTAGACACCATTCTTGAAGGTTTAGGATATGAAATTGGAGTGTTATCGATAACATACATGTGTCATCAGCGTACGTAGAGAGGATAATACTAGGATGTGTAGGGATGCCAGCTGTATGTTAAGTATACTAATTTAAAAACATTAACTCAGACTTAATTCAGATTTATAAACGTGTTTTGAGACTTGTACTCATTTATTTTTTAATAACTACTTCCTAATATTTAAAGTATTTTGAAAAATAAACTTACGTAACCTACAGATTTTTATTTATTTTTTTAATTAGTTCTTAATTGAAATTTATACTATTATATAAAAGGATAATACATTTTTCGTTTTTCATTAACCGCGAAAACTACTGAATCTGTCTGTACTACATTTCTGTCTGTCAACTACATTATCTTCATAGTTCAAGGAAGGTTAATAATAAAATTTATATATTTTCTATTAAATTGTTCTTAATAAAACGATAAATATGTGGGGCGCAGTGAAGTTTGAAAAAGGGGTAGCGGGATAGGATAGGTCTGGCGGCCCCTACGGATTTTATTCAATCGACCCCAAAACCTTGAAGAGGGCCAAAAAAAAATTTGAGATTTTTCCGAACCCCCCCCCCCTCCCTCCCCTGAAATCTCATAAGGGGAAAAACATGTTTTTTTTATATTTGAATTTTTTTCGAGAGTTCAAATTAATTTTTAAGCGGTTCCAACGCAAGTAAAATTTTGTTTTGGATGTGTAGATGTTCCCCGAATTTTTTCAGATTTTAAATAGTTCACATAGGGGTTTTCGAGGTCGCTGATCACATTTATAATTAGAAACACAATTTTGCATTTGACAGCTGTCAATTGTCAAAATATATTTTTGACAACAAATTCGTGATCAGCGACCTCGAAAACCCCTTTATGGACTATTTTTCATATATTTAATTAAATATTGACTTATTCTGTAGGCCTTAAATTGCATAATTTAAAATTCATGTTTTGCTAAAATCGGTTTGTCGCGGACTGCAAGCAACCAAATTCAAGTTTATCGGCGCCATATTGAAGAGGGGGAGTGAATGTTTCAATGCTATTTAGGCCGTTTTTTTTTTTATTGAGTCTGCACCGAAATACCATAGAGTTTTTACTGAAAAATCCCTATTTTTACGTTTTTGTTTGGATATTAAGCTATGTTTCATTCAATTTTACATTAAAATAAAATCTGAAAAAAATCGAAACATCTACAACCCCTTAAAAATTAATTTGAACTCTCGAAAAAAAATTCAAATATCAAAAAAAAACACGTTTTTTCCCCTTATGGGGTTTCAGGGGGGGGGGGGGGGTCGGAAAAAATCTGAAAAAAAAAAAATTTTTTTGGCCCTCTTCAAGGTTTTGGGGTCGATTGAATGAAATCCGTGGGGGCTGCCAGACCTATCTTATCCCGCTACCCCCTTTATCAATAGGTGGCAAACGCCATTCAAGAAAGGTTACAAAGATACCGTGTTAACAAAACAATATAAACTGATAATGAAATTTACTTAATTCAATTTTACTTAATTCTTAAGAAAAAACTTTTTTACTTAAAACACCTTATTATTCTGTTTTTTAGGGTGCTAAATCCAAATATGACACTTATTAAGCCGTATCACCTACCATTTTTTTCACATTTGCACATCAATATATTAATTTTTTTATTTATTACAGAATTTAACAGCTTTTATATACTACAAATAAAATAGTGAAATAATTTGAGCTGGATGTAGAAGAGTTGGCAGCACTGCTGAAACAGATATAGATATAGATGAGCAAGATGACGAAGAGTTCTAATGTGCTAAAGCAAATATAGAGTCTAAACTGTTTACTCAGATTGAGCTTAACGACTTAGTTAGGGATCTTGGGTTAACAAAAGAAAAAGCTGAATTGCTTGGTTCTAGACTAAAAGAAAAGAACTTGTTGGCAGTTGGAACTAGCATATATGTGTATAGGAAGAGAGAGCAGCAGTTTTCGAAATTTTTTGAACAAGAAGGTGATTTAGTGTACTGCTCAGGCATTCCAGGTCTGATCAAAGAGTTTGGTGTTGAATACAAAAAAAAGAAGACTGGAGGCTGTTTATTGATTCTTCCAAAACTAGTTTAAAAGCTGTTTTATTACACAATAGTAACACTTATGCATCTATACCTGTTGTTGCACCATATTCTGAAAATATGAAAGAGAGCTATGAAAACCTAGAAATAGTGTTGAATAAAATTGGCTGTTCGGCTCATGGTTAGATGATATGTGGTGACTTGAAAGTAGCATGCATGCTTCTTGGTCAGCAAGGCGGTTTTACCAAATTTCCATGTTTTTTGTGTGAATGGGACATAAGAATAACGGATCAACATTGGCACAGAAAGAACTGGCCTGTGAGGGAGTCTTTAAAACCCGGCGAGAAGAACATTCTCCGCAAAAACCTTGTAGATCCTAGAAACATTCTCTTAGCACCTCTACATGTAAAGTTAGGCTTCATGAAACAGTTATATAATGCTTTATATTTATATGAAACAGTTATATATGCTTTTTTAAATTACATAAAAAAAGCAAATTTCTCAAAAACTGTGGGTGATACAAAAAAACTAAGACCAGATTTGGATTTAGCACACAAAAATCTATAATAATCGGCTATTAAAGTAGAAAAAAAATTTCAAAATCATTTTTTTTGTTGGCCTGTGTAATTTAAATGTACAGTGTTAATTTATACTTTTATACTGTCATATAATTTTATGGTTAGGAATTAAAATCCAACCAGATGAAATCGATAAATCTATTTCTACCAAATAAAAATTATTACCAAATCAAAATTTCTA
The DNA here is from genome assembly GCA_003667255.2 of Euschistus heros. NCBI lineage: Eukaryota > Metazoa > Arthropoda > Insecta > Hemiptera > Pentatomidae > Euschistus > Euschistus heros. The sequence goes on from RCWM02000724.1 coordinate 16,006, forward strand.
TCCTTCGCTTTTTTTATATTATGTGTAAAAATTGGATTCCATGGGCCTTTAGTTATAAGCACTGATAATGCAGTTCATTATCCGCAAGTTTTTTAACAGTCTCTGTCTATCTGAATTACTAACTCATAGATTAAAATTAAAAATTGGATGTGAAATTATGTTTTACGTAATCTTCAACCACCTAATGTCTGCAATTTTAACGAGGTTAAAAATGACTGCTAAGCGTGGAAATGTCATTGAATAAATAATTACATAACGGATTTATTTACAACTACACCTAAGATATTTTTTTTTTGTTATACATATAAGACCATAAACACTATAACTTGTTTGGCATGATTGAATACCAAAATTTCACTACTTTTTATTTAAGCTAAGTAAAATAAAATAAATTTCTAGCTTTTACTTTATTGGTCTAAAAAGACATTCCATTACATACCGGCCCGTTTGTAGAAAACATATGAAAGAATATAAGATAAACGAAAGCCTGTAGCTACATGTACAGACGGCTATAAAACTATAAACAATGCACCGCGAACATTGCCGATGTCACCCGAACTCAAACGGAAGCAATGACGGCATTTTGGCTGGCCGTCTTAGTTGGCCCATCTCTAATTTGCAATTACTGAAGACTTAATAATGTCCGGGTGAGACCCCAGGTGTTCCAGAAGCTGTTAGGAGAGTTTAATTACAACTGGGGTAACCAAATAAATTAATACTAAAGAGGCTAAATTGTGTTTACTCTATTTTTCTTTTTAATTTTTTTTTTTCTCCAAATGTCTCTTATCCCGCTTAGAGTTTCAAGTTTCCTTTCCTGCCAACTTTAAGTCCTAATTACTATTAAAAGTCTATAAAAGTTCATTATCCCTATAATGAGTCTAAAGGGACCGTCAACCATTTAATCTGCCTCAGAAGTTTTCGTTCACTAAATTATTTCACAGCACTGTCTTTGATTTCTTGTTAATAATTTTATTCATGACAATAATTAACACAATTTTCGAATAGAAAATTTATTAAGTATTATAGGTTAGTCATTAATAACAAAATAGGGAGTGTTTTGTTTTCTTACACCTTGAGTGTTAATGCATCTACTCCCTTAACTGCCTTCTTGATCACTTCTGTTTTATGAGATCACTGCTTGTATTTAATAAACTACATAATATTTCAAAATATATTTTAATTATTTTATTAATTTTAGTACAAATTTAAACTGTTTTGTAAGAAACCATTTTTTTAAATTTAATTATTAAAAATGTAAACATTATTTGTTGTTACCCCTTAACCGACGTGGCCAAAAACTTTAACACTCCGTGCGTCGCGGAATCCCTAGGACTCCAAAATTAAAGTATTGGGTTGTTTCACATGAAATGTCCGATTTTATAATATTTGAAATACATAGAGGATTTTGCGAGTCTCTGTTGTTTACTTCCAAAGTTCACATATCATAATCAAGCAGTTACTAATCCTCTACTTTTCTTTTATAAACATTAGCTTCCCAATCAATTACACACTGTTTAGTATACCTTCAAATATGAACATGGAAACACGCGATTTTCGTGTAATATTTTTGTATGAGTTTAAACTAGGGCGTTCGGCAGCTGAGGCTGCTAGAAACATCTGTAAGGCGTTTGGGGAAGGGAGTGTAAATGAACGAACCATTCGCCGTTGGTTTGCTAAGTTTTCGACTGGGGATACCAACTTGGAAAACCAGCCCCGAGGAAGACCTCCAACTGTAATTAGAGAGGTGAGACCATTACCTCTACAACCTACTGCAATGAAATTGGCCAAATGCACGAAACATTATTGAAAAAAACAACCTGGATTGGTAAATCGGAAGGGCCCTATACTCAACACGACACGACAACGCTAGACCCCACGTTTCAAAACTTACCATGCATAAATTGAAAGAGCTGGGGTACGAAGTTCTTCCGCACCCACCATATTCTCCCGACTTGTCTCCAACAGATTATCACCTTTTCAGGAATTTAGACAACTTCTGCAGAGGAAAAATTTTTGCAAATGATGCTGAAATCAAATGTGCGTTTTCAGATTTTGTTTCACTTCAAAGCTCAGAGTTTTTCAAATCCGGGATAAAAAAGTTGTTGTCACGTTGGGAAAAATGTGTAGAAGAAGAAGGTAAATACTTCGAATAAAATTATATTGTTTTCATATTGTATTTTTACTAAAATCCCTTTACCTTGAAAACGGACATTTCATGTGAAACAACCCAATAGGTGTTTTTTTTTTTTTTAATTTAATGAAAAATAATGTTTTTTTTTCGATGTTAAAAATAATCAATAGCATTTATAGACACAAAATACTTTATTTGCAACCAACTGAATAACAAAGTAAAGTTATCAAGATATAAAACTCAAAATAATAATTTTTCTGATGAAAATAAACATTGTTACACTCAGATTATTATTTTTTAAAAACGAACCAAAAAAATAAAAACTTTTAGCGAAAAACATATTGCCTAAGGTCTATAATAAATTAGCATATGTTAACTTCTAAACTTCTTTAATTTCATGAAAAAGGATGTTAAAATAAATTTATAGACACAGAAAATTGACATTGGTAAAAAGAACCAAAAAAATAAAAACTTTTGAAAAAACATATTGCCTAAGGTCTATAATAAATTAGCATATGTTAACTTCTAAACTTCTTAGAAATGTCCTTAAAAAAACATTATTTTAGAGCTCGTCTAGATTTTCAATGCATTGCTCGTCTAGATTTTCAATGCATTGAACATACAGTTTATTAGAATATTTGCAAGCATATTGGTTTTGTGGATCACAAATAAAACAATACTTTCTATGATTTCTAAGTAATACTTCTTGAATAACAGAGAACGTCGTGATTATTTGTGACAGCATTCTCAGCAGGAAAGTTGCTTTCAGGATCTTCTGCTGAAAACTCTTTGTCCATTTTAGTAGGGTCTCCTCATAGTTAGCACCTGTAGTTCTAATGTATTCTGGATTCCTGGACATAGTTGCGAAATTGAAAGGTAATGGTTCGGATCGGCGACACCAACCCCTAAACCCGCTCAGAATACCTTTTATCGATTCTAACCTTGTTCCGATTTATTTCGATGTTCTAGTCACTGCTTTTAGAGGGGAAAGGTTATTCTCCTACATTTACTGAGAAACTCTAAATCCCTGTTCAAAGTAATATTAACTTCTGTTTAACTTCTAATATTAAAATGAGAAATAAGGAAATATTAAAGTGGAAATATCGAAATATAAGACACTAAATTAATTTTGAATTAATATTAATTTAATCAACAATTATGGTAATATACTATTGAACCACCAGTAAAGTTAATTCCAGATGAACATTCTGTCAGAGAAGTGAAAATAACAAATTATAAATATAAAAAAGACAGAATCCTTAAGTATTTATTTGGCATAACTCCTATTTATTTAAAATTTGTAGTTACATGTTTCGGAGATAATGTTCCATCATCAGGCTTCTAATTTTTTTTTAAAAACACATTAATCTATAACATTATACCAATAGTTCTACAATTATATGGTAATGTGTCATTTACCTCTTAATCTGTGATTATTTTCACATTGTCAATTCTCCATGTTATAAGCCATTATATAATATAAGACAGAATCCTAGTTGAAAGTGATGATGTTAATTTCTGCTATATTTTCTCATGGGAAGTAAAAATAAGAAAACATAAAAAACCTGTGATATTCTTTCTCACATTTATTTATAAACTGATATGTTTTATTGAATTAATTATACAATCTGTCTCACTTTAGCACAAAAAGTAATATGGATGACAAAGAATCCATTCACAAAATATGTATACTGAAATTTTATCACTGAAATTGAAACAACTAATACAAATATATAAAACACCAAATCCATGTACAAATAAATCTTGTTAAGTTTCATAACACTTTTACAAGTTGTAAATTTTATCACTTAAATTGATAGAACAAATATAAATATGTAAAACACCAAATCCATGTACAAATTAATCTTCTTAAGTTTTATAACACTTTTACACATAAGATTAGATGAAATAAGAAAACATGAATTCATAAAACACTTAATCCTTTATGAAACTCATTTTGTGAACTTCTGTTTCACTTATTTACATTTAAGAAGTCTAAATATCAATATAACAAACTAAACAACACAATCATTAGTTGAAACTGTAGAAGTGATTGTTTACATATTAGGTTATAGGAATGAACTATCGAAAAATGTAAACATGAAGTGAAGCGCAAGGATCGAACTGGTCTGTGTAGCGCGGGTCAACCTAGTTCGGTGGTGTCGCCGATCCGAACCGTTACCAATTGAAAATATAGCACTAACTGCGTCGCGGAGTCCCACGGAGTCTGAAGCAATTGTAACGCTGACGTAAATTCGCTGAATACTATAGTAGACACAGCAAATGTTGCGTCCCCTCAGCCTAAGAAGGTACCGGGAAACACATCCTGTTTGAACGAAAATCACATTAGTTATGAAACTGTATATATCTGCTAGAGTCCCAGGGACTCCTCAACGCCCCGGTTAAGGGTTAAAACGCTTGAACAAAACTGAAATATTTGCCTGTTTTATCAATGTTTTAGTAGTAAAATCATTAATTTAAAAATAGAGAACCAACTTCTATTAAATTATTAACTGATATTTACAACTGTATACATTATATACAGTGAGATGGTGAAAATGGTTACAGTGACATTTCAATAACATGCAAAGTACAACTCACTAATAGCACTTCAATAAAAAATCTACTTTAGGTTCCTTGGTCATCTTTTCAGATGCCTCGTTGAGTTATCGGAGATCGAGTGTGAAGCAATTTAAAGGCAAGTGTATTCGATTAGTTATCGAGCTTATCAAGAAAGGATAATTTACTGGTTTGAGCTAAATCAGCAACATATGGAATATTAAAACGACTTAATCTTTATTGATAAGTTTGTGACATAATAAGGATTGAGAATTTTGCGAAGGATTTTTGATTGTAAGGATTGGATACAGAAAGAATTTGAAGATTTAGAGGAACCCAAATAGGTCTAATCACAGACATTGTAAATGAGTTTTTGTAATTAATTGGACGCTTTGAACGTTGGTTTAGTAAATGTTTGAATAGTCTATAACATCGAGCAGTTTCTTGTCGTTTTAGTCTTGTACGTGGATGCCATGTTAGACGTTTGTCCAAGTGTAGCCCAAGGTAGCGGATCTGTTCAACGAGGATGAGGTGGAACATTATTAAAGGACACTGTAGGACAGGAAGTCGTAGTTTCCTGACGAATGGAAATGGTTATTGATGAGATTTGTTTGAATTTATTTTAATTCTCTAATTTTGACTCCATTCTTGAATGTTAGGTAACGGTCGGGTTAAGAGGAGGCAGCTCCTACGCCCGCCGAGAATACCTTTTATCGATTCTTACCTTCTTCCGATTTATTTCGGTGTTTTAGTCGCTACTTTTAGAGCGGGAAGGTTATTCTCATTTATTTACGGATAACTTCCTTAACTTCCTTTCATTTATTTACGGAGAGAAAAAGTCAAAAAAAAAAAAAAACAAAAAACCAAAAACAAAAAAAAAAAAAAAAAAAAAAAAAAAAACTAAGACACGTCCCTGTTCAAAGTATATTAACTTCTGTTTACCTTATGATAATAAAATGTGAAATAAGAAAATAATGAAGTGGAAATAATAAAATTTCAAAATATAAGACACTAAATCAATTTGGAATTAAATGAAAATTAATATAATGCTAAACCACCAGTAATGTTAATTCTTGATAAACTTTGTGATGTGAGGGAATTAATTGTAAATAACAAATTATAAATATTTAAAAGACAGAATCCTTAAGTATTTATTTGTCATAACTCCTATTTATTTAACATTTGTAGCTACATGTTTCCGAGACAATGCTCCATCATCAGGCTTCTAAATTTTTTTTAAAACACTTTAATCTATAACATTATACCAACAGTTTTACAATTATATAGTAACCTGTCATTTACCTCTTAATTTGTGATTATTTTAACATTGTCTATTCTCCATGTTATAATCCATTATAAGACAGAATCCTAGTTGAAAGTGATGATGTTAATTTCTGCTATATTTTCTTAAGGGAAGTAGAAATAAGAAAATATGAAACCTATGATATACTTTCTCTTATTTATTTTTAGATTGATATGTTTTATTGAAATAATTATACAATCTGTCTCACTTTAGGGCAATAAGTATTATGGATGACAAAGAATACATTCACAAAATAAGCATACTGAAATTTTATCACTTAAATTGATACAACAAATAAAAATATATAAAACAAATCCATGTACAAATTAATCTTCTTAAGTTTTGTAACACTTTTACACATTAGATAAGAGGAAATAAGAAAACATTAATTGATAACACACTTAATCCTTTATGAAACTAATTTTGTTAACTTCTGTTTCACATATTTACATTATACAATCTGTTACACTTTAGGACAATAAGTATTATGGATGACAAAGAATCCATTCACAAAATATGCATACTGAAATTTTATCGCTTCAATTGATACAACAAATAAAAATATAGAAAACACCAAATCCATGTACAAATTAATGTTCTTAAGTTTTATAACACTTTTACACATCAGATAAGAGGGAATAAGAAAACATGAATTGATAAAACACTTAATCCTTTATGAAACTCATGCTGTTAACTTATGTTTCAGTTATTTACATTTAAGAAGACTAAATATCAATATAACACACTAAACAACACAATCCAAGTTGAAACTGTAGAAGTGATTGTTTACATGTGAGGTTATAGGAAAGAGCTATCGAAAAATGTAAACTCGAAGTGAAGCGTAAGGATCGAACTGGTCGGTGTAGCGCTGGTCAAGGCAGTTTGCTGCCTCCTCTTAACCCGACCGTTACCTTAATGTGATATTCTAGTGATTGGGATGAAATGAAGTGACCATTATAAAACTCACGTTTCGTCTGCCTACGTGGTGAGAACGGTTCTAAGATAAATCGGAATGTTTAATTTTTTTTTTTTTTTTTTTTTTTTTATACATTTATTGAAATTTACAATTGTAAAAAATATATACTTGGATATATAATATATAAAACTTGGAAAAAACTACTCATCAGTAGCACTTTATTAAAACTTCTACACTAGAAGGTTTCTAGGCCATCTTCGTTTCAGACGCCTCGGAGGATTATCAGGAATGGAGTGGGAAGCAAGTTGAGAAACTAACGGATTTGAGTGGTTATGGAGCTTATGATGAAAGAATAGGTATCTGGTGTGGGATAAATCAGCAACATATGGAACATTAAGATCTTTATGTATAAGTTTATTGGTGACAAAGTAAGGAGCATTGCGGATTTTTCGAAGGATTTTGGATTGTAAGGATTTAATAGGAGACGTTTGTCCAAGTGAAGTCCTTGGTAGAGGATCTGTTCAACAGGGATTAGTGGAATATCATCAAAGGATACTGTAAGACAGGAAATCGTAGGTTTACGTTATTTGGTGGGATTGTTTTGGATTTATTTTGATTCTCCATTTTTGACACCATTCTTGAAGGTTTAGGATATGGGATTGGAGTGTTTTTAGAGGCAATGAAGGGATCATTGTTTACTGATAACTCACATGTGTCATCTGCGTAAGTAGTGAGGACAGTGTTAGGATGAGTTGGAATGTCAGCTGTATACACTGTGTAGAGGATAGGACCTTGGATACTACCTTGAGGAACACCGGCAGATTGTGTAAAGAGAGAACAATAGGAATTTTTATGGTTTACTTTGAAAGTTCTATCGCTAAGATAGGAACGGATAATTAGGAAGTATGTTAAAGGAAGGAATCTACGGGGCTTGTAAAGTAGTCCTGGGTGCCAGACTCGGTCAAAAGTTTGTTCCACGTCGAGAAAGGCTCCCGTACGGTGGAATGTCTAATTAAAAGTTAAATTATATTTATTGAAGTTTAAGTTATAAAATTGGGGATGAGGTAATTTGTATGAAGGTTTTAATCACTTCTTCTTTTTTTTTTCTCTTTATTTGTTTAATCCACACCTGTCACTTATCATGTGACAACAAGCAGATGTGATAAATTGTTGTATACAAGATAATTGTCATGTCAGGCATGAGGGAGGACAGCACCCAGCGGTACTTACTCCTAACATGAACATGATATTTAATCAGTTTTAACGGAGTAGATCCCTCAACCAACTCCTTTTTAGTCTCCTTTGGGTATTATCTGGCAAGCTTATGGAGGCCATACTTTGTATTAAATTATTGATATGTCCGTGAAGTTTGTCGTGAAGTCTTTTATATAAAGTCTGGATGTGATCTTGTACCATGGGTATGTGTAAGTCTGTGTGTAAAGTTTTGTTATTGACATACCAGGGTGATTGTGTAATGAGTCTTAAAGTTTTTGACTGGAAAGTCTGTATTTTTTTGGATGTGTGTTTTTTTAGCAGTTCCGTAAATTTGTGAGGCGTACGTCCATAGAGGTTTTAATAAGTAAGTAAATCACTTCTTATTATTCCTAAAGTTATTAAATTTTATTGATTTAAAAATTTAAAAAATGAAACAACTTTGATGAGTTGCAAGCTGTCTATTGAGGTATCGTACTTGTGTTTTCCTTGTTAGTGTTATTTCTGATGATTTCATTTTCTTGTTGCCAATGATACAGCTGCTCTATTCTTGTGTATTTGAAACCGCATCATCCATCATTCTATGATTCATATTAAAAGAAGAAATTCGGTGTGCAAGGAGCACACGCGAATAACTGACCAGTTCGCCTAAAGATTAATGGGTTGTTCTCACACAATTCCTAAAACACGAATTATAAATTAATGTAAATTTGTAACTTTAAATTTGTCGTGTTCTTAAACACAGCTAAGGGGTATATCATATTATTTTATATTTAGATCGTCATAGATCTTATTTCTAGTGTACATGTAGTTAATAGTTCGCTTTATTGATGCCTGATAGTACAGAAGCTGGTGACACATTTAGAGCACGGATTTGACTCAACTTGCTTTATAGCTAAAAAGTTTCGTAAACGATAGTTGTATTGGGAATGGATAGTCTGCCTGGCTTGCGCAGGTGGGAGAGGTTCTGCGCATCGTGAAAGTAACGTAAAATATTTGTGATGGGGTCACCTGCGGTGTAGTGGTTAGCATAGCAACCTACTAAACCCAAGACCGCGGGTTCGCAGCCCGGCAGATGACCTTAGGATTTTTTAAAGGGAGTAAAAAATCCTCAGCTATGCCGTCCTTCGGAAGGGACGTAAAATGGGGGTCCCGAGCCTGTGCGATGTCAGGTACTCGTTAAAGATCCATATCCTAATTATACCTGGATAGGCAAAATTTAGGACTCCCACCGTAGCATCGTCCGATTAGCCATAGCAGCATAAAGTGACGTTAAACGAAACAAACAAACAATATTTGTGATAAAAAGTATAATTGACCCAGCATGAAATAAATTGTATTCTATTATCAATAACAAGCGGAATATATCAATCGCAGATAGTTTGAGTGGTGGGACACGAAAACAGACCACCACAAAGATATTTAAAAAAAAAAAAAAAAAAATATATATATATATATATATATATATATATATATATATATATATATGTAATTTTTCTTGATATAAATCAATATTATTAAATATATTATTTTATTTTTGAAGAGAAAAGATTTGACCCGGTCGGGATTCGAACCCAAGTTTCCACCTCTCTAGCGTGGCGCCTTATCCAACTAGGCCACCGGGGTCGTATCCGAACCAGGCAAATCTTCTCTCTTCAGTGATCCATAACCCCCGGGCACTCGCAAATCGCGATGTGATTCCGGGGATGAATGTTCATATTGAACACTACATTTAACTTGGATCTATTGACAATCCGTCACCGGTATATATATATATATATATATATATATATATATATATATATATATATATATCTTCTTAAATATTTCGTTAAATATTAAATATATTATTTTATTTCGGCCGTGGATCGAATTCGAGGTCGGGAGACCCTCCTGGGGCACACCCAGCCTCCTAAAAAGTGGGTACCCTTAATTGGGGAAAAACCTGGCGGTTTAGCGTGATTCTGGCCAAACCACCTCCTTTCACAGCTTAGAAACAGTACAGCCTACCTAAGTACTGAACCCGAGACCCTTCATGGGTTGTAAGTGGTACAGGTTTTTTTTTTTATATATATATATATATATATATATATATATATATATATATATATATATATATGTAATTTTTCTTGATATAAATCAATATTATTAAATATATTATTTTATTTTTGAAGAGAAAAGATTTGACCCGGTCGGGATTCGAACCCAAGTTTCCACCTCTCTAGCGTGGCGCCTTATCCAACTAGGCCACCGGGGTCGTATCCGAACCAGGCAAATCTTCTCTCTTCAGTGATCCATAACCCCCGGATTGTCAATAGATCCAAGTTAAATGTAGTGTTCAATATGAACATTCATCCCCGGAATCAAATCGCGATTTGCGAGTGCCCGGGGATTATGGATCACTGAAGAGAGAAGATTTGCCTGGTTCGGATACGACCCCGGTGGCCTAGTTGGATAAGGCGCCACGCTAGAGAGGTGGAAACTTGGGTTCGAATCCCGACCGGGTAAAATCTTTTCTCTTCAAAAATAAAAAATATATATATATATATATATATATATATATATATATATATATATATATATATATATATATATATATATTAACCCTTCTGAAAATATAATAGCGTGTCAAGTTCATTTTTATAATAGTAATCAGAAAAGACGAATGGGGTCACCTGTGGTGTAGTGGTTAGCATAGCAACCTACTAAACCCAAAATCGCGGGTTCGCAGCCCGGCAGATGACCTTAGGATTTTTTAAATGGAGTAAAAAATCCTTAGCTATGCCGTCCTACGGAAGGGACGTAAAATGGGCGTCCCGAGCCTGTGCGATGTCAGGTGCTCGTTAAAGATCTCTATCCGAATTATACCTGGATAGGCAAAATTTAGGACTCCCACCGTAGCATCGTCCGATTAGCCATAGCAGCATAAAGTAACGTTAAACGAAATAAACAAACAAAAAAGACGGATAATTTGTGTGGTGGGACACGGTACCAGACCAACTCAAAGATATTTTTTTTATTATTATAAAAATGTTCTTGACACGCTATTACATTTTCAGCATGGGTCAAAAATATTTTTTATTTTTAAAAAAAATATCTTTGGGGTTGTCCGTTTCTGTGTCCCACCACTCAAATGATCTGCGATTGATATATTCCGCTTATTTTTCATAATAGAATACTATTTGTGTTAATAAGGTCTATAAAAAATAAATAAAAAAAATGACCGTTTTTTAAATAAATATTTGTATTATTATTTCTATATATAAAGTATAGTCCATTGTTATCTACCCTCATTACCCGTCTGCTAGCCAATTGCTCGATGCCACGCTGATACAGTTCCTTGGGATGGCTGTCAAAGAACTCTTGGACAGCATTTTCAGGTTCCGCAAAATTATAAATTTTTTTCCCTTTAAGAAAATGGGCCATGGATCTAAACAAGCAGTAATCCAAAGGTGCGAGGTCTTGACTATATGGTGGATTAAGCAGGAGTCCAAACCCATGAAGTTCTGTAAACTTTTCTTTGGTTCAACGGGAAGTGTGTGGACGAGCATTATCTTGTTGGTATAAAATTCCTTTTCGGTTGATGAGAGCAGGATAAAGGTGAGGCGCCACTGAAAGATGACTTGACTGTAGTACCAGACTGGACCCAGACTGTGATTTTAATAGGGAACGGCGACACCGGGACCGAACTTGACTTGAGCGGACTTGAGCCCTCTTCCTGACTCCGCAGGCGATCCGTTTATGTTGGGTCGGCACAGGACTCCGGTTCCCCCACTCCTACTTCCTTTACCTTATTTCATAAACAAACCCTCGTCTGGCGGTGCACGGCACGTAGCAGTGTCCCTGTGAAGTTCGTAAATCATGGACATAAAAGAAAAGAGAAAATAATTTTGAAATTGTTCGTTCGAAAGCTTTGTAAACAACGTGTGAAATTCACCGTGCTTCGCTCGATCTTTTATGTATGGAGATAACCACTTCTTTTGATAATTTAATGCACTTGTAATAAAATATTCATAATCGGAATCAGAGGATTCGGAATATATGTATAGGTGTGCTTCCATATTGGCTTCTCTCTCGACAATGCTAAAAAAAAGGGGTTGGTCTGCTCCGATACTCAAGTCAAGTCAGGTTTTGGTGGCGCACCCCCACTCAACTCTGGTCCGGTCAGGTCTGCTCAAGTCAAGTCCGTTCGCAGTGGCGCCTCACCTTAACGCTCTGACAGCTTTGCTTACAATCTTTCCAGTTGTTCGCAGTAGATTTCAGAATTCATAGAGCATCCATCAGGAACAAATTCGTGATGAATAACACCTTCAAAATTAAAAAACGCAAAGCATGGATTTTTTTTTTTCAAATTGCCCTCTTGCAGCAACCGGTAAAGCAGCAGTTCGACCCCGATCTAGCCATTGCTTATGGGTATTCGGATATCGCCAGTAAACCTACTTTTCTTCACAGGTAACAATCCTCCGATAAAATTTCATATCAAAAGGTTTTTCCAATAAATTTTCACAAATTTCTGGCCTCTTAGCTGATTGCTGAGGAGTAAGTTCGTGAGGGACCAGACTACAGGTCTTTTTCACCTTCCACATGGAGAGAAGATGGCGACTAACAGTAACTTTCGACACACCATACTCCCTGGCAAGTTCGCGAGTACTTGTGGACCAATTTGACTCAACAGTTTCCTTTAGAACCTCATCAATATTCATTAATGGTCGCCCGGAGCCCTTCTTCCTTTCCAACGTCGTATCTCCACTTCTTAATTTTTCAAACCAACGCCGCGCGGTGCGCTCTTCAAGGACACTTTCCTCTTCATATTTAATAATTTCACAAGTTGCTTCAGCGGCTGTGAATTTTTTTTTCCAGTAATGTCTTAAAATTGCGATAATTTCGTAGGACACTGTCATGTTTCTTCTTTGAAATAAATAACTGAACTGAGGCTTTTTTTTTTTTTTTTTTTTTAACGAAGTCCTGTGATAGTAAACAAGCTTAGAGAAAGCTCTAAAGGGATTATTAAGTATTGGTAAATAATAAATAGCATTAAGATATTTACAAACTTTTGAACTCTGGAATTTGATAAAACTGTCATTTTTTTTTTTTATACGCCCCATTATTTCATGCTGGGTCAATTATTTTTTTAATTATAAATATTTTACCTTACCTTTGACGCTGCGCAGTATCTGTCCCACCTCCGAACGTCAGGCAGGCTAGCCAATCCCTATACAACTATCGAAAACGAAACTTTTTAGTTGTAAAGCAAGTTGTGTCAAATCCGTGCTCTAAATGTGTCACCAGCTCTCCATGTTTACCAATAATATTCTAAGTAATGGCATTTTGGGTGTTGTCTATTAATAATTATTGTTAAGTATTATTTTTTTTTAATCTATATTATAATTTTAATAATAAGAATTTATGGATTTATTTTACTTGACCTGTTAAAAGCTATGCACACTGTTTATGTTCTTAACCAATCCTGAATATTTACAATATACGCAGAGGGGGGGGGGGCAAAATCCCCAGAGCCCGTGATCTTAAGGTGACCACTGGTCGATGATGTTTGAACAGTTTGCTTGAAAGAATTCAACCAGTGTAATTATTATCGAACCTGCTGCGTTTTTTGGCTATCTTAAAAATCGGGGGTTTTCCCTTTCTCAGCGCGTGCGTCTCAACTAACACATGGGAGAATGTTAGCGATCGAGGATTAAAAAAACAATTGACCAATGAGCCAGTACTGTTTATTTATTGAGAGTAATTCACCTTCGTTTTGTGACATGTTGAAATAAAATGAACAGGCTTTATCGCGATTTATTGATATAAACTCAAGGCTAGCAGGTTATAGAAGCTGGAACTTGTTTGAATATTATAAACATTGTTTACAATATTTCTCCCTAATGACGTATTTTTCATTTACTACTTCTTTTGGTATGTATTCTTCCCATCTTCAGGTTTTTACCATATTGCTGTTTACTCTTCACAATGTCAATGTATAAAATGCTAATAATGACGAGAAATGTGCTAAAAAAATTTTATAATATAATAACAAACCTCCTTAATATTGATATAATTTTTTCATTTGTTTATTGAGGGTTTAATGAATATTGTAATCCCAAACTTGGCGCTAAGTAGTTTCGCTCTTTTGACCATGTAAAACTGCTTTATTTCAGAAACTACTGAGAAACGCTTGTTTTAAAAATTATTTCAACAAAACACATCTAGAACAAAGTGGGAAATTATTTCCATGAGAATAGGCTGTTTATCGTATGACTCAACCCATGATTATAAAACGAATTAAAATCGATATTTTCAAAAACTATAGTCTTTAAACATATTAATTAATTACCTATCGAAAATGGGGGGGGGGGGGGGTCGCTTTCAGACTACTGTGCGTTATTGTTACACTTTTTCTATCTGAAATCCTTGTGATTTTTCCGAAGTTTCATGAACTATATTCCATGAATGAATGAATCACTTCCAAATGGGGTCATATTTTTTATTAGGGTCACAAGGAAGATTTTTATTCCAACTTTTGAGGGCCACATTTAACCCATTCAATGTGGCACTAAAATTGGATTTTTTCCCACTCTTTTATTTAAAAGTTTTTGTGATTTTAAGAACATATTTGACAAAGAAATAAGTGTAGACTTTTTTTTTTTTGAACAGTAGAAGTAAGTGACGATCCCGGAATCATTGCCGCTACTGTATTGAAAAAGATAGGCAAAATCCATTGTCTATATCGCCCATTCCCTTGAATCAGACAAGCCAAGAATAGATGGGTGCATGAGTGCGGAGACAGGAAAAGCGGGATAATTCCGGAGGGAGGCGACGATCTTAGGATCCTGCCCGCCCCCTCTGTAGCACCTTGCAGATCCAGGGATCGTCGGCGTAAGGAATGGGTTAATGCTCACCTGAAAGAGCCTGCTCAGCCACCACTGAATGAAAAGAATTGAGGTGCACATTAAACAATAAAGGGTACTACAAACGTTTTGCAATGTGACAACTGAAAGACTCCTCCTTTATGGACGAAGTAAAATAGTTTACTTCTATTTTTAATTCCAATGATTCTTTTATTCTAAATAATATGTCATATTCATTTTAGATTCTGAAGGCTATACATTATTTTTTATTCTTAAGGGACTTAAGGTCCCAGAATAAAGAAAGAACTTTTTTATTATTATTATTTCATTGAATTGTTACTTAATCTTATTAATGGTTTCAGATTGATGCTGAGAAGCAAAGGATGGTTTACGACGAAGTTGGAAGATTAAAGACAAGCTGACCCAACTCTTTGGGGCTCGCGATGAGTTCACGTCCAGCCCCATACCCTTATGATTCCTCACTGCCTGAGGTACTCATTTCATACCTATTAAAAAAGTAATTTATTTTATAACTAAAGTGGTGGTCTCTGAGTGAAAAAAATATCGCTCACATGCTCTAAAAAGTCTGTGAGTTAATAAGGCATCTCCCAAATATTTATTGCAAACAAACAACAAGGTTTTTTTTTAATATGTAGTTAGGTCCATAAGTTTCCTTCCTGCCTTAATCCCCCACCTTCAAGCAGGCTAAGACATGCCCAGCCTGCTCCCTCTGCATCCATTGCCTGTACTTCCTCATTTCTATCAGTCTGTTTCTGTACGTGTAGAAAACTTGGAGTTATTACTATGTTCAAGATTGAATACCGAGCACTTGCTTAAATATTTTGTAAAGAGAGCCTTACTCCTGTGTAAATTAAAGATTTCTTGGATAGTCTGTATGGGCAGTCCTCCTCTTATGTTCCATTGTTAAAGAATGGAAAAGTATCTCAATTAAATGTTAAAGTCACACAGTCAACCAAGAAGATTTTGGCCTCCATTCTTTGGGTTTGTAGAGAACTGCTTATTGAATTTAAGGAAAGGAACACAACAGTAGATTACGAGTATTATGCAGCCCTACTTTGCTTGTGATATTTATATCAAATATGAAAAGTGAGCAGAGGTGTTTGGCTTCTTCATGGCAATGCTCCTGTTCACAAAGTATTGATTTAGAAGGTTGCTGTGAAGGTATATGCATCTCAAGAAATCACTCATCCAACCTTCAGCCCAGACTTGGATGAAGAGGTCTAAGCAGCTGAGGAAGAACATTTTTCAAGCAGAGAATTAAATTAATGTTTTCTTTGACTATTTAATAATCAGAAAATTATTCAATCAAAATCAGCTTTTTAAAGTGCTACTTTATCTTAGTTAGTCGGTGAAAAAACAGCTGATTTTACAAGGACAAATTCAAGAACATTACTCAGCTGTTTTCTCCATCCCTCTTATATTCACCAGTTGGAACTCAAATCATCAAACACTTATTCAAACCATCCTTTTATAACTAATGCTAATGATTGTAACATAACAATAAATATTTATAATATATAAATATTTAATGAACTGTTAACATAGAGTTTTTAATTCTTTTAGTTAATAAAAAAAAATAGTTTAGTCAAAATTAAGTTAATATTGTTTGCAGAAAAAAATTAATATTTAACTCGAGTGCAAAGTATTTTACTCACATTTGTTAATTTGCAGCACTCACATGCTCGTACGATTCAAACACTTCGAGTGATTAAAAGTAGCACTTTACCCACCAATTAAATAAAAAACTATTTCATGGAATAGCAATGTTGCCTAAGCACTCTATTTAATATGTAGAACTTTGATGAGAATATAGTAATATATATTGGAAACAATAACACCTGTTTTTGTTTTTTTGACTTTTCCTTCTTCCTCTGTCTGGAAACTTATGGACCTTGCTATATATGTATAAGATCATAATATTAGGTCAATGATATTTTAATTCTGTTTAAAAAAATAGCTTTTTGTTTTATTCTTTAAACTTTAGGGTCATTAGGTTTACTGAAGTTTGAATCCATAAGCGTACTGTGTAAAATTATTTTTTGTTAAATATATTTCTTTTCTTTTTTTTCATTTTTATTTCTCAAATAATAATTGTCTTTTTTATCCATGGTCACTTGGTGATTTTTATTCTTGGCTCTTTTATAGTGTATATTGTATATTGATATGAAATGAAACAGAAATAAAAATAAATGTTAAATTGTATTAAATATATTATGTTGTATTGAGTTTGTTTTTTTATTTTCAGAAAGAGCCCTTGAAGTTTGACGTTCAACTCAAAGGGGCCCCAGAGGAGATCGTACAGCTTGTTCAAAACATTAAACAGGTCCATTACACACTTTTATCATGATTGCGTTACATTTTATTATTTAATATGAACATTGAGATGTTATTGCATTTACTGTTTTTTTAGAATTTATTATAATAAATAATTATGAAATTGAAGTGTGATTAATTTTATTAATATTTTTTTTAATTTCAATTATTGATTACAGGTAGGAGAACAATTTTTGTACCATTGGAAAACTTTTCCTATTATTTTACCATCCCCGGTGAACGCTCTCGACCCAAATGGCCCCTTATCTACTTCAGCGGACATCCCTTACATCACAGGTATAATTTTTATTATTTTACAAATAATGAAAAAAATTGTCATTTTTTTAAATTCATTATTTGTAATAAAAATGACTTGATTATGTTAAATTTAAACTTTTACTAAATACGATTCGGATTTGATGAATTATTTTCCACTTCTATTGTTATTTATTTTTTTTTTTGAAGACTAGTTTCGAATTTTAAACATTCACCATCTGTTCTAAAAACGTACAAAAATTCAAAATATCAGCCATGTGATTTATAGATTATATATATTAAAACTATTTATTGAAATTTATAACTAATAATAATCTAGTAAATGTGAAGATAATGCTCATGATGACATGTCTGTTGCTTGTAAAGCAACCACCCATTGGTAGTACTTCAATAAAAGTTCTATACTAGAAGTAGTAGTCATAAGGTAACCAAGTACCTTACCCACTGAGCTACTGCGCCTTCCTACTTTTTATTTATGAACTTTTATTTTTTACGTTTTATAATGAAAATTTTTGTTAATCTAATTCCTCTTGGTCTTAATTCTATCAACAAGAGTCCACTAATTGTATTATATTAGGCTGTTCAATAACTTTTTAAAAATATTTTTGTACTTTTTTTTAGGAGGAGAGGGGAGTAGCACGTTGGGTAGACGTTGCGGCTCCCGACCCACCTCTCTCCGAGACCTCTTTGTTACCCCATCGTTCGATGAGCTAGATGCAGTGGCAATTGATACTTCCGGAGAACCTCGACGCCTTACAGCTAAACAGCTTGAAGCTTTGAGGGAGAGGGGGTGAGATTTGAATAATGCCTATATTTTAATGATTAATTATATTATTTTATTTATTTTTGATTCATTGTTATTAATATTTTATATAGAACTAAGGAAATTATTTGATTTTCATTAGAGTTAAAAAGAGCTCATAATATATTTTTTTTTAATATATATATATATATATATATATATATATATATATATATATATATATATATATATGATTATTCTTTTCCAACCCTCTTCTGATATTGTAGCGTGAGTTAGTATAACTTAATCCTAATGTCTTAGTCTATATTTTCTTCAGTGTACTCGAGTGTTAAATACACAATCTCGTCTTATACATCCTTATAACTTCTCATAAACATCTGATTTTTTATTTTTTCTACTAAAAATATTTCCCACTGTCACTTTAGGTTTGTTTAAATTATTATCGTAATTCAGAAGAAACTTTTTTAGAATTTTTTATTTACTGTTCCTTTTTTAGTATGAGTTAATAACTTATATATCCATTCTTATTCTTTGCCTTCCCTCTCGTGCCATTTCTAGCATCGAGTAGCCTCTATCCAATGCAGCCATGCCTCTCGGTCACTGTTAAGCTGCTTCATTTCTTGAAAGATTTTGCCTCTCTTCTCTTCCTCTGTAAATATTCCTGATAGGAAATTCTAGGCCAACCTCACAGCCTCTTTCCGATGGATCAAGCTTCCGTAACCATCTTCCGTCCTCCATTCATCAAATGAAACCAAACATTATATCTCTTGGTCTGTTAAGTTCCATATCTAGGTTATCATCCAAGTATTCTACCAGTGGACTTTTCTTACCTCTTCTGAGTTAATTAATATAATCTACAGATATTTATGCCTTACAATAGTTTTTATTATACCTTGAAGTACATTGTATTGGATTATCATGCCATATTCTATGTACACCATATGGCAAACAGCATATATTATAACATATATAGAAATATGGTATAAGAGGCTTGATTTGTCAATGCATTATATTTTTCCTAAGAATACTGAACCCTTCCTGTACGGTTATAGAAACTCAAGTATAACCTTTTCAGAAAACCTTCTTTGATAACCTTACCAATGGTCTTTACTAAGTCATCATAATAGCATTAAATACACCTTTCCTTTTCAATATCTTCTAATGGAGTTTGACATCTACTAAATAACAATTCTTGTACATATTTTCTTATACATCTTGTATTGTGCAAGTAAAATAATGAAATTAAACACATATTTTATTTCTCTTTTTTTATCACATATTTCCATTGAGAACTTTATAAAACAAACAATTAGGTAATTCAAAAGCTACATAAGTTCTAATTAATTAAAATAACAACTGTTGTATTAAAGATCAAATTCACCCTTTCTCTTGTAATTTTAAAAATTACTGATATCTTATTTTTTATTCATACAAATTATTATAATTTTACTTTACTGATTAAAGTTGTAAGAAACCTTCTTTTTCTATCTTTCAATAGTAATGTCTATCAATTCAATAATTAGAAATAATATTTTAAAAATTATTAAACATATAGTGAATAAACTTAAGATCTATGGATATTACAATAGGGATTGAAAATATGGCATAAAATATTTCTAGGAGAGATGGTTTTCCCTCTTGTTTTCATCGCATTAGAGTATGTCTTCTTATTCAATAATTATATATCATGTCAGAAGAAATTTTTATTTTGGAGGAGTTCTTGGTGTTTATCTTGCTAGTGGAATATTTATTTTATTTATAAACAAGTTTTCCATTATTTTCAATAAGTGGAACAACAGTTATTTATTAATATCATTGATTTTAATTTTAAGTTGGCCATTTATTCAAGTAATATTGTTCGTTGACAATATTTCTCTAACAGTTAAATGAACAATATTCATGTTATATGTATAACAATATAGTTATCGTATTACAATCTTATCTTATTGATGACTGAATATAAAATGAGTCATTGATGATAAGATTGTATCACATGTAATGTTTGTTTTTGATGTGATATCAATTGAAATAATTAACCAATAATTCATTTATTAATTATTAAATTAGTAATTTGAATAGAACTTTCATTTTGTAGTATTTATGTTAAACAATTACCCTATGAAATTATTAATTATTTGTTTTATGATATGCAAAAAATAGAAATTCGTTAGTAACTGACAGACCAATCAATGACAAATTTCCTCTTTTCTAGGCGATGGAATATTTGCAAAAATGCTTAATGTGCAAAAACTTGTGCGTAACACCTTCCAGGAACTTAATTACTTTCAGACCCTGACGTTTTATGATTAGGATATTGAAAAATATGTTAATTATATGAATTTTATAGGAGTTTGAGGAGTTGATTTTATTAATTAATAAAATTAATTTAACATTAAACCTACCATGACAGGTCAATTGTCTTTTTTCTGACTTTTTGGCAGAAGTTCTTGGAAACAACATTCATTACTTTGATTTTTGGCTTTACTACTTTTATCGAAAAACATATCAAAAGTATTTTTTTCAATATTCTCTCCTCTCTTATTATGATTTTTTTTCCTCAAGAAATTGTGGTAGAAATAGGTATACATGAAATGTCGGTAGGTTTATTGTTAGAGTCATTTATTTTCTATTTGTGAATAAAAAGAATTGAATTCCAATGTGAAACAATATTAACTTTTGTTTTTATTTAATTTTAAACAAATATTCTTTGCATTAAAACTTTTTACTCATTAGTTGTTTCGATGAGTTTATGAAGCAGAATGCTCGAAAGAAAATTTTTGCATGTTATAAAATTTTTTTTTCAATTTCTAACATATTATTATAAGCTCTTACTCTCATTATTATGCAGCCTATATTCTCAACTGTTCGGACATCAAAGTAATGTCTGCAATAAGTTTTCAATTTAAGAACATTGTATCATGATAAAATAATAAATTTATGCCACCTGTACAAAAACTGAATTATTTCCTGAAATGACAACATTGCTGCTTTGAACATTTGAGAATTTTATAGGTATTAGATAGATATGGTTTATGTCTTTTAAAATGTTATCTGATAGAATAGTCTTATTGGAAGGATTGATGGTCTATGGTAGCTAGATAGTGACAGGAATTTTGGCAGTGTGTCGTATATATTTAGGTGGCACTAGCTAGCCCTCGCCTGCATGGTGAATCTCAAAGATGCACTTCCTCAGTTTGCAAGTACACATTGACCAAAAAAGTCATGCTCTAGTTATCCACCCCCATTGCAAAATTTAGAAACAATCAATATCATAAACTGTCAAGTATGGCTAATGTTAAAATGTTATAGACTCGAAGAATATTAAAAATGGGAAAATACTGAAATGCATATCTATTTCTTTTCATTAAAAAAAAAAACAGTTTTTATATTTTACTTTATGGTTTATTATTAAAAAAATATGAAAAAATATATAATTAAATATGGGGACTGTGCACTTCTATGCCAGCGCTCTTGGTGGCATTTTGGTAACTAGCGGGGTACTGGGTATCGTATTACATTTTGCTTTAACAAAATAAATTACTTTTATTCTACTCTCGCACAACCAATATTTACAAACCATAAATCAAAAGAAAGAGAATTTCAAACAGCAGTATGAAATGCCTTTGAACTCAATAAATATCAGTTATTTGTTGCGTATATAAACTCTTTTTGCCTCCAGTACAATCGATTTCCACCAAAGAGGCAAAAATGAAATAGGATCAATCTTTTAGAAGAGTTTAATTAAAGATTTATAAAATAAGAAGGTTATTCTCCATCATTCCCCACACAAACACTTTAGTCCATGTTCAAACTAATGTTAACTTCTGTTATGCCCTTCTCGTATTATAAAAGTGGAAATAAGATAATATTAAAATAGAGAACATTAAAAATCCTACAAAAGGAAGGAAATGGGATTGTACAACAAAAAATACAAAAATTTACAATTGCCTTATAAGTAGCCTCAGAAATAAAAATCTAAAAAGAACCATTATGTTTTAACTATAAATATTCACTTTGAAAATTCAGTGATGATTTTTAACTGAGATAAATAATAGTTTTGCAATCCTACCTGAAAAATTTAGTTGAAATTTTTTTTCAATTTATAACCTCTACCCTTAAGTATCAAATTATTAATACAAAATGGTGACTAAACTCAATTACGAATCACAAAGCCTTGGATGAGGCTGCCTAAGTTGTATATTCATTCTTGCATTACGAAAACATGGTCGCATTCCACTAGAGCAGGGGTTCTCAAACTTTTAGACACTCTGCGACTCCCTTTTTAGGATAAGTATTTTGGCGACGCTCCCAAGTGCGTCCTGCAACAAACAAGCAAACCTGAAACAATAATTAAAAAACTACATTATCCATTAAAGAAAAACACTAGTAACTAGTAAAATAAACATTAATTTTTGTCACACAATTATTTTATAATAAGAGACAGTAGTAGATCACAGATTTTATACACTTGCCGTAGTTTTTTGACAGCTGTTAATCTCACACTCATATTCATCTTATAACTATGAGCAAGGATTCTCCATAATGGTGAATTTGAAAAAAAAAATCAAGAAATTGTTTGACACTAGAAAATGACATTGTTTTGTGTGTTACAAATCTCATTGACGACATTAAAAAATTGGTTAGTTTCAAACAAGTTCATGTTTCTCACTAATAGAAAACAGAAAAAAAAAAAAAAAAAAAAAAAAAAAGTGTTTGTTTATTAAATTATATGTGAAATGAAATGAAAAAATAATCTTTATTCTGGAACGTATTGCCCCCTAAGAATAACAGAATTGTATTCTCATTCTTTGTTTCAATAAAATACTACAGCAATTACTGATTTGTTTTTTTTACTTTTTCTCCATACCTCGCAACCCCCCCATAGGGGTTGTGGCCCACCGTTTGAGATCCCAGGCACTAGAGTGATTTACTTTTTATCCTCAGACTTGAGATGAGGCGTGAATGGATTTTTTTTAAATTTCAGTTTTTAATGTTATGCTAACCATTCTATTCGTTTTTTAAAAATAAGAAACTTGAAAACACTGGGACAACCTGAACTAAACTTAAACAATGTAGATAAACACAGAACTTAAAATGGCAGATTACTCCGCTAGTTCCGATGGGCTCCTAGGTAGCAAGGGAAAAAGGTACACGGTCCCCATAGTGTTAAATGAGAATATTGACTGTTTTTAAACAAAAGAATATGCATGCGTTCATTGATCATGGCAGTTAGGGAGAACATTGTGTGTGTGATTTGTCCAGACTGCACAAGGATAACCGCGGGAAACAGAAGAGGCTCAACCGCCGACAGCTAGACTCCATCAGGCAATGTGGGTATGTGTCGTCCGCTCTGTCCGTCTCTTCGCATTACCTGCACCGACCATATAGTTCCTTACCCTTTACCAGCACATTCACCAGTTCCAAACACATTTAATGTTGTTCTTAAAAAAAAAATTTATATGAGTATTCATTAGAGAAGCACAGTATTAAAAAATAATTAAAATTAAATAATGATGTATGGCATGATAAGGCTTGTTTATATTTTTCATTTTTACATTCGAATGTTTATAGGCTTGCAATATTCATTTTCTTATTTAACAAAAAATAATTGTTTGCATGTCGTAATAATTTTTATTATTTAAAAAAAAAAAATTATTTTAAACAATGTTATGTATTTGTAATATTTAGAGGCTGATCTTGTTCTTTTTAATGTTGATGTTAATGTTTGCTTTAATAACGTTAAATATTCTCTTCCGTAGGTATTTGTAAATATGTATATTATAGGCATACTTTTTTTTAAATCTTATTGGTTCAAGGATACTGATTCTAGTTGTGTGAGCCGAAGTAAGTAAAGGTTTGCAATATTGGTGGTATTTATAAAAACTTTTAATTATTTTTATTAAACAAAAAATAATTTTTATGAATTTTATTTTTAAAAACCTCACTCTGGCAACTAGATAGATCCCTTGTTTGAGTTTTTGCTACAACTGCTTGTAAAATATATTTCGGCTAAAAAATATATTTTTAATTTTGTATTTAAGTTGTTATTCTTATTAACATTTAATTGCTTTCTATTTACCAATTCTATATCTTGAAACAAGAAGTTCTTTGTGTGTAATACATGCATTTTTTTTTTTTTTTTTTTTTTTTTTTTTTTTTTTTTTTTTTTTTTTTTTTTTTTTTTTTTTTTTTTTTTTTTTTTTTTTTTTTTTTTTTGTGTCTATCTACATTTAGATGCTAAGCAAATTTCAAGTTGTGATTTTCACGAATGATAGGAATGGTATGTAGTTGTTAGGGCTTTTATAGATTAATTATTGAACATACAACAGCAAGGTTGATTGTAAAACTACTTTCTGAATTATTTAAGAAAAATCTCTTTATTGCGAGAACTTAAAATTATATAACAGCATCACCTATACAAACTACAGGATTAGTGCAAATTATGGAAGATAAAAATAAACTACGACAAATGCCAACACATCCCATTCATACATGAAACTTACCCTCGTTTGTACATCATTAATGCTCCATTACCACAGACCGACCAAGTAAATTACCTAGGATTGACGTTTGATAACACTGGTGAACAGTATTTTTGTTAAATGAGTAAATGTGGCTGTCTCATATGTATTTTGCTATGGTAATTTCGAATATGACCATCAAAGTCGTCCATGGGGCTCAGATTTTTTGTAATTTTAAATTTTGTAAAAAAAAAAAAAAAAAAAAAAAAAAAAAAAAAAAAAAGCTATGAATGTGTCTATTTCATAGCTATGAATGTGTCTTGATTAATATATTCTATTTTTTTGCTCTAAATAAGGCTCACCACCAATGCACGATGATATTGGATGCAATAGAGATAACCTTAACTTATCAAAAAATCAGGCCGAGTTGTTGCCATCTAGCTTAAAAGGTTGGAACCTACTTGAGAAGGGAACATCTACATATCGCCAACGGAAACAAAAACTCCATCTCTTTTTCTCGGCAAAAGATCATTTAATATTTTTCACAGATATTGATGCATTAATGGGTGAATTAGGATATAATCATAATCCTAGAGAATGGAGGCTGTTCATAGATTCCTTCAAACTTAGTTTAAAAGCCGTTCTCCTTCATATAGGCAATGAGAAGCACTCAATCCCCATTGCCAATGCAGCCCATATGAAAGAGACATATGACAATATGAAGATTTTGCTGTCTGAGATACAATACCAGAAGCATTCTTGGAATGTATGTGGAGACCTCAAGGTGTTAGGACTTTTGTTAGGTCTTCAATTAGGTTATACCAAATTTTATTGTTTTCTGTTTGAATGGGACAGCAGAGATCGCAAAAATTATTATATAAAGAAGGAATGGCCCAAAAGAAATCTTGTCCCTGGAAAAAATATGTACTTTTCCAAACCACTAGTAAACCCAGAAAACGTTTATCTTCCACCATTGCACATTGGTTTGTTAAGGCACTGGATAAAAGTGGCCCTAGATTTCTATATTTAAAAACCACATTTCCTCGGATCAGTGACACAAAAATAAAAGAAGGTGTATTTGTTGGTCCACCAATAAGGGAGCTTATGAACCATCAAGGCTTTGAGGAATGTTTGAATGGAGCCGAAAAATCAGCTTGGATTTCTTTTAAACAAGTGAATGAATTTTTTGGAAATAAAAAAGCAGAAAACTACAGAGAGCTAGTTTCTGATCTTCTACAAAATTATAAGGCTTTAGGATGGAATATGCCTCTAAAAATACATTTTCTTGACTTGCATTCGGATTTCTTTCCTGAAAATCTTGGGGCTGTGAGTGATGAACACGGTAAGCGATTCCATCAAGAAATATCCACTCTTGAGAAACGATACCAGGGAAAGTGGATTCCAAATTAGTTGGCAGACTATTGTTGGTCTTTGAAAAGAGATGTACCAGCTGAAAAATACAGCAGGAAATCATCAAAGGCTACAATTTTCATTTAAATTATGGTATGAATGCTGATTAAATAAAATTGCTTCTTTTAACACTATATTATTTTTTTATTTTGAAATTACACAAAATCCTTGCCCCTGAGACAAAAATGCTTTTCAAATTTGCAATCAGAGCACCAAATTCTAAAAGAAACAGCCATTGTAATTCCTTTAACAGACAAAAAGTGAAATTTTGTTGTCCAGTGTAATTGAATTACTTAAGGCCCGCACACAAAGAAAAAACGCCAAAGATTACTACTCTATCCACTATTCAGACGACAATCCATTTTAAAACTTAAATAGAAACTTGCTACTCACAATCTGTGTGGACGTTTTTATGGAAAAAATACTGCAGATTTTTCAATCAAAAACTCTTAGACTTATCACACTACGAATACATATACGGACTCACTACAAACGATTACATAAAAATTTACAAGGACATAGAAACAAACTAATAGAAGCTGTTGCTATCACTTATGTTCTGGATACAACAAAAAGGAGATTGATGATAGATCTTTCTTTCTTAACTTTCCTTGAGTAATAAATTCCCAGGAAGGATTACCGCTGAGTATCGTTCTTTCTCATGTCAGACATCTTACCTTTTACACAATTTTTTTCTTTTTTCTTTACCCAAATATTCCGCTGATTGTCGATGTATATTTTGACAGGCGTGTATGAATAAAGTTTTAAAAATGTTGCGCTTCCCATTCCTGTCCATTTAAATATGTTTTTAAGCTATTTATAGTATGCAATCTGTTGTCATATTAAATAAAGGTCCCTTTGAGCTTGTCAGCTACCACTTTCGGTGCTGAAGGGCCTCAGGTGAGGACAGCTCCATTTGTCTTTCCCGTTAGCTTCATTTAGTCAGTACCTGATTGGGTTTCGCTATTTTGACTCAAGGAAGTCACCAAATTCTTCAGCACTCTTTTCACTTTTAAACCTTGAAGTATATCGTATTTACTTTAAGAAGAGTTGAGCTCCTAACTGCGCCTACTTTCCTATTATCAAACTACGTGTAATGCCCTCACATTCACCAAAAACCAGGGGTCGAAAAAGTCATTTACTTTTTTGAAATAGTTTCATTTTGAATGTATTTAACAAATTTATTACGAAAAAGTTTGCTAAATAAAAGTTTTCTAATAACTTTATGATGAAAGTTTTTCTTTAAAAAGTTCGAGGTTAACCCAAACTTTTTAAACAGTTAAAATTAAAGTATGAGTTAAACAATAACTTGATTGCCCTTGGTTGTGATCATAAAGGTTGTAATCATAGGAAAAGAGTGTGTTTACTCACTGTTTGTTTGTTTATTTCGTTTAACGTCACTTTATGCTGCTATGGCTAATTGTACGATGCTATGGTGGGAGTCCTAAATTTTACTTATCTAGGTATAATTAGGATAGGGATCTTTAACGAGTACCTGACATCGCACAGGCTCGGGACCCCCATTTTACGTCCCTTCCGAAGGATAGCATAGCTAAAGATTTTTTACTCCCTTTAAAAAAGCCTAAGGTCATCTGCCGGGCTGCGAACCCATGATCTTGGGTTTAGTTGGTTGCTATGTTTACCACTACACCATAGGTGGTGACCCCTACTCATACTGTTGTGTTTATTTTAATGAATAATCCTATGATTGGATTAGTTAAATCTTAAAGGGGTGTTTATTGCTATGCCATTATTTCATTCTACTCAAATCAAAACAAGTCCTATAAAGTGGTCAATGAATATAAATCAAAAAGAGTTCCCTTGGATATGGACATAATGCAATATTGGGAAAATAAAAAATTTAAATATCCTTATCTCTACAAATTGGCATGCATGTCCCGCCACTCAAGTTAGCTTAGAGTGCCCATTTTCTACTTTGAAATTTATTCTTAGCGATTATAGGTATAAATTAAAAAGTAATGTTTTGGAAAATATTTTACTTATTATATTAAATGATGATTGTTGAATAATAATTTAAATATTTTTATATTGAGTAACGATATTATACATTATATCTCAATAATAATTAAGTATACTGATTTCATATTGTTAAAGATAATTTTGTAGTTTAAAAATAATACACATATTTACAAAATAATGAAAACTGTAATCTACAAAAATAAATTTTTGCATTTCTGAAACTATTCTTTTTGACTAAAACCTTTTTATGAATAAGTTTCAGAATAACTGTTTGTAGTGAACTTTTATGGAAAAAGTTATTTGGATAAAAGTTTTAAAATAAGTTTATTAAAAATTTTTCATAATGAAAAATTTCATGTCCAATAAAAACTTCAAGTAGGGTAAAAAAAAAATTATAAGTTCAACTTGAACTTTTTAAAAATAAAAGTTGACTTGTATTTTTGACCCCTGCCAAAAACTTATCGCTTTTGGCCTTCTAGGTCACCGGTAAAACATGTTTCATGTTAAAAATTAATTTGCCGTATCTGTTTACCAATTATGGCTGTTTTTGTTCTGTAGCTACCTTTAACTATTCATAGTAAATTTTGGGATGGTTTTTCACTAACTTTGTCTTCAGTATCAAGTTTAAACCGTCGACACCATTCTTTGTGCAAGTTGTATTGAATGGAGCATGCTCACCATAAATACCACTAGCAAACAATAAGTTTCCACAGCACTTTTCGCAAATGATGTTTATTTGGAATGAAACCATCTATTTTTTAAATAAAGATTGAAATTACCAGTTATTTTAAGTTTAAACTTATCTCGTACACTGTGTTTAAAAAACAGACACAAAGTACTTTCAAATAGAAGTATTGATATTTCAAAGTACACGCATAAGCTGTGGTTCTTGCGAACCTATACAGGGTGGCTACCAACTATACTGGAATTATACTGGACTTTTGTCATCCAGAAAAAAGCGTGGATTGTGCTTGAATTTTACTGTTCACCTGGAATTTCGTGATATCGTAAGATAGAAAAAAAAAAGGGATTTATTTACCAATCATTAATTTAAATGACAATGTAAATAAAAGATTAAAACATTAAATGCATGAGATATCTAATGATGTATTTGTTTTGATGTGTCACACAATAAGTATGATTATCAATTTTGAGACAGCTGATTTTGATGTGAAGTACAGGGGTGGTAATGAGTACATGGAGAAATGTAATGAGTCTGATTTTTAACTGACCAAAGTTTTTATTTTTTTCACATTATCTCCTTCCCTTGGGCAGTTATACTTCGGTGGATTCAAAGTTTCCACTCTTGGTAGCAATGCTGGAAGGCTTCAACTAGTAAGGTCAGTCCTGTTTTTTTAAATGTTCTCTAGTGTTCCAAAATGACGTTAATTTCTGAAAAAAGGAAAATTCATCAGGATCTGAATCAGATGAATAGGAGGAAGAAGGTTGGGGAACAACAGGAATGCATTTTGATGTATAAAATTCCATGATGAAAATGGTGTTGTGACACAGAGCATCGTCATGATGAAGCATCTGCTTGTCCAGTTGAAGCCTTCCAGATTTACTGTCTGAGGGAACTACCTTGAAGGGGATAATATTGTTGAAAAATAATGGCCCACTCATTAGTGAGGCAGTGTTATTTAGTATAATGAGAGTTGAGCTCTTAACTGTTCCTACTCTCCTAATATCAAACTTTCAAACTATGTGTAACGCTCTTGCTTTCCCCAAAAATGTATCTCTTTTGACCAACTAGATCACTGGTAAAACATATTCCCTGTTAAAAATAAAAACTTAGCAATAAAAAATCAGTCTCGTTGCTTTTCTCACATGCAATGCTAAAGTTAATACCATCCAGATAATTATAGATTCAATTATAAATAATTATTATTTATTATTGAATCTATTTCTTTTTAGTTTTTAAACTTATTCCTTGGACTGTTATAATTGCTACTATTTTGTGGTCTATTTCCTCTGAAATAGGAGTCATTTTTTTTTTTTTAACTAATATTTCTTGATGATAATCAACATCTGAAGAAGGCAGAATGAAATAGTATCCCAGTGGTAAAATAATCTAGAAACTACCAAGTGAAGTCTGTTTATTAGATGTGGGCCAACTTTTTGGGCCAATGGCAAAAAGACCGACCAGTGGGCCAAGCTGATCTAGCTTCCATTGGAATTCAGGTGACATCGGCAATGTTCAAGGTGCTTTGTTTATAGCTTTATAGCCTTCAGTACAGGATTGTGTTTATCTCATATTTTTTGCAAACAGGCTATTGTGTAACGGAGTTTTTAATTTTAGAGAAAAAAAAGCAAAACTCAGCAATTTACTTTACTTAGCTCTGATAGTTAATTGTGAACTTTGAAATTCAACATTGCTGAAGAAGGTATCGTGCTTATGGACTTAAATACATGCCACAAAAATATCGTACACGTAATTGTTTATAAACACGGTTGTAAATAGCTAATATATAAGTTTCCTTTCCGTGTTCTTTTTTATTACATTTCAAATAAGATTTAATATTTTTTAATTATGACACAAAATAGTACATTACGTAAGTTCTTTATTCAGTATTGTGGAAGTTATCGAATTTATTTTTGTTAATATCATAATCTTTCTTAAAGTTAGGTAATTGATTACAGAAAACAGATTTCCTATTCCTAGATTAAACAGCAAACTGTTAAGATTAATCTAAAATAAAAATTATAATCAATTAAGTTCATTTTTTCATTTAATCAACCTATTATAAGCATATAAATATAAATGACTAATTATAGTCGGCACTTTTTGCAGACTAATCACCAACTACAAAAGGAGCCGATTATTCGAAGTCAGGCCATCACTGCTCTTCCTATTTTGTTGATATGTATTCTAAAGATTGCTATTTCTTGTGGATAATATTAAAATTTTAATAGGAATTAATATTTTTCTTTTTACTAATATTGTGAAATACGAATCACCATGATTCTGTTAGTCGACTAAGTCATTTATAATTAATGATTTACTGCATTTCCAGGATTCAGGACAAACATCTTTTTAAATATCTAATTTGCATGGTAACATAATATTTTTTCCTTCTTGAAATGCCAATGCTTTCATTATATATTGATGAGTATCTTTGATGATTTTTTTCTCTTTTTTTTCAATTGTTTCATTTATAATTAGTGCACTTTTTTAAAATTAAGAATGTTCTTCAACGCTTTCTATCATTATCTATTTAGATCTTTTGCTTTGTATATAAATACATTTTATATCCTAGTCCTAGTCTAAATTTTAAAAAATGAATAAATAAATAAGGTAATTATTTATTAGAGATCTTGGTTTATTTTATTTTTACTATGAAATCCAATATTAGATTTACACACAAAAAAAAAATTTAATTTATGTCTATATAAGAAAAGGAGAATGGTAAGATATAAAGGTAAGAAAGAAAATGAAGTTGGAATAATAATAAATGAAATGAGAGCTTGAGGAATATGAGAAATTATTATAAATCAAGTTGCAGATTGTTGTATTAATAGATCAAGACACGACAGACAATACCTTGCAGAAATGTAAAAACTAGAGCAGCAGGAGGTTGCAATGAATGACTAGTAGAAACATATGAATGGAGCACATATGGGTATAAACCTGAACTAACAATAGAAAAATGGCATGGAAAATATAAAATATGAATTTAAAATGATAACTTGATCATTGTCAGTAGGAAAAGTATAATAATAAAATTATTTCCCCAGACCATCTTCTTCAACCAGTATATCATACAGTCACCCTTACTATTGTTTAATATTCTAAGGGAAACGTTTTACTTTTGCTTGTTTTCGTTAATGTGTATATACAAGCTTCATGCGACACTTGTGTGGTTTGGTTGTATCTGAATAGTGTTGAATATAATTTAGGTCTGTATTTAAGTGAGCTAAGAATCGTAATAAAAAGTTCATGTTTGTTCCCATCTAAATCATTTGGTAAACAGCATTCCCTCTATCCGAGCTCAGTACTTCTTTAGCTTTCCTTTGTTCACAATGACAGTAAAGTACGAAATGGAGGGAACAGAGTTGCTTAAAATGAACTCAGACCTTCAGATAAAGAAACACATTGAAATTGCTTTCAATGTGGAGACAGACATCGGAAAGCAACATCACAAATGTAATGGGATTAATTGCTATACCGATGGCTCCTTAACCAAGAAAGGCTCAGGAGTAGGAATATGGAGAAGCCAAGAAAGGCTCAGGAGTATGGGATTAAATATGGCTCCTTAACCAAGAAAGGATCGAGCGACAAGATCGAGCGACAAGAAAAGCACATCTCTCGCCCTGGGGATATATACCTCAGTATTTCAGGCTGAGGTAATGGCAATCTGTTACTGTGCACAACAGCTAATAGAGGATAACACACAGAACAGAACCATTAAAATTTACTCGGATAGCCAAGCTGCTCTTGGGGCTCTGAGGAATGTTACAACCAGATCAAAGCTTGTTGAGGATTGCAAGCTATACCTCAACAAGCTAGCTGATAACAACAGAATCTGGGTAGAATGGGTGAGAGGTCACTCGAACATAAGAGGGAATGAGAAGGCTGATGAACTGGCCAGACAGGGGTCGGACAGCAATCCCACTGCTCCCGAACCTATCTGTGGAGTAGCCTGGAGCCTTGCGAAAAACGAAATTGCAAGGCTCTATAACAGCATTGCCTCTCAGAACTGGCAAATAGAACAACTGAGACAGTCGAAACTGTTTCTGGGAGGGCACTGCAAGAAAAGAAGCTCACAACTTCTTAATTTTGACAGAGCCAAGCTCAAATACCTGACAGAAATGTATACAGGGCATTGCAGATTAAACAAACATCTCTGCATAATAAAAATCAAGACCTCACCGAACTGCAGATTCTGCAACAGGGAGGATGAAACGCCTTACCACATTATATGCAAATCCGATATGCTGGCAAGGAGGAGGTTTCTTCACTTTGGGGAAGAATTCATCCTAGATCCTTGTGTGGACATAGATCCGATTATGATTATCAGCTACATGAAAACACTAGGACTGTACTAATATAGTACAGGATACACGGCATAGGCACAATGAGCCTTAAGGCTGAGGTGCCACCAAAGCCGGTTCCTAAAAAAAAAAAAAAAAAAAATCCCATGGTGGTATAGCCTGGAGCCTTGCGAAAAGCGAAATATAACAGCATTGCCTCTCAGAACTGGCAAATAGAACAACTGAGACAGTCAAAAACTGTTTCTGGGAGGGCACTGCAAGAAAAGAAGCACACAACTTCTTAATCTTGACAGAGCCAAGCTCAAATACCTGACAGAAATGTATACAGGGCATTGCAGATTAAACAAACATCTCTGCATAATGAAAATCAAAACCTCACCGAACTGCAGATTCTGCAACAGGGAGGATGAAACGCCTTACCACATTATATGCAAATGCGATATGCTGGCAAGGAGGAGGTTTCTCCACTTTGGGGAAGAATTCATCCTAGATCCTTGTGTGGACATAGATCCGATTACGATTATCAGCTACATGAAAACACTAGGACTGTACTAATATAGTACAGGATATAAAAAAAAGGCAGGCGAATATAGAATTAGACATAACAATGAGTTGTACCAACAGTTGGAAAGCATAACATCAGCTATGAGAAAGAGGAGGCATACCTTTTACGGCCACATAGTCAGAATGGACAGCCATAGTCTAACCTCGAGAATCTTCAACACCATCTCTAGAGGGAAAGGGACCAATGCCAAATGGGCAAAACTAGTTCGAAAAGACCTAGAACTTATAGAA
This sequence comes from Euschistus heros, assembly GCA_003667255.2. Lineage (NCBI taxonomy): Eukaryota > Metazoa > Arthropoda > Insecta > Hemiptera > Pentatomidae > Euschistus > Euschistus heros. The sequence continues at coordinate 49,986 of RCWM02000724.1, forward strand.
ATCAATCCTAAAAAAGTTTTCAATAGAGATAACTACCGAACGCTCATCAGAACATCAGATGCTCTTAAGTTGGTGACTGCTAAATCATCACGACTCGGAGTGGGAGTGAAGTGGACCGAGGAGAGGAAAAAGATCCATAGTGCTAGAATGAAGAGTTACTGGGCTAAGAGGGAAGGGTCGTCAGGGTTAGGAACCGTCTGGTCCTGGGTTCCAACACGAAAAAAAAAACATAATAAAATGAAATAAAAAAATAGAAGTCTCGGTTTATTTTGGTAATAATGTATTACAGGTGCAAATAAAATTTTAAGTAAAAAACATATTAAAATTCAGTCTTTTTATTTTTACTGATTGTGAGTCCAAGATTTTGATTTTATTAAATATGGATAATATTTTTGTGGTGTCATTCTGATCTGACTCCTGAAAAAAAAAAAATAATAATAATAATAATTCTGCTCTAGCTATTGCTTTTATTATTGCTGATATCAAACCAAGATACTCAATAAATAATTATCTTTTTTTTTTTTTACGATTATTAATCTGATGTCTACTATGTTTTGTGTTTATGTTATTTATATTTCTGTCTGCAGAGAATTCGAGGTACCTAGTTTGAACTTTCCCGGGCAGGTACATCGTTGGCGGCTGTCCGCTCTCCTGCAAAGAGGCGTCCTCAATACTCAAGAAGCATTACTAAGTGATCTTGCACTTGCACTTAGGTAACCTAAAATTTTTATAAGCTTAATAGCAGGATATATGTATTTTTATCTAAGTTAACTTGAGTTTAGTTTTCAAATTTCAAATTTTGGATATTTCCATGGTGGCACTTGTCTTAGAACATGATATATATGGATCAGGAATAGGGATGGGTATCGATACATGATATATTGATATTTTTCTTCAATGCAACTTTTCCAATTTTATGTAGGTTGGCTAGGAAATATGTTACTATTTTTTCCACTTCAGTGCCAACAGAGCAATTTTCTCGAACAGGGCAAATCGTAACCAACAAGGAATAAATTAAATAGAAAAATTTTGTGAACGTTACTTTTCCTACAGTCCACTGATGACGATATGTGGGAATTAAATTGTTGACTTAATAATGATATCTAAGTATATGTACCTACTGCCTACTGTTTAACTCATAATATACTACTTTTAAATTTTAATCATTTGAAATAATTGTGTTCCTATTTATGTTGTGAAATAAATTAAGGTAACGACATTGAACCAATCACTGCTCCAACCCTAAGAATTACATTGTTGACATAATATTGATAGCTAAGTACAGTAGGATATCGATTATCCAAACTAATGTTGTCAGGGGTGGTTCAGATAATCAAAATGCATTTTTAAAAAATTATTATGTGTAAACAGTATTTTCCAACAGTTCACGTTTCGCTTTTTTCAAAGTTTTATGACTCCAACTGCCCGTAACACTGTAAAGATTATGTGGTCCCTGTTGATTGATTTAGAATTATTTTTGATCCCCATTATTGTTGATTTACCAACCTTGAAATCAATAGCTAATTACTGACCCGGTTCACTTTTTTTTAACCACATAATGATTTCCATTTTTATTTATTTAAATCCTATAAGGACAGTACGGATGTAGGATATGAAATTTTAAATGACAAGTGCTCAAAATGAAGCTAGTGATGAAAAAGATGATGACGATGACATTTCTAATTCTTCCACTATTCCATGTAAAGAAGTAGAGGAAATGTTAACTAAGTGCATTGACTGGTTCGAGCAGCAATGTGAATCAGATATTTCACACCTGATGGGATGTGGCAAGTTTTTACCTTTTTTTTTGTGTTTTTTTGTCATTTCCACTCAACAAATTGCAAAATAATTCATTATTTTTTTTAAATTCTATAATACCAGAAAAATTCTGTAATTCGTTATTTCTATTATTTCGTCACCCCCCTCTCCCCCACTCATGACGAATTATCGAGTTTCTACTGTAAATTAAAATTCAGTCTATTAAAATTATCCCCAGTTTTTCATTATTATTTGAAAATTTGTTAACACTATGCTTCAAGAATACTGTAACTAGGAAAATGAGAAACATTTGAATAAATCATTGTTGTTCTTCACAAAAATAAGAAGGTAATTTGATCATAAATTACTATTATTAATTTATCACTATTTGATTTTTTTTTTTTTAAAGAATAATAAAACCTATTTAATGGCTTTTTATTGATAATTATTTTTGATCAAATTACTTTCTTATTTTTGCGATTTTATCATTTTACTTTACTCATTTATTCTTCAATGTCTTTAATCTAAATTCATCTGTGGAAGCTTAATGAAACTCTTTATAAAAAAACTTGAACCTTTTTAACTCATTTGTGAGGATTTTAGATGAGTTTAAAACTAACCTCTTAAGCAGATTATTTATGAAGTGGATATGTCCACCAAATACTTAATTGAATTATAGTTAGAATCATAGACTTTGATTTAATTTAATTCTTATATTTCTTTAAGTTAACAAATATATGTATAATTATCTCATGTTATGCATTATATGTATATTCAACTATGTCATAAAGTGCCTTTTCTCCTTTAATTTTGTCTTGGAATATGGAATGAAATTATGCTTTTCTTTTGTTTTGGTTATGTTGGTGATTGCCTGTTACCATGGTGACTGTCCTTATCAGGCATGGAGCCTGTGCTTTGTATAAATCTAATTTACTTAAATGTGCCGTTTGTTAACAGCTGATTTTATCTCTTGTGCTCTCAACATTGTATTGGTGTATGTGATTTCTATCTGTCATGTGGTATAAGCAATTTTTGAGTCCTGTTTGACCTGTTTTTCCTTTACATTCCTTTGCAGTTGATTACATATGTTTTTATATAATTTTTGATTTATTTATATTAGGTATGGAAGGAATCTTAGAGCACTTAACATGAAAATGATGAAGACCCATGTGCTAGTTTCTGCTTCATGCTTTTGATTCACTGTTTTCTGTTCCACTGAAGAAGTTGGTTCAGCAGGTGATCCCCTGTATTTTAACTATCCTTCTCGGTTTTTATTCATAATACATAATTGACTTTCTTTTACTACATTGAAATTTTCAACGTGTATGAATTTAAAATATTTTTTATTGGCAAGTATAGATTCTTGTATGTCCTCCATTTCCCTGGATAAGTTGATTATTCTAAATCAGACAGGCGTTTAATGAGGGAACTCGACTACGTGAAAAAGGAAGTGAAGCTCAAGAAAATATCTCCAGCTGCCTTAGAGATTCTAACTCTTTCCTCGTTTAGTAGTTAAAGGTATAACAACCTTATTTGTGTCTAAAGATTAATTTATTTAACTTAGAGATATTAATATTGCTACAACCACTGACATATTACTTCAGCAGTTTGTTAATGAAGCGGAAGTTTGGATATCGGTCTAATTTTAGGGACATGTAGCAGCCAGTTTAGAGTTACATGAAATGACTAAATTTTAAGGGGGAAAAAATGATAATTACTAAGGGCATCTGTTTCACAACTGCAATACTTCAAAAATTGATACCTGTTTTAAATTGTTCTTTTTTTATTTATTTATTTTTTTTTAAGACATTTTAATCTGTTTCTTAAGGTGTTCATTATATTTATTATTAAAAAAAAAAAAAAAATTCTGCAGTGGAACCTCGCTAATTCAACTCATGCTAATCCGACTCTCTGGGTAATTCGACCCTCCTCCGGCAGTCCCGTGGGAGGCACAATATTTTTTTTGAAATCCCTAATAATCCAGTAAAACTGTGCATTTTGGTAAGCAAAAGGTCGGGTTGTTTTGATTTATTTATATATTGTTCGTTTTGTGCTTATGGGCTAAAATCCAAGTTTTGGGTCTTCAAGTGCCTCGCTCGCTAATTGTTCACATAAAAACTTTCAACCTTTTCTATGTTCACCAAAATATCTGCTACACAGGTAGTTCTAAAGAAAATCTTCTTATATTCAGAATTAAAGTTAAACTAAACTAAATTGTCTGCAATTTAAGCAGAAAATAAGCTCTATAGCTTAAATGGAGACTAAGATACAAGTTTTCAAATTTTCGAAATTCTCTCTAATAGTGGTGGAAATTGTAATTTTTTTCCGTTATTCTATATGGCCTTAAAATCAAGGTTAAGAGAATATTTCATTATTAATGATTTTAAAGATGCTTCAAACCTACCACAGTATAGTATTACTATGGACAGTGCTTTTACATATATATAAATAGTTGGCTAAAATATATGCAAACATATTATTCTATTAGTTAGTCCAGTCAATAAACACATTATAGAGTGCATGGAATATGCGATAATTTTTGACTTCACAGCTTCGTTAGGAATAGTTAAAAGGTAAACATACTAAAAGTCCCCGTCCCTGGGGGGGGAGGGGACAAGTTCCATTTTTTTGGTCTTTCCATTATATCTCGAAAACTGTTGACTCTAGAAAAATATGTTCCAAATAAACATAAAAGCTAATTAAATTCACTATAAAATTTATTATTCATAAATTTGTCGTAATTCTAACCGTTTAAAAGATAAACGTTATTGAAAATAGGTGATTTTCGGGAAAAAACAAATGTCACTTCACTTTTTGTAAAACTTTTGCTTCTATTACGTTCCATAATCGTTTCTCAGAAAAAACGTCAGAATCAAAATTGTAGAGCATTAAATTTACTTTAATTTCATATATACGTGTCTGGTGTTTGCTTCAAATCTTTAACAAAAAGTGAGGTAAACATTTTTTTTATTTCTAAAGTTGTCGATTTTTAATTACGTATATCTCGAAAACATTGAAATTTCTACGAATACGTATATAAATAATTTTATAGAAAATTCAATGAGCTTTAATTTTGATTTGCTATATATTTTTCTAGAGTCCACCGTTTTCGAGATATAATCGAAAAACAAAATTGGGACCTTCTCCCCTCCCCCTATCTTTAGCTCACCCCCCAGAGGTGGGGACTTTTAATATGTTTACCTTCTAACAACTCCTAGCAAAGCTGTTTAGTCAAAAATTATAGCATATTCCATGCACTCTACACCCCTCATTTCGGCACTCTTTATCTGGGGTCGCACTTCTATGAAAAAACACATTTATTGATACTCATTCCGAAACTAATTGTTCGATCCAAAATTTCTCCTTGAAAGCTCCTTAAATTTACTATAAGAACCTATAAATGAAAATTTAATTATGTCACATTATACACTCAAACCAGCCCACTGAATTTGTGAATATCGTCATACTTTGCCAAAACATACATATTTAGCGTTCAGTTTTGAGTGTATTATGTGACATAATAAAAATTTCATATATAAGGCCTGATAGTAAATTTTAACAGATTTTAGTTGAAAAAAATAAATTTCAGATCTGACAAATAGTTTCGGCGTTATGGTGAAAACCATGCCAAAAAAACTTGGACTTAAAATAGTAAGTGGTTTTTGGTGGTTTAACGCACTGGTATGGGTATTTAACGTAACATAATCAAATTTTCATACTTAGATTCTTATAGTAAATTTAAGGAGCTTTCAGATAAAAAATAGAAATTTTGGATCGAACAATTAGTTTTGGAATGAGTATCAATAAACGTGTTTTTTTCAGAGACGTACGACCCCATATGAAGAGTGCCGAAATGAGGGGTGTAGAGTGCATGAAATATGCGACAATTTTTGACTTCACAGCTTTGTTAGAAATATGTAGAAGGTAAACATATTAAAAGTCCCCGCCTCTGGGGGGTGAGCTAAAGATAGGGGGAGGGGAGAAGGTCCCAATTTTGTCTTTCGATTATATCTCGAAAACGGTGGACTCCAGAAAAATATGCAGCAGATCAAAATTAAAGCTCATTAAATTTCCTATAAAATCAATTCTATACGAATTCGTAGAAATTCCAATGTTTTCGAGATATACGTTATTAAAAATCGACAACTTTAGAAATAAACAAAATGTTTACCTCACTTTTTGTTAAACATTTGCAGCAAATACCAGAAATGTATATATGAAATTAAAGTAAATTTAATGCTCTACAATTTTGATTATGACGTTTTTTCTGAGAAACGATTATGGAACGTAATAGAAGCAAAAGTTTTACAAAAAGTGAAGTGACATTTGTTTTTTCCCGAAAATCACCTATTTTCAATAACGTTTATCTTGTAAACGGTTAGAATTACGACAAATTTATGAATAATAAATTTTATAGTGAATTTAATTAGCTTTTATGTTTATTTGGAACATATTTTTCTAGAGTCAACAGTTTTCGAGATATTATGGAAAAACCAAAAAAATGGAACTTCTCCCCTCCTCCCCATCGTTAGCTCACCCCCCAGGGGCGGGGACTTTTAGTATGTTTACCTTCCAACTATTCCTAACGAAGCTATGAAGTCAAAAATTATCGCATATTCCATGCACTCTACACCCCTCATTTCAGCACTCATTGACTGGACTATAGTGTGTATAAAGTAGGTTTATTTTTTTAAAATGTTAATATATAACCTTTAATATAATCATAATACACTTTTAACTATTAAAAACACCTTTCATTGAAATCTCCTTTTAATCTCACCTTTTGTGCGTTCCGCCCTACCCTTTGGTCCCTAACAGTCGGATTAGTGAGGTTCTACTGTAATTGTGAACATGATCGCATTTAATTAAAATTCAGACTTTCAACTTTTTCTGTACAACCAAAGAAATTATACTTTTACCATTATTTATTTTATAGAACTTATTATCACAATTTTATTTTATTGGTGTTTTTTATGATTTAAAGAATTATTTAAAATTAGATTAAGGAAACGTGGACATATATTTTATTGTAATTTTATAGTATAAATTATAATAAATGATTATGTATTTATAATACATTTTTTCTTTGCAGGTTTATAATTGTAACAGCAAAAGCGAGATTGGTATCGCACTTTTTTAGTTTAAGTCAAGCTTTAGCATCATTAATAACTGGTTTTCTTAAGCTACTAGGTAAGTAAATCTTTATGAGTGCAATTTTTTATTTTATTATTTTTTTTTTGTCAGTATGAATTAAAGTTTTTTAAAAAATCTATTATTATGAGCATGTTATATTTTTTTTCCCTACAGATATAATTTTGGGAGTCCCAAGCGTTCAAGCTCACAATTTAGAAGGAAGGTTACGGGAAGAAAGAAGTAGATACCTTGTCGCAGAGTTTGTTTGCAGGGTATGTTTAGTTAACAGATTTTTTAGAAGCACTTCCATGAGTGTTTTGTTTTGAAATTTGGTTCAAAGGCAGGTTTTGTTTGTTTGGGGTTGTAACATTCTTATAATATTTTTATTTTTACTGTCTGTTGAACTAAATCTAATATTCATGTTTTTATTTATTTATGGATTATTATTGATAACTCATTTTATTTATACATTTTATCTATTTTCATTTAACAGTCCGATTATGAGAAGTCTCTGGAGGTTTTGTGCATGTTTGTGCGAAGACAATTGCGGAGGGCAGCTACTGAAAAATATGAAGTCGAGAGAGAAGCCTCACACCCACCCGTGCCAATACCTTATTTATTTTACACTCCTAAGGTAAAGTTTTTGTTTACAATTTATATATTTATAAAACATTAATATTTCTATCATTTGAATTTAATTTTTAGTAGTCCAATAGATTTATACATTGAACTTTGCAAATGTGCATGTATCTACCACTTTTTAGTATATTGTTAAGGTTTTTTCTCCATTTTTTCCCATTTCCAAGAAAACTTTGTGGCCTACAGGCACAGTTCAGGTCTCAAATTAAAGCCAATTAAATTTCCTTCAAATATTAGTAGAATATAATATAATAGAAGTATATTCTAGGTTGGTACCTATCAAACTTCAACCCACGCTAATTTTAATTGTCTTATGACTGCTTTTTTAATGATTTTAATAAACTATACTTACTTATTTTAACTAATTATATGTGCTATACTTTAATTTTCTTCGTTATTTAAAATATTATGTATTTTTCATAATTTTTAGACAATACAAGTTTATTAAGTAAAATGTTGATGTGTTATGTTAAATTACTTTACCTCCAAACCTGATTTTGATTTTCCAATCTTTACCCATTTTCGAAAAAAGTATTTGGCCTACAGGCACTGTTTGGGTCTCAAATCAGTCCTAATAAAATTTCCTTAAAATTAATTTCTGAAGATATTTTTGTGAAACTAGTACTTTTGTGAGTATGCAGCCAAGAACGTGACATTAACAGATAAATTTCATATTTTGTAGAAAATCACTGTTTGTTATAGAGTTGAATCTACGTATCCTATTGGCCTACAGAACTGTGGTTAGGCTTTGATTGTCACAGTTTTAGTACTCTTTAATATTGTAAATATACTTCATTACTAAAAATCACATAGCTTAAGAGATATTAATGAAAAATTGAAAACAGTGCTAAAATATGCCAATTCGAGTACTATGCCAATGGCACAGGGTTTTCAGAGTTGGGAACTTGGATATAATCTACCCATATGGTTCATAACAACATACTAAAAAATGGTTGGTACATGCGCATTTGCGAAATTTGCCTTTTTTTCTTTTTCTTCTGATAGACTGGATTATAGCAAATTTTCTTTGAAGGAAAGAAGCTTGAGCTAGTAAAAATTATAAGGATGAAATGTCAATTTTTTTGTTTACTCAACTGTTTTGATTTCAGGGTTTCGAGGTTGACCTCCGTCTTTTCGGTAAAGAAGTAATGAGAAAAGCCTTACCTATATTGATGAATATTCTGGAACGTGAGACTAGGGGATGGTTTTTACATTTTAGAGAACGGCTTATATCTGAGCTTCGGCAACAGAAAAGGCCAGATGAAGAAATTGAAAAGGTATGATGGTTGCTTTTGGAACATTAATACAATGCTTTTTTCTCTTCTGTTTATCTGTCTGTGATTAGATATTTGTAAGATTTGATGTTTGAGTCCAGATAGAAATCTTTCTTACCTAATTGATCTTATAGATAGTCCTCAAGGTTTAATCAAATTGTTTTTGACTTTCACCTTCTGTAAATTCTCGACCTGATATATTTATACAAACATATGTCAATATTACTTCATTGTAAATAATTAATTAGCCAAGATAAAAAATCTTCTTTAACTTGCCATTTTGTTTATAGGAAGTGAATGAAGCAGTAATGAAAGAATATTTAGACCGGGTGTTCAGCAGCATTCTTGCTTGTCCAGAATTGAAAGATCTTGGCGATGGTATTCCAGAGCTCTTGGTTGAACAGGCGCAGGCTGTTGTACTCATGCACAGGTAAAATTTATTAATCTTCTCAGTACATTTAACTTGTTAATGGGGGCTATTATATAAGTACTAATATCATATTTAGAATATTTTATGATGTCAGGCCCAATTGCCTTGTTATTCCTTGTCCATAATTCAAGAAATAATGTTTTATTTTCTAACTTTGATAGATACTAATTATATCAATATTTTTTATGCAGAGCTGTCGAAAATATGCAACAAAAATTGATCAAAACAAAGGAAGCATTAAAGGAAAGGTTAGAACGCTATCATCCAGTCCGATCGAGAATCGGGCCCTGGATGAAGGACCGACTTCGAATCGCAGAGGTACAAATTATGGTCTTATTTATACTGGTTTCACAATTATTTAAATGTATTTCATTTAATTTTCAAATGATTGGTCGGATGATTTATTGCTAGTATTGGTTTATTATGAGTTTGGTTTGATCTGGTTTTCATTCAATGACCATATTTTTTGATAATTTTATTTTATACATTGAACTTTGCAAATGTGCATGTATCTACCACTTTTTAGTATATTGTTAAGGTTTTTTCTCCATTTTTTCCCATTTCCAAGAAAACTTTGTGGCCTACAGGCACAGTTCAGGTCTCAAATTAAAGCCAATTAAATTTCCTTCAAATATTAGTAGAATATAATATAATAGAAGTATATTCTAGGTTGGTACCTATCAAACTTCAACCCACGCTAATTTTAATTGTCTTATGACTGCTTTTTTAATGATTTTAATAAACTATACTTACTTATTTTAACTAATTATATGTGCTATACTTTAATTTTCTTCGTTATTTAAAATATTATGTATTTTTCATAATTTTTAGACAATACAAGTTTATTAAGTAAAATGTTGATGTGTTATGTTAAATTACTTTACCTCCAAACCTGATTTTGATTTTCCAATCTTTACCCATTTTCGAAAAAAGTATTTGGCCTACAGGCACTGTTTGGGTCTCAAATCAGTCCTAATAAAATTTCCTTAAAATTAATTTCTGAAGATATTTTTGTGAAACTAGTACTTTTGTGAGTATGCAGCCAAGAACGTGACATTAACAGATAAATTTCATATTTTGTAGAAAATCACTGTTTGTTATAGAGTTGAATCTACGTATCCTATTGGCCTACAGAACTGTGGTTAGGCTTTGATTGTCACAGTTTTAGTACTCTTTAATATTGTAAATATACTTCATTACTAAAAATCACATAGCTTAAGAGATATTAATGAAAAATTGAAAACAGTGCTAAAATATGCCAATTCGAGTACTATGCCAATGGCACAGGGTTTTCAGAGTTGGGAACTTGGATATAATCTACCCATATGGTTCATAACAACATACTAAAAAAATGGTTGGTACATGCGCATTTGCGAAATTTGCCTTTTTTTCTTTTTCTTCTGATAGACTGGATTATAGCAAATTTTCTTTGAAGGAAAGAAGCTTGAGCTAGTAAAAATTATAAGGATGAAATGTCAATTTTTTTGTTTTACTCAACTGTTTTGATTTCAGGGTTTCGAGGTTGACCTCCGTCTTTTCGGTAAAGAAGTAATGAGAAAAGCCTTACCTATATTGATGAATATTCTGGAACGTGAGACTAGGGGATGGTTTTTACATTTTAGAGAACGGCTTATATCTGAGCTTCGGCAACAGAAAAGGCCAGATGAAGAAATTGAAAAGGTATGATGGTTGCTTTTGGAACATTAATACAATGCTTTTTTCTCTTCTGTTTATCTGTCTGTGATTAGATATTTGTAAGATTTGATGTTTGAGTCCAGATAGAAATCTTTCTTACCTAATTGATCTTATAGATAGTCCTCAAGGTTTAATCAAATTGTTTTTGACTTTCACCTTCTGTAAATTCTCGACCTGATATATTTATACAAACATATGTCAATATTACTTCATTGTAAATAATTAATTAGCCAAGATAAAAAATCTTCTTTAACTTGCCATTTTGTTTATAGGAAGTGAATGAAGCAGTAATGAAAGAATATTTAGACCGGGTGTTCAGCAGCATTCTTGCTTGTCCAGAATTGAAAGATCTTGGCGATGGTATTCCAGAGCTCTTGGTTGAACAGGCGCAGGCTGTTGTACTCATGCACAGGTAAAATTTATTAATCTTCTCAGTACATTTAACTTGTTAATGGGGGCTATTATATAAGTACTAATATCATATTTAGAATATTTTATGATGTTCAGGCCAATTGCCTTGTTATTCCTTGTCCATAATTCAAGAAATAATGTTTTATTTTCTAACTTTGATAGATACTAATTATATCAATATTTTTTATGCAGAGCTGTCGAAAATATGCAACAAAAATTGATCAAAACAAAGGAAGCATTAAAGGAAAGGTTAGAACGCTATCATCCAGTCCGATCGAGAATCGGGCCCTGGATGAAGGACCGACTTCGAATCGCAGAGGTACAAATTATGGTCTTATTTATACTGATTTCACAATTATTTAAATGTATTTCATTTAATTTTCAAATGATTGGTCGGATGATTTATTGCTAGTATTGGTTTATTATGAGTTTGGTTTGATCTGGTTTTCATTCAATGACCATATTTTTTGATAATTTTATTTTGAAAATATTTTATCCAATCCTCTACTAAAACTTTTTGGTATGCTGATTAAAATTGTTCTTATCCTGAGATTATTTTAAATGTTTTGAGTTTGAGTCAGCTAAAAAAATATAAGCTAAGATTATTTAAGAATTTAAGGAAAGCAAGGTGTCTCCTTGCTTAATAGTATAGAACAGTATTTTTTAATTTTTTTTCAAACTGACCATTTAGGATCATAATTTTATTGCTTTTTTATCTGGAGTTTCCTTTGTCTTGAGTACTCCTTTATTTGTTCAGATTTATTTTATGCTTTATTTTATTTATTTATTTTGTATTATGATTACATAAACAGGAAAAATTAATTAATGTATGTATATATAAAAATCTTAAGCCTGTACCACAAACAACCCATGAAGGGGCTTGGATTCAATACTTAGGTAAGGATGTACTGTTACTGGGTCCACAGTTGTGAAAGGAGGTGATTCTTTCTCTATCATCCGGTTTTTTTTTCCAATGAAGGATACCCACTTTATTGATGCTAGGTTTCTATTTGTTTTGACCTCTATGTTTAGCCATGGCCGGAATAACAGAAAATAAATTTTCTGCCTTCTGCCGTACTCGAACTCAAGACCAGAAGTTTGTGGGTCTAGTGTTTTACACAGACAAACGTATATATATATATATATATATATATATATATATATATATATATATATATATATATATATATATATATATATAATATATATATTATTTTTTTTTTTTTTTTTTTATTGCTTGGCTCTACAGCCCTAGATGGGCCTTGGCCTCACGCAGAAGAGATGACCATTGGAGTTTATCCATAGCTTTTCTTCGCCATCCTCTTATTCCTAGATTTTTCAGGTCGGCCTCCACATTATCCTGCCACCTTATTCTAGGCCTTCCTCTTAATCTGGTACCATCCGGTCTGTCATTCATCATCCTCTTTGGCAACCTCCCGTCCGGCATCCATTGGACATGTCCCAGCCACTGCAATCTTCCTTCCTTGATGACCGCTACTATATTCGGTTCCCCGAATAGCTCTTCCAATTCTTTGTTCCTTCTTATTCTCCAATTTCCATGGTCGTTTACTGGGCCAAAAATTCTTCTGAGAACTTTCCTTTCCCAAACTAGAAGTATTGCCTCGTTCCCTTTTGTTAGTGTCCAGCACATTCACTTCCATACACTACCACAGGCCTAATGACTGTTTTATACATGTTAACTTTTGCAGCTCGTGATAATGCTCGGAACTTCAGTATTTTATTAAGAGCGTACATGCATCTGCTGCCTGCTGTAATTCTGGCTTTAATTTCAGTTTTTATTTCGTTATTTTCCGTTATTAGGGAACCTAGGTACTTAAAGCTCTTGCACCATCGGAACTTATGCTCATTAATATGCATCTCTCCTCTTCTCTGCGAGGTTGGTTTCTTGCTGTAATCATAAACTCTGTCTTGCTCTGATTCAGCTTCAGTCCTCTATTCTTCGCCGCTGCTTCAAACTCTTCCAGCACTCCGGAAAGGGCTGGTAAAGTACGTGCTGTGAAGACCACATCGTCAGCATATGCCATATGTTGAGTCATCCTGTTGTAAATATTTCCACCGGGGCTCGTTCTTATGGCCCTTATTACTTTTTCGAGAGTTAAGTTAAATATTATGGGTGAAAGTGGGTCACCTTGGCGTAGTCCTCTTCTAACCTCAAACTCTTCTGAGAGGAGTCCTCCAATTCTTACCTGGAATTTAGTATCTTTCCATGTCATTTCTATCAATCTCACTAACTTCGGTGGTATTCCTAAAGCTCTCATGTCCCTGGCACACTCCTCCCTTTCTATAGAGTCATAAGCTTGTTTGAAATCTATAAAAAGGTGATTCAGGCTCACATTATATTCATAACTCTTTTCCAGAAGTTGTCTCAAGGAGAAGATTAGGTCGGTTGTGGACCTTCCCTTTCTAAATCTGCACTGGTAATCCCCAAGTACCTTTTCAGCCCATCCCGCTAGTCTGTTATTAATTGCACTAGAGAGTACTTTATATGTGGTTGACAGGAGCGCAATTCCCCGGTAATTCTCGCATTCCCTTTTATCTCCCTTCTTGTAGATGGGGCAAAGAATGGCTTTACTCCATTCGCTAGGTATGCTTTCTTGAGTCCATATTTCCCATATTAGATTATATATTTTTGTGGCCAGTGCTTGTCCCCCATACTTGATGAATTCTGCTGGTATTCCATCGATGCCTGGAGCCTTATGGTTTTTTAATGAAGCAATTATTTCCATTATCTCCTCTTGATCTGGTGGGATCTCTTCTTCATCATCGCCCTCAGCGTTCCATTCTTCCAGAATGGCCATCTCTGTCGGTTTTATCCTCTATTCCCGTGTCATTCAGTAGGGTCTTAAAATATCTCCTCCATCTACTCAACACTTCCTGACCATTTCCCAGTAGTTTTCCATCTTCATCCTTGTAGAATACGGGTCGTGGTTCATAACCTGTTTTCACTTCCCTGATCCCACCGTAGAATTTCCTACTGTTTCTCTTCTCGAACTCCGCTTGTATCTGCTGTAATTTCTCATATTCCTTAGCTCTCTTCTTCTTTCTACATATTTTTCGTGTCAATGCTCTTTTCCTTTTGTAATCTTCCGATGTGGCTCTGGTATTTCTTTGTAGACATTTCATTCTCGCTTCATCTCTTTCTTTGACAGCTTTTTCACACTCCTCATCATACCAATCGTTTCTTCTTCTCTGTTCTCTTTTTCCTAATACTTCTTCAGCTGTGCGTTTTAGTGCATCTTTAAGTTTATTCCAACTTTCTTCTATAGTTTCCATTCCTTCTGAGGCCTCCAGATTTTCTTCCAGTTTCCTGCTGAATTCTTGTCTAACCTCCTCGGTCTGTAGTTTCTCCTTGTTGTATATTATATTTTCTCCTCTAGTAACTCTTGGATATGATGCTAATTTCATTTTATACCTTACCCTGACTAAGAAATGATCAGACTCGCAGCTAGCACCTCTAAAACTGCGCACATCTTCAATATCCGTCGCATGCCTACTGTCCACCAATACATGGTCTGTTTGATTGCGGGTATTTCCATCTGGTGAAATCCATGTCTCCTTATGTATATTCTTGTGAGGAAAAAAGGTGCTGCTCACTCTCATGGCCCTAGAATTCGCAAAGTCTGCTAACCGTATCCCATTGTCACTAGAAATATCATGTTTGCTATGGTTTCCTATAGCTGGTTTGAGGGCGGTTTCCTTCCCAATTTTCACATTCCAGTCTCCTAAAATTAATTTTACATCATATCTAGGGATAGTATCTACAACTCTTTCAAGTTTCCCATAAAACTCATCTTTTTCCTCATCTGATTTGTCTTCTGTTGGTGCATGGATACTTAGCATTGATATATTGAAAAACTTACCCTTTAACCTTAATCTACAGATTCTCTCATTTATTGCTTCGTAATCTAGTACAGCATTCCTAATACTATTCTTAACCATAAAACCAGTTCCTAGAATATTATTCCTACTGCCACTATTGAATAGAGTGTAATTTCTCAGCTCAACCACCTCCGCATCCTTCCATCTTATCTCCTGCAGTGCCAGGATATCCATTTTATACTTGATAAGCTCTCTTTCCAGTATTCTACTTACCCCTGGTTGAAACATACTTCTGACATTCCAAGTTCCCATATATAAAAGTCCTTTTCCATGCATAGATCCTAACCTTAAATCAGTCCGGCTATCTCTTCTTAGTGTGTTCGAAACGTTAAGGTTTCATATATACAAATATATATATATTTATATAAATATATATATTTTTTTTTTCCTGTTTTTCTTTTGCAAATTTACTTTGTCACTGCTAGTATTAAATTAAAAATTATTTATGATATGGGCCATTCTCATGGCAGTGATTTTTCACTATCCTGCTGCATTTAAGTTGGAACTAAAACTTCCATATCAATATTTTTAGTGAATTTGAACGTAAATCGATCCCTTAATGTTGGTGCAAACAGTCTAGTTTTGAAAAATATTTTTGTTATTATTTTATAGCTATAAAAAGGCATATAAACTCATGACCGTCACATGGTGATGGGGAGGGGGTTAATAAGACTTTAAACAACTCAACCAATTGTTGTCAAATTTTATATTGGAGTTACATACCTACAAACACTTTTATACGGGTTAATCACTTTTATAATTGTGAAACATCACTGATTTAATTTTCTTTTTTTTCGGGGGGGGGGGGGGCTCAGATTTAAAAACAACTAAACCTTAATATTTCTTTTTAAGGCATATTTATCTCTCCTATTTATCTTTTATTTTCTTCAACATGTTTCGGAGTACATTGCTCCATCTTCAGGATAACTGTGATTTCCCTCACATAGTAACAAGAACATGTCCATGCCGACCCTCAGTTGAGGGTCGGTATGGACATGCACATAGAGTTATGCCTTAAAAAGAAATATTAAAAATTAAATCTCATTCAATAAAATAGTTGAACGACTAAACTGTTTTTTGTAAAATTCTTCCAGAATTGATCACAATTTTTTTATTGCTTTCATTTTTATGTATCAATAATGTTTTTTTTATTTTTTTATTTAGTTAGTTTTATCCATTTGAGGACATTAATAATTTTTTAATATGAAAAAAAATGTTTAAAGAAAGAGTAACGATCAAGAGCATTTTTATGAAAAGCTCTCTAAAATGCTTCAAAACAGTGGTAAATAGAAAAAAAAAATTGGCCCCACCTGGGAATTCAATAAATAGAAGGTATATTATAATAGAAAACTCAAAAATAATAAAAAAATTTTAATTTTAGCTGAGGCTATGAGAATGACCCATATATTTTCTTGTACTTTTGAAACCTCTTACAAAAACATAATATTTTTTATCTGTTATTTTAATAATCATTTAATAGGCAAGAAATTAACAGAAAAGTGTGAAGCATTCTGTGAAGTTGGTCTTTTATTGCAATTCGGACTAATCAATATAGAGTAAACTCTATATTATAGGTAAACCATATTCTTTGATAATTCAGGCAGATGGAAGTTATCCAAATTATATTGGCTGCTGTCATTTTTTTCTGTTTGATGGGTTTCTTTGATATGAAGATGACTTCAGTTCAATCTTGTTATCGATATTTTGTCTCGGTCATTAATTTTTACTTGAAATACACAAAATCTAATATATTGTAAATGTGAAGTTTTATCGAATACACTTCATTTAAATTTTTACTTCTAGGAAGCTTTTATTGAAGAATGCAAATGGAGTGCTCATGAAGAGGCATTAACATTATGTAATAATCAACATTTAAATCAGACTGTCTATTTCCTCCACAGAGATCTCACTTTTATGAAAGAGGTAAGAAAAACATGAATATTTGACAATCGTTTTTAATATTATATTTTTTAAATATGTTAAAATATTCTTGATTAAAAAAAAAAATTATTTTTATTAATTGCTGTTTATTTTTATATATAACAAATTATCTGTTTAAGGATAAGCTTAATGAAGCAATATTGTTTTATATTTTAGAGGGAACCAGTATTGAAAAAAGAGCTTTGTAACGATAAGACACCGACACGAGTGTTTTACTGGCGCACTCACATATGGTTCCCTAGTAATTGGATAGTGCGTCGTAGTTTCCAGGGTCATTCAGAAATCATCCCGACGGTCCTTAGTTCAACAGCTACGTCTATCACCACTCCTCGTTCAGATCCTAGTCAGGTATTCTATTATTAAATTAATATTAAATAAATATCAAATTTGCCATCTTTGGGAGTGACATTAGTAGACTATAAGTGAATAAAATTAATAAACAATATAAAAATAATTTTACATACATTTATTAAATTATAATATAAAAAAATATATATAATAATTAATGTATGTACATATGGATTGAATTTTCATTTAGAGAAAAAATCAGTAGTTTCAGTTTTTTTTTTTTTTGTTAAACATATGTTTTCTGATATCAGATCTCATTGCCCATAGCGAGATAACTCTACTATAATCGGCGTTTTCGTATTTAAATAAAAAATAAAGCACAACTGAGTATATAATTTTGTTTTGAAGGCAATAAGGCCGCCAGTAGGAGTTTCACTGAGAGACTTGAAAACGTTTATTATCATTCTTAGAATATAAATTGAATCATAACATAGTTACAGGAAACATCTCATTCTTACATTACAGGCTTTTATTTTATTTCATAATTATCTTATGTAGGGCAAACCGGACAGTTATTGACACCCTTAAGGAAATATTCATACTTTAATTATAGAAAGAAAAGTTAAATAAAGTTGAAATTTGCAGTTATTTTTCTTTAATTAAAATACTTTAAGCTAAACAAGAAAGTTCACACCAAACATTATTGCTAGAACTTATTTTACAAGATTGTGACAATAACTAATGTAAAATGAGTTATTGAAACTCTAAGGATATCTCTTAAATTACGGACAAAATTCAAAGTATTTTTACACAGTTGAGTTGTAGGATATAAAAGGAATTTTATTAATACTTATTTTGGGTTAATTTTTTTTTTTTTTTTTCCAATTTTTAAGTTAGGGTGTCAATAACTATCTGGTTTACCCTATTTTTAAAAACAAAAATAAATATTGTATGTAATGAGGTGAGGAATTCCAAAGCCAGCAAAGTCCAATAGAGAAAAAAATCAGTAGTTTTAGTTTGTTTTTTTAATTAATATCTCATTTCTTATATCAGATCTCATTGCCTGTAATGAGATAATTCTGCTATAATCGGCTCTTTATTGAATTATTTCTCTACTGGACTATAATTAGGTGCAAGGTTTTCTCAAAAAAGTAGTTAAATCAGATATTAAACGGTGGTACAAACAATAATTTATCTTCCTAATCCAGTCTGACCTATCCCTTCATCGATCAACTGTGAAAAGTTTTAAAAAATGGACTTAGCTGGTTTTGGAATTCTACGCTTCATACAAAGTAATTAGTGTAAAAATCAAAAAAAACACCTTAAAAAAAAAGAAAAAAAAAAGTTTAAAAAAAAACACCTTAAAAAAAAAGAAAAAAAAAGTTTATAATATTGTTGAAGAAGTTATTATTATTATCATCTTACTATTCATTTCTAGTCCTATTTTATAAGCTTCATTCTCAAGATTTTCACCGAGTCCAATAAGTACATATACATTATGAATAGATTTTTTTTTTGTATAAAATTAATAGGTATTCAATTCATTAATTTATTTACTTCACTTTGTAATTTTACATAATGTGTTTTTTTTTAGCCTGTATTTTTAGTCGAAAAGGAGATTGTTAGAACAACAACTACCCGTTGGCCACTGTGGAGGTGGATTAACTACTGCCATCGTACATGGAGTTGGACCTGGAATGCTATGTTTTTCTTTGGGGTATGTCTTTCTATTTTTTTAATATTTATTCCTTATGTCCTGAATATAATAAAAATGTAATATTAGTAAGTTATTAATCCATTTATTGTAACTGAAATTTATATATATATTCAATCGTGGTCATAGAAAGTGCATCACTACATCAAACTTTTGTTTTTTCATAAATGAACATCATTAACATGATTTTAAGAAATGTTTTGTAAAGAAATAATCTGTATTATATATCGAAAAGGAAATAAGAATAAAAAAAATAAAAAAATAAAATTTTAAAAAAATGTAGAAATAACAATAAAACAAAAATAAATTTATCAACAGTTGTTGAAAATTTAAGTGTGTAAAAATATCGTATCTTTCAATCTATTTTTCTTTTTAATCCACCTTTAGCCTTTATAATGGCAGCAATAGACTGGTCGTCATCAATTTATTCAAATTTTATATTGTTTCTTTAGAGATTTTGTAGTTCCACAGATTTTTAAATGTTTCCTTTAATATTTTCTAATTTTTAGGATTAACTTCGTCAATTTTTTTCTTTATGATTAACCACAAGTTTTCTATTGGATTTAACATACTTTCTCATTAAATTCTTATTTTTGCTTCTTTGTAAAAAAAAAAAAAAATACTTTTTTAAAATTCTTTTGGTTTTGTTTATTTAAAATTCAATTGTTTTGTTGCAATTTCAGGTAGTTATTCCCTGGTGCAGTCCTGTCAGTATCCGAGCACTTCTTTGTACGAATCCTTTTACACCAGATTTGGAACTTTCACAAGTGAATGGAACTTTGTTTCCTCGACAGAGCTCGTCAACACCTACGATGCTGTCATCATTACGTGCTCTCGCCAGGCACATTTCCAAAGCGACAACACAATTTGAATCAAAGCCCGATACTGGTATGTACTTTTGTTTATTTACATCTCTCCTTGAAATACATTGTTAGATTTTCAGTGGATTTTCAACATATTTAAGCATTAACGTTTTACTATTGTACTCTAGGAAAATATGCCACAGATCAAAATTAAAGCTAATTAAATTTCCTATAAAATTGTTTATTTACATATTTGTCGAACTTTCAATGGTTTTTGAGATATGCGTTATTAAAAAGTGATAATTTTCGGGGAAAAAATAATGTTTATCTCACTTTTTGTCGAACATTTGCTTCAAGTGCCAGAAACGTATTTATGAAAGTAAAGTAAATTTAATGATCTACAACTTTGATTCTGACATTTTTTCTGAGAAACGATCATGGAAGGTACTAGAATGCCAATGTTTGACAAAAAGTGAGGTTAAAATTCTTTTTTTGCCAAAATTATTGATTTGCAATAACGTTTATCTTGAAAACGGTTGGAAGTTTGACAAATATGTGTATAAAAAATTTAATAAAAAATGTGATTAGCTTTAATTTTTATTTAAAACGTATTTTCCTATAGTCCATAGTTTTTGAAATATGTTCGAAAAACCCAAAAATGAGACCTCCCCTTCCTCCCCCCCCCCACCGTTAGCTCAAGGGGCGGGGACTTTTATCTTCTAACTACTCCTAACGAAGCTGTGAGGTAAAAAATAATCGCATATATCAGGCACTCTACATCCCTCATTTCACCACTCATTGACTGGACTAATTCTGTAATGAAAATGTAATTATTTATTTCTTATTTTTATTTTTTTTTATTTGACATTAAATGCCTTTTTTTATTTGTTTAGGTTTTATAGGTAAAGGAATGACTAGGCAGTTAAATAAAACATGGAATTACATCGGTAAAGGTTTGTTCGGAACCCTTGCCATTATTTTAATTTTCCCACCGTTGTGCCTTCTCACAGTTGCTCTCTCTTTGGCCATAGCTGCTACAGCCTTTATTTGGTAAACAATACTATCTTTTGAACCTCTATGTCCGTACATATATTTTTGTGAAATTGTCTTTAATTAATATTTTTTCATTTTTAAACAGGATGCCGACTGTTACTTTGGGTTTACAAATTGCTCTCGGTCTTATCTGGGACATTGATAGTCCAGACACAGAAAGAAATAGGTATTTATAAGTTATTTTAACTGTTATTAAAACTATATAACATTATATTGTTACAAATTTAAAAATAATTTTAGATAAAATGATCTAGCCTTCTCAAACTATCTAGAGTCCAACATTTGGCTAGAAAAAGTACAAATAATTACTGAAATTTAATTGAAAAAAACATTTTCCATGAAGAAGTTAGCCACAAAATTTAATGTAAGAAAAACCTGAATCAATTCATGGATATTTTGAAAAACAAAATAGAAATATTGAAATTTTACCAAGAGAATGACATTGGAAAAAAAATATTGCCATGTGTTTTGTGGTTTAACTGTATGATTGTTCTCTAAATTCCTTTAATTACAGTAAAAATATAATTTGTACCAAAATCAATTTTTTTTTAAGGCCTTATTATAAATCAAAGCTTAACCAATTTTTTAAAACACCAATATTAAAAATCCTGCTCTGATGGCTAATTATTGACTTATTTTTAAGGTAATTTTACTTATCTATTTACTCATCACAACAACCAGTATATATTAAAAAATAAAAAAATTTCTCCCTGACCAGGAGAAACAATTGATCATGGATATGTCTGTCTATAATCTAATGCTTCTGATAAGGAAACTGTTGTCTAATTTTCAATCCGAAGAACACAAACAGAGCTAGATAGTGTAAAAAAAAAAAAAGTCCCCATACTTAAAAAATGTAGGCAAATGGTTACTTTTTTCATTCAAAGCAATATTGCTCCGTAGTAGTAGTTCCTAGCGAGAAATGTTATTTAACAAAAACAGCTATTTCTATAACACTCTGGGAATGACTGAGGGAGGAAGTATAGCTTTCTTAAAGCTCTGAAATATGATTTGACCAAATACAACATAATAAAATGTTGTAATATAATGTTATTAATGCTATAAATTGTTGAAACAAATAACCATATGTAGCATTTTTAAATTATTTAAAGAAAATTACAACATTTTTGTTTTTAATTTATACCTCTCAGCGATCCAACCCTCAATGCCTAAACCAGGATAAGAAAGCTATGCTTCCAAAAATACTCTCCATTAAATTTCTAATTAGGAAACGATCATGAAATTTTTGATCCTAGCGGGACCAAAAAACTAGAGCGTGCCAAAATGTTACATTTATGAGTGTGAAAAAACTGTTACATATTTTGAGAGTGAAAAAAAAAGCTCACAAGAAAACTAGAGACCCCTAACCAAAGACTTAACCATGTCGAAATGGAATTATGTCAAAACAGAAATATTATTCTTTCACATTTATAAACTTAATTTGGTGCACATACAGTAGTGTGAAAAATAGGTGCAACAGTTAAAAAACCTGTATTTACTTTTAAATATGTATGTAGCCATGGCCTCGCAATGTCCCATCGAGAATAGTTAAGGGACCTATACCTTTACTAGAAATACAACCCCAGACCATAACACTCACTGGAAACTTTACTGTCGATTTTAAACATCGAGTTGTTAGTGCCTCACTTTGCACACATCTGTGCCATGGATAGTAAATTTCGAATCATCAGAAAATATGACAGAGTTCCAGTCTTCTTGTGTCCAGTTTTGATGTTTTAGAGCCCAACAAAGACAAAACCTGCCGCATTTTTTTTGTTAAGAGTGGTTTTTTCTGTGGCTGGCGTGCATTCAGTCCTGCTTTTATTAATCTTCGACAAACAGTTAATGCACAGACATTAACACCTGTAACTTTATTTCATTCTGCAGCTAAATCTGTTGATGTTAAGGTCCTGTTTTTCAAACAAAGCCGTTGCAATATGCAATCTTCCTTTTCACTTGTCTTTTTCTTGTGACCACACAAATGTTAAAATCCTAAAGAGCCAGAAGACCGATATTTTTTTAAAACCTACCCACAGTTGATGGAGCACAACCTACTTTATTACTAATATAGCGGCAAGAAAAATTTTTTTCACTTAAAGTGAGAACTATTGCTCTTTTTTTCTCTGTAATGTCGACTCTTTTCATTTATTTTTAAACTAAACTTTGGTTTACTGTTAGTATACAATGCTTGCTCCTAAAATAAGAGATAATAGCCTGAAGTGCAATCTTACAAGATCTAATGAGTAAATAAACAGTATAAATATCATTTAAATGAACATTATTTGAATTTTAAAAAGTGTTGCGTTTATTTTTCACATTACTGTAAGTATTTCTTTTCCTCCATCCCCCTTCTAAGCAGACATCCCCTATAAGAGAAAACTCCGTCGGCCCCATTAGTGTCTATTCTGGAGAGGTTTTCCTTTACCTATTTGTGTACTTACTCTGTTATAAAATAATATTCATATAGATCTTTTAATTTTTAATTTTCAATTTTATGTTATGAATCTGTTTTGTTGTTTCAAATGCGATCTATATTTTTAGGTACTTGGTGATCGCTGAGGCTCTATTATGGGACGTAGCCATAAAGGGGATGTTGCAGCCACTAGCAGCTCTTTTAGTCGCTTTCGTCATTTGTCCTGCCTTTTCTCTCATAATACTTACCTGTAAGTTATTAATTGAAATGTATTTTTAAGTTTACTTAGTTTACTTTTGAAATTCTGACATGATATGCAGACATCACTCAGGCTTCACTAACTCTCCAACATTACTTACAGTAACAAGACATGGTTCAAACATTGGAAAATTAAACTCGATAATGACAAATCTCACACATCACATTTACTCTCAGACATGACCCCTGCCCTGTAGTCTGTATAAACAATGAACCTATCCAACAAAAGAATACAGTTAAGTACCTCGGACTTACTTTGACTGAAGGATGACCTGGGGCCCTCACGTGAAAATGAAATGACACTACCTCAACAATAGACTAAAGGAAAAAATACAGACTACTCTGACGTTATGTGTTCTCACGTCTCATCAGGCATTGTGTGACCACGTCAGGTATGAAGCGGTGTTCACATTGGCCTCACGTATAGCAACTACTTCGTGCCCATTGCATCTCCTGACAGTTTGTTTTGAACCTCCAACTATAAATGTAATCCGTGTTTTTGACATGCTGCAAAAAGAAGAAGAAATAGCTGCTCTGTGTATTGCATCCATTTGCACATCTAGAGAATGGGTGTATCTTATCAACATAGGGCGAGACGAATTCGGGGAGTTCTAACATTTAATGCCTCAATTAGTGAAGATGAAGAGTGGTTTAAGTGCTATTACAGAATGACAAAAACTGAATTCTATATTGTCGGCATGCAGGGTCATACAGTACCGGATTTGACCGAATGTACTCTATTAACACCTCTTCCATTCTTCAAGTAATCGCTGGAAACGGTACATGAGAAACCACTTGACTCTTCTGACACCTTCCCACAACTGACAAAAATCTAGAACTTTTGATATTCTTCACATGCGTCAGAAGGCCTGTAGCGTCAGATTGCATCATCCACGTGTTCTCATGTCACGTCAGCCCAATATGAACATAACTGCCCAAAACCCTGTTACATTTTTATATCCCACGCATTATGATGTGAGCCCACGTGTTCCTACATCACATCAGAGTAGTCTGTATTCACCTTAAGATTACTATACTCTATACTTCACAAACAACCGACTCTTAAAATCAAACAACGATTAAATATTTATACTAACTTACTCAAACCTTTATGGATAAATGCATCACAAATTTTTTGGGACAGCAAAAAAAGACTCACATTTAAAAATTGTGAACCTTTCAGTATAAGGTTTTAAGAATCATGACTCACTCACCCTGGTACGTCAGTAATGGAACATTGCATACAGACTGGAACATACCCACTGTACAGGACCATATTGGCACTTTATACAAAAATGTAGAAGATTTTATGACAAACTTCAAGGACATTACAACAAACTGATTCAAAACATGGCGACTTCGGATATGCCTATGTCAACCCGAAGAAGGCTGAACTGGAGCTGATTAAGAGATTTCCTAAGATAAATCTAAACAAATTCAATATAAGTATGTAGGTGTTGTGATGTCAGTTTTACATAATTTTTTTTTATATCACATCTGCTTATTGTCTCTATGTCAACGACAGGTTTGGATAAAAGAAATATAGTGGAAAAAAAAAAAGTTTATTTTATTTTAAGTCTTTTCTAATTACGTAATATGGTTTTAAAACTTAAAGAAACTTAGTAAACTTAACAAATGATTTGTCTTTGTTACAATTACAAGTCAAACATGACCACTCCTATTAATTTATAAATGATGTAAAATTGATTACAGTTGGAGTCGTGAGGTATTGCTTAAGGCTCGTTTGGGACTCGTTGGTCTTTCATGCCGTTATTAAAAAAAGGGGTAGAATACCTGCTTCTGACAGCGTTATCGTCAAACGAATTGAAGGACCCGGTCTAAATAATAATTATTTCTATCAGGTATGTAATAATGATTGTTCTCAATTTATTTGTTACTCTTCATTTATGTTTATCCATTATTTACTTGGACATTTTTTTTTTTACAGATTAGGCCGGAGCAGGCTTTAGCTGCCTTTGAAGCAAAGTTAGAACTTGATGAGCTTGCCGCGTTTCAACATCAAATGGAACAGAAAATCTTACAACCTCAAAAAGATTTTAGGTTTGTTTATTTATTTTTTAAAGCAGGTATGGTCAAAGATTTCTCTAAAATGTGTGCTGATCTACCTCCTAAAATATTAATGTTTTATTAGCTAGTTGAAACTTGTTTAAAGCTTAAAATAATCATTAATAAGCTTTTTTGTTAAGAAAAAAAATAATTTAAAAAAATTGAACTCAGTTGATCGAGACCTCAATTGATTAAGATTCCTGGTCAATCAAGTTCCAAGTGTATATAAATTAAAGATTTTGTAACTATAATTTTTTTTAAATACCATAAACAGGGAGGACTACTTTAAACAAATAAGCTTTTAAAACTGAAATCCTTCTGGTGGGCTCGATTTGCAATCTAACAAAGCATCCTCCAGTTGGTTCTAAGCATTTAAGGATTAAACATTGCATTCACAGCAATCGTGATAAGAGCACATGTTGGCTGTCCTATGCCGCTGTTAGCCTTTATATGGTATCAGGTATTTTTATAAATGTGTCCATATTTCATCTGGCCTGGTGTAAATGGCTGCAGGATTGTTTCATATGAGTAATACATTGATCAACAATCTATTCATCAACACTTTCTTTTTTTGTTTCATTTCTCTAACTCATTTTCTTAATTTTATGTCTTTTTTTTTAGCCAAATAAAAAGGCAACTTGGAGGGCTACTTTGAACTAAGTTGTTAACACCTTTTATAAGACGGTGTTACTTTAAACATTGTTTTATCGTCTGTTTTTTTATTTGGTGAATTGAAGTTTTTATTTATAATTAAAAATATTTTAGATTAATGTCTGTATTATATAGTTAAAATTTATTTTGATTTGATGATGAACAAAAAGGATTATAGTATTATCAAAATTTAACAAATCAAGAACAATAAAATAAAATTAATAAAAGATTAAGACAATAAATAAATGTGAACTTAAGAGCAATATTTTTATAAAACCTATCAACATTATAAAAAAAAATAATTGTTTTCTTTATTATTTGTGTTTCACCAACAAATTTGGTGATGAAGTGAATCCAGTTGTTGGATTTACGGAATCATTTTGCAGAAAAGTGATCAAGGTTTCTTGACCCAAAAAAAAAATCTAATAATATTTTTAAAAAGCTTAAATTTGATAATTAAAAGGGTTAAATTGAAGAATACTCCGAGATAAGCATTTTTGAAGTGAAAATCAGCCTTGTTCAAAGTAGCCCCTTCTTGGCTAGCGAAAAATGACCCCTCTGCTCCCTCATATTGAAAATAACGGAATCGCTTATATGGGAATTTGAAGCTGAGTTGTGTAACTATCATTTGGTCCAAGAAAATTAGAGATATGTCGATTCTCGATTCCACTGATTCTTGAGAAAAGAATAGAAAATGAAAAGAACGCTAAAGAAAATTTAAAATATCCGCAAAAATGATCACACTGAAGTGCAAAACCTCAAAGTAGCCCCTGTTTTTGGTACTGATCAGTTTTATTTAATTAATATTTTTAATGATCCTAATATATTTCACATGCCCTGACTAAGGTTTAAGAGGACGAGAGCTCCTAAAAAAGAATGAAAGATTTAGCTGAGAAAATGAAAAAAATGAATTAGGTGGAATTCTTTGGCTTTCTGTGTATAGATACTAAAATTATTATTTTATTTTTTTATTTGAATGTTTTAGTCAGTTTGTCACTGCTTGCTTCGGCCCGTTCTCTGCTTCACTTGCAAGAGTTGGTGTTTACAAATCTTTGGAGAGAGAAGGACAGGATCTGATATCGAGCCTTCAGGAGAAGTTAGAAAAGAGAAGACGTGAACTTCAGACCGGCCTGGCTCCCAGCCTCAGGTCCAAACTCAAATTGACAACTAGAGATTTAAAGGTACGCAGTAGATATGTTATATAACAATTAACTCTTTTAGAACTCTGGATAACATTTCTTGTCATTAGTTACTGGCACGATTTCTCGCAAAAATTATTTAACATGTTAATGATCATTATTTAACATGTAAATAAACCAAAACAATAATAAAAGATAAGAGATAAAATTAATTAATTTTAATAAAATTAAAAGATTGAGAGATTTAAAAAAAAAAAAAACATTATTATTATTGTGAAGTTTGTATAAAAAATATAAAATGAATTGTATTTAGTGTATAAAAAAATATTTCAAATTTTTTTTTTTTAATTATTTAAATGAAATTAAAACAAAAAAATACATATATGAGAATAAAATGAATGTCTTCTAAAACCTGAATAAAATTACTGTTTCAGCAAATATTTCATTAAAAGTTGTACTTTTTTTTTTTTTTTCCGACATTAAATAATATTTGCTATGATTAATTAAAAGTTTTTTCAACAAATTTACTGTTGTCTTTAAGTTACTCAACATAAATTTATGAGTTCATGAACTAAAAAAATCAAATAAACCGTAAAACCTCCTTTTTTTTTCTTTTTCGAATCAATTAACTATCTGCCGCTCTGCCAAAAATCATAATTCACTGTATACTCGGTACTTTTTTTATATAAATAATTATTTCTTAATGTTGACTTAGGCCCAAGAGACCTATGACCTTAACCATATCCTAAACTCCAAGTTGAGTTTCTTCCTCCAAAAAAGTTTAAATGTCCCTATATTGAGGGATGAGAGAGAGGAAGTTGAAAATTAATTCCTAACAACCAGCCCGATATTGATGAAACTCATTTTACTCTTCTTTTTTTTCTATCAGGCGACTAAAAATTGGTTATTACTGAATTCTTCCAAAATTTACGACTGGAAAAGGGAATGGGGGTTCCAATCTGCTTCATTATACAAGTTCATTCATTATGAAGTATTTTGAATTTTTCCACCTCTGGATTGTGGATAGTTAAAAAAAAAATCATAACTTTTTTGTAACTTAGAATGCACTTTCAATTAGTGAAAAAGAAAAAAAAAAAAAAAAATTGTCAGCTTTCAATTTTGTTGAGGCACCTTTATTCTACTATTTATCTAGAGGAAAGTTTTATTTTGGTCTTGTACCTTACATATTATTGAATGTTACAGATTGCCATCCAGCAAGGAGCTTTGATGCTGGAGAGGTTTTATCCAGGACATGTCCTTTGGAGGCTAGGTGCTAGCGAACAGGAGTTCTGGGACAGTAAGGCATTACCTCAAAACGACTGGGCTGGCCTCGCCGCTCTTCTCTATTCCGATATATTTAGTTTAGACATTCTCAGTCCACTCTCTGACACCGATACCTGTTTCAGGCTTGAGGTTAGTAAACAATTTTGGTAACTTTATTGTTTGTTTTTTTTATAACTAATGTGACTTTCTCATTAACTTCTAGCATTTCTTATATTAATGAAAAGTTTAAACAAATAAGTTTCTGTAATCCCCTGTCCAGAGTTCTGTAATCATCTTGGTTTAATATGAAGGGTTTTGTGGATGAAGGGTTTATGTAACAAAACACAATTTTGAGTAATTTATTTTTAAATTATTATTTTTTACATTTTCCTATAACAGAAAAATATTACACAGCCACTTCATCATATATTTTTTTCTAGTTGTTTTGAAATATTCAGATTTTGCTACCTAACACTTCTGCACATAAATTCTTTATCCACAAAACTCTTCATATCTGTCCTGAAAAATTAACTCTGTGATTTATAAAAGATTATTTCAACGGTATAATAATTAATTTTTGATTATATACATATAAAAGATAAGAAATATACAGTGAGCATTAATGTTAATTCAGTAATGTTACTGTCGTAAATGACATTTTACAAACTTGGTAAATGACCACAAAAACATCCAGGAATTCCTCTCTCCTTACGACGCGCGCAAATGATCTTCATTTTCTCCCCATGTTCTGTCCTCCTATCCTTTCCTTTTCCATCCGTACTTCCCACGCATTCGCCTTTCTTCCGTAATCATTTCTGTTTAGAGCTTCCTCTGGGTTTGTTTTTGCACTTATTAGGTCTTTCTTCACTTGTGTGCTCCATGCCATTGTTTTAAGGTTTATTGTTGCCTTCAGGATCTGATGGGTCAGTCTGTGTCCGGGTAGTCTGCGTATGTGTCCATAGAATTTCAGTCTGCGTTTCCTTATGTCTGCCCCAATGTTTGAAAGTTTCTCTATGGTTTTATTATGTTGGAGTCTGTAGCCATCTTCAGTCTTTTATGGACCAATAATTTTCCTAATTATTTTTCGTTCTGCCTTCTTGATGTTTTCTGTTAAGTACCAGGGTTTCAGTTATGTACAAGGCCGGTTTGATGACAGTGTTGTAGTTTCTGATCTTAGCTTGAATGGATAAGCACTTTTTATGAAAGGTTTATATTATATGTTGAAAATATTTTTATTTTTATCAAAAAAAAATTTTACTTTGTAAAACTGATTTTATTGTATGAAAATACAAAAATAGATGAGTAATGATAAAGGTGGATCTAAATTTGACTTGACCTGATAGTTTTAAGTATTGTGTTTAAATAAAGTAATTTCTTATTATTGCGCAGCGCTACAGCCCGGGGTAGACCTTGCCTTCTCCCTCCATCCAGTCACTCTAAGGTTCTACTCCACGTCCTCCAGCCATCGTCTGCATGGCCGACTAGCTCTTCTTGTACCTATAATGGTTCCATTCAGCAACCTGCAAGGCATCCTATCATTTGGCATCCTTATTATGTGACCCAGCCACTCTATTCGTCTAGACTTAACAAATTTTAGCACATTACTGTCTTTATATATCGCATTTATTTCATTGTTTATGCGATATCTCTATTTATTGTTGTTGTCATAGACAGGGCCATAGATCCTTCTTAATATTTTTCTTTCATATTAATTTTATTGACCATCATAGTGTTGAAGGTCCATGTCTCGGCCCATATGTCAATATTGGTCTTACAAGCGTTTTATACATTGTAAGTCATACATTGTAGTTCGTGATAAGTAGGACTTAAAAAAAACGGATATTAGCGAAGTAAATCCTACAAGCAGCCATCACTCTTTTATTTACTTCATTAATCATTTTATTTTCATGATTGAGTTCAGTACCCAGGTATGTGAACTCTTTGACATGTTCGAAGGCATAGTCTCCAATAGTGAACGCATAATTATTAATTGAGCCCAAGTTCATTTATTTATTTTTCCTTTCATTGACTTGCAGTCCCAGTTATATAGTAATTTATATTCTTAAAAGTTAACAGTTATTGAAAAGTTATAATTATGTTGTTTTTTTTTCAACAGGCCTCTCCGCAAACAGACCTTAGTAGGTATCGTGAACTTGTTCGAGGAGCTGGTGGATTGGACCTTCTCGGTCCAGTTTACGCTCCCCGTGCTAATATACAAATTCATTCACCCTTCTTGGATGTTTCCTCGTTTAATCCAAGGCATCGACCAATGCATGTCAACACTTCAAAGCCAAGGTAAGATTTCATTAAATAAGGATTTAATTAATATATGTGTAAATAGGAGATCTCTGTAATTAAATATTTATGAAACTCTTTCCAGAGAAACTGGTACAGGACATTCTACAATGCAAACAAATGTGGGTAACAAAACCTGGACCCTGTGGCGTCCTTGGAAGAGGCCAGAACACAGCTATAGTGCAGAGAAGCTTGTCATTCCTCTGCCGATACCGCATCCAGCACAAATAGCACTAACCATTTACAATAGGGATTCCGACAACCCCATCTTAATTGATTCAGAAATTTGTAAACACATACTGAGGTAAATTTGTTATATTATAAAATTTTTGTTTTTTAAACGGAATTTAAACGGAATCTATCTACAAATGTAAAAATGCAAACGAGATAAAACATTAAGAAAACTATAAAAACCTAACAAAATAAACAATACTAGTGCTAATAATAATAAATAATAGTTAAATTATAATCCAAGCCAGAGTAATACAAACAGTAATATACAATTTATATGGTAAAGCAAACAAAATAAAAATAAAACTGTTTTGTGATATAATACTAAAATAAATTTTTATTACTTAATTTTAAGGTGGAAATAAGATATTTACACTATTCTAACCTGTGTACTATTGTGTAATTTATAGAACTTTATTTTTCAGTCTTCAAGTATTATGTGTTTTTTCCGTTTGTGTTTGTATCTTTTTAGAGTTTTCTTGTTGTAGTTTCCTATTTCTTCTATTTTTGAGTTTTCAGATATAGTAATTGATTAGAACAAGGACTTTGTTTTCCCCTCTGGTCTCCTTTCAAAGCAAATAAATCTTTCACCTTTTACTAGAGAGGAAAGTTTGATTTTTTAAGTCAAATATCATTTTTATCTTATGGATTCCATCTTCTCATACCCCTAAAACTCTTATCCCAATAATTAATCTGATTTTAATAATCTTCCTATCATACTTTTAGTTCCCAATCATAAAAAGGCTACTTAATGAATTCTTTAAATAATATTAAGAGTAATGTTATTTATTAATAATAAATAATGTTATAACACCTTTTTTGGGGCCTACTAAGGTCCACGGTGCTCGTAGCCACTTTTTGGTAAGGATCTTCTTTCTCTTCCAGAATTCTTTCATTTTCTGACTATGAGCCAGCTTTCTCTCCTCTGTCTATTTGGTCCCTGGTCTTCTTACTGGTAAGGGACACTGGGAAAACTCCCTGTCGGATAGCTTGTCGATCTTGTTTTATCCTCTTGTTCTTGGAAGCCTTGCCTCTACCTGCCACAGTAAATATCCTGTTTGTTAATCTTTTGGGATTCATGCTGGTCAGGTGTCCATAAAAGGCCAGTCGCATTATGCATGTCAGGATATCCTTCCTCCTGGTGTTTATATAGCTCATCATTGTGCCATATCCTGTAGGTGCCATTCTCTTCCTTGACTGGTCCTAGTATCCTCCTCAGGATTTTACTCTCCTTGATCTCCAGCTTCCTTAGTGATAGCACCTCATTTTTATTATTTACTTCTTTTCTTTTTTCACATAGATATGTTTTTTGACTGGGGTTTTATACTTTTTTGGTGTAACTTTCTTTCACAATCATAAATGTAACATTTCGTCAAGCTCTAGCCCTGTTGGTGTTACTCGAATCACAAATTGCTTGTTAGATTTCTTATCATATATTTAATGGAGAATATTTTTTGTTATATAACATTTGTTGTTAGAACCTACCGTTTAAGAGCTATATTGGTTTGAATGAAAAAAGTGATGTTTGAAATCCCTATTTTTTCTCAACTTTGTTTATTTCAAATTATAATTGATTTTTAATTTAATTTAACTAATAATTTAAATTATTTGATCCTTTAAATTCTAAAATGTAAATTGGGAAAATTATAAAAGATTAGAGTTAGACATATCCATGATCTATAGTTTTCCCAATCAGGAAGAAGTCTACTACTTATTACCTATTAATTATTTCAATATATTTTTTATATCCTTCTTAAAT
Source organism: Euschistus heros (assembly GCA_003667255.2). Lineage (NCBI taxonomy): Eukaryota > Metazoa > Arthropoda > Insecta > Hemiptera > Pentatomidae > Euschistus > Euschistus heros. The sequence goes on from RCWM02000724.1 coordinate 83,101, forward strand.
TTGGTTTTCAGGGGTCTTGAAGAAGGTGGCGATGACATGAGCGGCGTTGCCCGCTATAGGGGAGGCGGAGGCGGTAGCTCTGAAACACTAAGCTCTTGCAGCTCGGAATCGAAAGTGGGCCCCGCAGAACCTTGGGCCGACTGGAGCAAAAGAGGGACTACCGTTAGGGTCGACCTAGCTTCCCCGGAAGACATCACTTTAGATTCAGATTCTACACGAGTTGGTTTCGGATCCGCTTACGGCACCACTGTTTAAAGGCATTACTGTTTGAGAGTAAATATGTACAGGAAATATAATTGATAAATTAAGGTAATAATAAATTATGATATAGTAATTTTATTAAACTGTGCTTTATTAGGATTATTGAATTATTTGCTTCTTTAGTTGGAATTGTTTTAAATTCAAATAATTGTTTCGAATGTTAAAAATAATTCCTTACCATTTGAATACACTTTGATTACTTGTGCTCACATAAAAATATAAAGTATTGAAATCGATATAATTAGAAATTGGAACAAATCTTGGGATCTTTCAACAACAAAGGGTCGATCTTTATATAAATTAATCCCACATATCACATTAACCAACCACGAAAAACTCAATAGTACATATTACAAAGTAACACAATCCCTTATTTAAAATGGAGAAAGTAAACATTAGTTTGTAAGGTTATTCTTACAATTATTAATAATAAGGTGAACATATAATTAATTTTACTTTATTTTGTCCGGGCGCCGTAATATAATTAATGAAAAATGGCTTTTCATAAAATGATATAATTAAAAAAAATACAATTTCAATCCAAAATTAGTTAAAGTAAAGTTTACACACAAAATTTCAATATTTAAATAAGCTTTTTTTTATATAATTCAAATTTAATCAACTCCCTGTCCAAAGAATCTTAATACAAAATGTACAAACATACCTCTTAATCACAATAAAAACAATAATTATTAAATTGTCTTGTTAAATACATCACCAATTCTTTCATAAAATCATAAAATAACTTTAAGTACATTTCAATCAACATACAAAAAAAAAAAACATTCATCTTATTATCAACCCCTAAAAACATGTTTCACTATAACTGACTGCACACCATGTGGCTGTTTACCCCCACACATCCTGTTCCCTCCAAAACACACTGTCCCCCCACTCCCCTATTCTATGTATTGCCAACTAAATTTATTGTACAAATTAAATTTTAAACGAATTTTACAAATTACACATTTTTTTCTTTAGATGTTACAAAAAGTAATATGGATGACAAAGAATCCATTCACAAATATAATTTACATTATTCTTACCCACAATTATATATAAGAAAAAAATCCTTATAACTTCTGTTTCACTTATTATTAAGAAGTCTAAATATCAATATAAACAAAAAAGGTTATATGAACTATCGAAAAATGTAAACTCGAAGTGAAGCGTAAACAGTTAATTAATTATAAACAAAAAATTATAATAACAGTTAACGTCAGTTATATGCAACCATTTTTCATTATTTAAACAAATTTAATTTACTAAATAATTTTCTTAAATTTATTTATTTTGAATTATTTAAAATTTCCATATGAAAATAGACAAAATTTTAGACCCTTTACAAGTTCAAATCACTTGAGGTACGCATGATGGTATAGAAGGATCAATCCTAATTAGTTCAAATGTTTTCACCTCACTCAACACAATAAAAAAAAAAATCAACAGTTCTAAAAACATACTAAAATTCAAAATATCACTTTGCTACACAGAGTATATATATTAAATTTAACAAATTTAAGACAATTAATCAAACATGTTGATAGTCACCTAAGGAGGGAAAATGGAAGGCATTCTAAAAAGATCTTAGGACCTAGAGTAGACTCCGTGTAAAAAGACAAAATAGTCAGGTAGATAGTAGGTGGGTTATCCTTTTGGTTTTCCTTATGATTGGTTGGTTTATTATGTTCCTATTAGAAACAAATATAAAATAGGACTATTGGTAATATTTATTTGGTCATTCAAACAAAAATCTGGATTGGTTTTAAACAATTTTATTATTTATAATGATCCATAAATATTTAATTTTAGACTATTTTATATGTGATGTATTAGTTTCACTCCCAAGTCTTTGTTGGATTTATGGTTATTTTCATTTGAATGAATAACGAATTCGGAATTCTGTGTCTTATTATTGTATGCACTTCTATGTTCTTTAAATAATATAAGTTTGTTTTTGGGACTTAATTTGGATATTAAGTATCATTTGGTTTTGTTGTAACATTAGTTCTTGTTAGTAAACAAATCTTCATATTTATGTTATCTCAGAAGCCTTACATTAGAACCTAACCTGGCCCACATGAACCTTCTCTATATGTATCTTCTGCATTCATTTACCAAACACATACATATTGAATTCTTTTTCATTTTGTGATATATCAAGATTTTATTTATTTATTTTTTAATTATTTTTTAGATATTAGAAAGCAGACTGAAGAAATTAATAGTTAAAGAAAACTATGTCAGATGTTTGAAGGAAGAGGATAACTTATGCTGGTTGATTTGCATAAAGTCATGTAAATTTGTAAATGAGTTGCTACGCACCTTTAGAGCAATATAAATGGTCTCTCTTTTAAAATTAGGGTTTTACTTTTAAAAGATTATATTTTCGACAGATGTGTGTTATTCTATTGGCGTCAGCTAGCCTGCCAGATTTCAAATCACTTCTTTAATTAACTATTTATTTATTTTATTATTATTATTTTTGTGCACTTTTTTTTTTTCTTATGTACTATGTAAATATAATTTAGGATGTCCATATTGACTTGTTTTTATGTCATATTTTATAAATATTCTAGCTTTATTCATTTTTAATATCCTTTGATTGATTTCCATGGCGACGATTATTTTCATACCTAGGTAGATATCAACAACAGTATTGTTAAAATAATGTTACTTCGATAGCCATTTGGTTATTACTTGAAAATATTACTACTTTTTTTAATTTATATAAACTGAGACTGGAATTGAATGCTTTAAAAAAACAAAAAAAACTGATGCAGTTTTTAAAATTTTAATTTGACTATTTAAAATTCTTAACAGTAAAATTAAAAACTGGTTGTTTACCAAAGTTATCATAAAATATGACAGTTTGATATGGAAGAAAAAAATTAAAGGCAAGTTAGTCTTTTGTATAGAATGAGTCTTATTTTTGATTAGATAACTTTTTTTTTTCTGTGTCAAAAAAATTTTTATTCTAAGAAAGTATATGCAAGTAATAAAATATTTTCTCAGTAAGTAAAAAAAAAATTAAACAAACTAAGAATTTTTGGCATAATTAATTTTTTATTTTATCCCTTTTTAAATAATTTGAACTAAATCTGTTTGATGGATAGGAGTGGAGTAAATAAATAGCTAAACAGTAAAATTAATAGATATATATTTATATTTAGATGAGGAATTTATTGACCGTGGAACTAATGAAGTTGTAGGTAGTCGGGGTGTGCAGTCTCAGTTCGTCTTAGTTCTATGATACTATTTCTGCCTCAATCTTAATCATTCCTTTATTGCAATTTACTATCTTATTTTTATACTTTATATATTTATTTATCTACTATATTGTTCAACTGCCTGCTGTTATATTTTATTTATGTATTGTAACTATATTCATTTGTCTTTTATCGTAATATCTTTTTATCTTTATAAAAACAAAATATTTAATTTATTTATTTCAATATTCTTCTAGTTTTTTAAACTTATTTTATTTTATTTTTTATGTGCCAAAATATCGGCACAATAAATTAAAGTTGTGACTGCACACCCCAACTACTTAGATCTTCAATCAAAACTCATTACATTGAAAAATTATATTCATGAAATTTTTTAATTATTTTTTTTTAGTCAATGTTAACCCCATGACAATACTTTCGTTATTATATTTTTCATTATAAATTCGAGATTTATTCGTAGATTAAAATTTATTTTAAGTATAATTTAAAAAAATTTAACGTCTTAATTTGAAAAGATATTTGGATAAATTCTTCAAAAACATATATGAATGGAATACGTAACTATTAAATTCCAGTCTCTGTTGAGAAACATAAATTTTTTTCTATAAACTTTAGTTCTTGAATTTTATTAGATGTATTTAAACATAACCTATTCACTACCTGCTATGTTTCCGTAGTTACCTACTATGTTTCCATGGTTACTTACTATGTTTATATATTTGCATTATAACCTTTATTTTGATTTTGTCTACCTTATATACAATGCATCTAATAAATTATGGGATGTAGATATATTTGAGCACTTAAATAACAGATGATAGTACAAATAGAATTATGTAGTTAAAATAGAAATATGCCTGGTTGTGAATGGGTTAAATAAAATATCAGAAATCAAAAACTTCTTAATTTTAATGTAGTTTTGTCAAAATCTAAATAAGTATTAACGTTATTTTGATAATAATATTCTGTTATTATTCCCAGTGATTTATTTAATTTATTTTAAATTAGCAAAGTGAAGTACTAACGATATTAATGCTTCCAATTAAAACGTTTTAATTTTAATGAGGATTGATCTAGTTATTTTTTATTATTTTGTACACGCATGACTTATGTAAATGATATATCAAATGATTGTGCTTTGATACAATAATAATGTATATTATAATTTGATTGTGTTAGTAATATTGTTAAAAATGATCATAATATCGTGTTAATATCAAAATCAGCTATCATACATTTCTGCCACAGATAAAAATAGAAGATCTTATAAACTAGTGTTTTCTTTCATATTACGGAAAATGAGAAGAAGGCACTAGAATTAATATTTAAACAGATAGTATAATTATTTTTATAATTGAAGAGTTAGCTTTTTAATTTATCTTATTTTATCAATATTTGAAAATTTTATTTAACTTTCACTATTTAAAATAATAAAATCGTTTAATTGACATATCACATTGCAAAAGTAGGTTTAGTTGATAAGTTTTGTTTGAGTATGGTCCCTGTTATTGATTTTTTTTTTTTTTTTTTTTTTTTTTTTTTTTTTAATTTATAAATCTTTAATAATTAAGATAAAAATCTATAGCGGAAGCTTTAATAATTTTATTTTTGTGACTGAATTATTACTATAAATCAGGTTTTTATGAAGTATAAATATTTTAATGATTGGTTTAAGTAATCTTAAAATATTAAAACAAAAAAATGCTTTGTGATACAATAAATTGTGGAAAATTCAGAGATTTATTTATCAATGAATTATTAAAAATATCCAGAGATGTATTTATCAATTAATATGTAACGTTAAAATTGTTTAAACTGCATCTAGAGTCACAAATATTTATTGATTAAAAAAAAAAGTGAAAACAAACTAAAAAAACAACAACTGTAGAATTCTGATCTTCTATTACAGCTAAAATTAAAAAAAAACATTTTTCAAATTTTCTTTAGTTTTGTAAAAAAAATTTCCGTTATGTTATTACATAAACTTTTAGTGTTTTATCTTTTAAATTAACACAAAAAATGTGTGTATTCGCATTGAATATCCTAGGCTTTTCTAAAATATTTGCATTTAAATTTAGATTTTATGCCAATAAACTATAGTAATAGAGCCAGTGTGCAAAAAGTTGACTTAAATTAATTTAAAAAAAAAAAAAATGCTTAGTGAATAAAGGTCCAATATTAACACCACAGTTCAGCACATATTAGATCCAAGAACTTTACATATCCAATTTAACTTTTGCGCTGCTATCACTTAAAATATAATTACAGGATGAATCTCCAGCCTGGATTTTGTACCCTTATACATTTTTCAATGTGCTCATTGAAAAATCAGCCTTTTTGGGGCCGACCATTCTATACGATAATTTTTTATAACTTCAAGGCATTTGATATACTTCCCTTAACGTTAGTAGTAAAGTTTCACACCTGTAAAGAACTGTAAGTAGATTAATAGTCGTTATTTCTAATTTTTATGTTTCTGTTAAATGGAGTAGTTTTGTGTCCGAGAAATAATAATCTTTCCTAGTCTTTAATCTTATTTTTATTTCTTCTTGAATTTTATTTTTGTTAGCTATCGTTGACTACAGACATTTAAACTGCTCTTTTCAAACATAGTCCCTGATTAGTAGTTACTACATTGCTGAAATTATTTCTTCTAATGCTAACCATGTATTTTTTTTTTTTTTTTTTTAATTTATTTATTTCAATTTTCGGGTGTTGAATTTAATTTAATGATTTCCGAATCTTCACCTAACATAATCAAATCATCAGTGTCGCCAAGCACTGTTTTTTTTATCTAATAAGCATTGATCTTTTGAAAATCTCTTAATAATTTTCGTTCAATATTAATGTCAACTTTTTGCATTCCTGCTCCCATAATAAGTATTACAACACACCGAGTCTTGTATAAATAAATTTTATAACCATACCATAACCAAAGATTATTGTATTTAAATATTTTTTATTAAAATCAACTTTAGTATATGATTGATAAAAATTTCAGTCAAGAGTGACTAATTCTTATAGATATGTATACAATTTAATTATTAAAAATTATTTATAATCTCTATAAAGTGATAAACTTAATAATTTTTTTAAACTATTTATTGATATTTACAACTGTATACATTTTATAAAACAAGTAAATTTGAAGAAAATGATTACAATGGCATGTTAATAACATATAAAAAAACTTAGCACTAGTAGCACTAAATTTAATATTTAATCAAGAAATATTTTATTTAAAAATGTATTTATTTGTATTCTCGATATTATTAGGTTATTTCTTTAATTATTTTTTTTTAAACCTCAGCCTTCGGAAGTTTAGTGCCTGCATTACAAAAAAAAAAAAATGAAAATGAAAGACTGAGGACATGATCTGACTATACAAAGTTTTTTATTCGTCTTTATTTATTTATTTAAACAATGTTAAGATTTATCGTTATTATTGTATCTGAGTTTATTGTATTTTTTTAAAATTATTTTAGGAAACTTAATGTATAAACTGCCAAAAATATTCAGGGCCAAGTTCTGTCTCTTGCTACTGTGAAAAATACCGTATTTCCCTATTATAGGTAAAGATTCTTTCCTTAAATTTACTTCTATAAATAAGGGTGTGACCTGTATTTGAGGTTGTTTTATAATCCATGCATCTTAGGAAATCTAAGTTCTATTCAAATCTTAAATTTTAATAATTTCATTGTTTATTTTTGTCCTTACTTTCATCAGGAGTGACTTCATACAGTTTATTTTAATAATAAGTAATAACTCGCTCTCTAATTATTATTAAATTGAACTAGCTATTTTTCAAATAATGGAATGCTTAATATCAAAAGGTTATTTCCCTGGCTGTCCTGAAGAAATAGATAAGTTGTGCATTTTTCAGTAGGCATTCTTGATCAATTTCCTGAAACCTGTAATTACTCTAAAAATACCATTTGTGCCTAAATTTAGAAGGTCTTATTAAGAAGCACAACTTAACCAATTTTTTATAACTTTCTTAATTTTTCATATTAAAAATACTGCTTTTAAGTTTAATAGTTGATTCGTTTTCAAGGTAATTTACTTATCCACTTATTCATGACAACCATTGAATTAAACCCAAGTAGTTTGTTTCCGAATTCTGATTCAATTTGGTCGAGCATTTTCTAGGTACCTATCGATATTTTTATCATTGAGATGCTTTTGTTTCAAATTTTTCTTTCTGATTAAACTGTTATCCTAATTAGGTTTGTTATCTAAAATATTAATGCTAAGTACCGTTGTTTATCATGGAAGGGTTGACCTATATTCGAGTAAAAAAGGTATTTAAAAGAATTGGATAATAAAATTGATATTTTACTGCCATATTAAAGATTAAAAAATTTCATTATTATAACTAGTTTAATAATAATAATTATTGTAAAACTTCAAAAATCTAATTTTAACTCATTTATAAGAAAAAGATATTATGAAATTATAATATTTATGTAGCCATAATTGAATTTGGGTATATTTATTTTGTATTTTATTATTGGTTTTCGTAAGGATATCATTTTGTTTTTAAAAATAAAATAGAAGGTTGTAGTTTTGACTGAAAAATTCTGAAGTTTTCTCAGTGGAGTTACGCTGTATGATCAAAGTTTCATAATAAAAAAGTATTTTAATTTTAAAAGCAATAATTTTAAGGAATTTTTTATTAAAAAAACGAAATCAAAATCATTTTTTCAAGAGTTAATGATTGAGTTATGGTTAAAATCATTAGCTGTTGTTATGCTAAATGTAATATTAATTAGTGCATTAAACTGTGTATGTTTTAGCTAACTAATTTTTGAAATTTACGAATTTGAATTCTATCAAATCTAATTATTATATATATACAATGCTATATACATCTCTGCATATTAATACTTCCTATTATTTAAATCTGCCATATATTGTTACTTGGCTTGGAAATAAACTTAAAAACGAAGTCTCCTAATGTCCAAGTACTCAATAAACGTAAAATCTTAATGTTATAAAAATAACATCTGCCATCTTTTGAAAGTCACATCTTGTTTGAAAATCTAATGAACCACAAAGGGTACTGTTAATTTATCAACTTTAAGTTTGATAATGACATCATTTTAAATTTTAATACCTTTAAATTTTAAAAATCCTACTTTATAAACCTTTGCTCTCAGAAGAGGTTGACACAATACTTTTCATACAACTCATTTTCCGAGTATGAGCCAGTATCACTTTTTGCGGCTCCCTTTCAGGTGATTAGATCCACTTATCCACCACAGATGGCTGTTAATACGTTTTTGTATTCCATTGTATAAAAGACTTAAATAATGTTAATAAATTCAAAGTTTCAACATGGACCGTGTTTTACCAGTGACCTAGTTGGTCAAAAAGTGATATGTTTTGCGGGAATGTGAGGGTGTTACGCGCAGTTTGATATTAGGAGAGTAGGAGCTGAACTCTTATTCTAATTACCACTATATTGACTAGGAGGCAAGTTCCAATGAGTGAGCTTCTTTTGACTGTTTCTCCTAATACGAAATAAAAAAATTTAACCTGGATTTGATCGATCTTGCTTGATCCCTCTCTGCTGTTCCATGTTATTCTTTCTTTAGCCGACAGACTCCAGGGGACTTTTTTTTTTTTTTTTTTTTATTATTATTATTATATTAAATTATTATAATATAACTGACATGCAAATTTATAGAATGTTTTGCCATATTTTGAAACAGTTTATACTCGGCTTTTGAGTCGTATGTCATTAGTGGGGCAGATGATTTGAGTGGAACTTCATTTTTTATTTAGCCGCATTTAAACTGGCTTCTGAGTGCAAATGGTAATTTTTTAATCATGATAAGAAATTTTCATTTAGTATTGTAATTAATTCTTCCTCTGCAATTACCAAATCAATGATATTAACTTCAATTTAACTAGTTTTTGTATATGTATATTTGAAAGTTATTATTGTGTTTGTCTAATGATCTTATCTTGTACAATTGTGTAAACATGTGTTTGTATTTTACATAATGTGTATGTTGATGTTTTAATATTAATTTTTAAGTTTTATGACTCATTCACTTGCTTAAGTGTTAAATAAACCCTTATATAAATGCCATAGTATTTTTAAATTTTAATAAGCTGTGTTCGGTTAATTTTATTAGTATTAGTTTTGTATTCTTCCCTTTAGATTATTTAAAACTGTTTCACTATAGAAATCTTTAAGAAAACTTTTTTAATTACTACTTAACATTACAAATAAATATATATAAACCCATTTTATTCATATTTGACTTTCAATATTTAATTAAATAGTCCTAAAGAGTTAAAATAATGAAATTGTATTCACATTATCAGAGCTAACCTAAAACGTTATACGTAAGTTATTGTTGTGTTTAGTACTAGATCATGTTATTTCATATTTTTTTCATAGCATTCCAATAAACTCATATTGCTTTTTTATGTTGTTGTTTTTTTAAAAATAACTTTTAAAATAAAAAGCAAAAAAATATATTAGCTTATAGTTTGAAGTAAAATTTAATTTCAATTTATATAATCTTCTGTTTACATTTCTTTTTCAGATAATATATATTTAGTCATTCCTAACTAAACCTACATTATAAAATTATATTAATAGAATGGCAGTTTTTCAATATTTACTTACAGATATTCATATTTTTTAAAATTTTGAAAGTTATATTTTATTCATTAGCCTTTTATATCTTTTGAGGCAATGCTTCCTATATCATACCACTGGTTTCTGGATCCCTTTTCTAATATTAAGAGAATATATTAATGCTTTATGGTCTATTTAGTTGTTCACGAATATACATTTAAGAATCAATATACATTTATCTCCTTTTTTTTTTTGTTTGTTTGTTTCTAAAAGAAAATAATTTATTAATGTGTGAAGTATATAATTGTCTATTTACCTTGAAGTAATTGCACAGTATTGTAGATTCTAATGTAATTTAATGATACTCAATTGTTATTTAAAAAAAAAAAAAATTATTTATTTGCTTTCTGATTATTATGATGTTGGACATCACACCTGTGATTTATGTTTCCTTCTTTCTTATTTATAAAATTGTGTAATGTTTTATACCAATATGTTGTATATGTTTTGCTTATAAAATAAAAAAAATTAAAACTTATTGTTTATTTTTTGTTATAAACATGTTCAAGATGTTGATTAAATCTTTAATTCTTTTGAAAAATATTTTTATTTTTGACGTGGATATGTCTTTTGGCTGGGGGTCTTTAGTTTTCTTGTGTTGCATGTTTTTCACCCTCAAAATATGTTTTAAAATTTTTTACACATGTGACCATTTTGAAATGCTCTAGCTCTGTTGTTGTTGCTCGGATCAAAAAGTTGAGGACAGTTCCTTATCAGTAGGGATCGGATTTGTATGTATTTAAAAATGCCAAATATTTAATTAAAACATGCATTTATTTTTGTCAAATATGTGATTTTCTCAAAATATTTAAGTGAAATGGACATTTTTTTGATGTCCATTTGATTACAAGTTATTATGAATTATACAAGAAAAGAACAATTTTACAACTTATAATAATTATTCGGAACAAAAGAATTTCTTTTTATAAGTTATAATGATTTATACAACAAAAGAACTTGTTTACCGTTTATAATAATAAAAGATGTATTAAATTTTCAATTTTAAAATCTTCACTCTTCGAAATTGTTTGCCAACAATGGACTTTCAAATGTTGGAACGTAAAGTGACTACAATCTGGGCGTAGGATGTTATTGTAACGACTAAAAGATCGTTTGACATCTACAGATGTTATAGGTGCCTTGCTGAAAGAAGTTACCTCATTGGGGGTTAAGGGTACACGATGTTCAGAGCTGACTTCTGTTCCGCTGATAATATCAGAAATCTGGCAGATGGTCTCCCACCCTTTGTTCTTGCTCAGTACTTCTGCCAGTTTTGATAGGACCGAATGAAATGAATAATTGGACACTTCGAGGAACGAGCTGAAAGAAAAGACAACGATGATTCACTAACAAGTGCCTGTCACTGTTTTGGCAGCATTCTCTGTAAATTACAATTACCATTGTATACACCTTGCTTCACAGCCCTACAGTCTTTGGTTCACAGTTCCTGTCAATCACCTCCAAATTATGAAAATATGCCCAAAATGAGGAATATGTGAAAATTTGTACTTATTTTGATCAAATTATGTATAAATATGCAATAACATCCAAATATGTGAAATAAAAGTAGGCTTAAACGGCTTAAAAAGTGTCAGTATGAACACTTAGGCCCGCCGCAAGTTGAGCCACAGCTTCGTGACTTGAGGCTCTGAGATTCACAGAGAGTTTCTGTGAAACCCAGAAATGATGGGGACCCTGCATGTTGGACCGCAGTTACTCCGCAGGCAGTATTCTCTGTCCGTGGCTCCGTGGGTCGCAGTTTGCATGCCGCATTTTTTTACCGAGTGTCACCGTGACTTTTGTAAAAATAGAAGAAAAATTAAATGAGGCTGTGTGAAATCATCGCCTGTTGTATGATACAAGCCATGCAGATTATATGAAAAATAATCTGAAGGATGAGAAATGGGAGGAAGTGGCCAATTTTCCTATTGTTAAATTAAATGCATTCCAAATTATATCCATTTTATCTAAGCTCACTATATAGTATAAATTGTTTTATTATATAAACACGTAATAATATTTAATATGTGCAATTGTAAACTGTTAAATCATTTGAATAAAACTTTTATTGTTATATATTGTGCAATACACAAGCTGCCTTCACAATGCCAACAACACTATCCACCTTAATTTCAAATGATGACCGGTCGATTTGTTTCTTTAATATCTCATGTACTTCTTTAAATTGGTCACGGGATAACCGAAAGTAGTTGGTAAATTTTTCATTATTTTATTCTTTAGTTAAGGCGAATTCCCCATGAATTTTTCTTCTCCCCAAATATAAATTTTTCTATTGTTTTAGACAAGACATGCTGTAACTATTCCCTCATCCTCAAACTCATTTTCAAATTCGGATTCTGAACTTAAATCCATCAGTACTAGCTCATTTATAGCCATTTCGCTACACCATGTAGCACCAGGCATGCTCGCCATTTTGAAACTGCTTCATAAAACTGAGTTTCAACTTGCGGTGGGCTCACCATCAGTTTCTTCCCCCGCAGAAACTCACTGTGAATCACTGTGCTTCACGTCATGAAGATGCGCTCCAACCTGCGGCGGGCCTTATAGTTGAAAAACGTCTGTAAATTGCCTAGACAAAAAAATTTAAATACATAAGAAACTGATTCCTACTAATCAGCAATATAATGGAAAATATTTATTGTATTTATGAACATTTGTCGCTAAAACCTAACATTTAGGAACTATATTCGAATGAAAAAAGTCATGTTTTGCCCACATTTTTGAAGTGTTGCGGCGTTTATGACAACCTCTATTTCTGTTAGTGTTGCTCCGATCGAAACTTTGCTGACGGTTTCCTTAACAGAAGCAGTAGATTATAGACAGACATCCATGATTGATTCTTTTTTCCAGTCAGGGAGAAATTTTTTATTTGATATTTACAACCGTATACAATATATACATGAAGTAAATGTGAAGAAATATTATTACAATAATGATATATGAAGTAACTACCCTCTGGTAGCAGTTCAATAATAGTTCTATATAAAGAAGATTCTATCTTCTTTTCAGATGCCTTGGAGGGTCATTGGGGATAGAATGGAAAGAAAGTTGAGAGACTAGTGGAATTGAATGGCAATGTAATTTGCTGTAAAAGGATAGGTATCTGGTTCGGGCTAAATCAGCAACATATGGAACATAAAGGTTTTAATAGATAAGTTTATATGTTACAAAGTAGGTTAAACTAGACAGTTATTGTTACTTTTAAGGAAATATTCGGAAACATTCATACTAAGATCATATAAAGAATAGTCAAATAAAGTTGAAATTTTCAGTCATTTTTCCGTAATTACTATACTTAAAGCTAAGCAAGAAAGTTTATTACATTATACCTGGAATATATTTCACAAGATTGTGACAATAAATAATGTAAAATCAGTTATTGACACCCTATGGATATCTTTTGAAATATGGACAGAATTGAAAGTACTTTTACAGAGTTGAGTTTTAGGATTTAAAAGGAATTTTATGATTGTTTTTTTTCTTTTTGCTAAAAATTTTTTTTTTTTAATTTTTAAGATATGGTGTCAATAACTGTCTAGTTTACCCTGTGTAGCATTGAGGATTTTTTAAGGATTGGAGATAAAAAGAATTAGTAGGTTTAGTTGAGCTTAACTCCTCGTGTTTAAATCGATCTAATTTCATTTGGGATTCAATTAAGCGATGCGAATCCGAGATAGGCTCAGATAACCAAACACTCGGTTAATCAAGAGCCCCCAAAAAGTAAGGAAATAAATACATGCATAAGCGGCACAACTATTTATTGCTGAAGCAGGGCCCTCTCCAAAAGTTTTCGCCATTCATTTCTATTCTGTGCAGCAGCCATCCAGTCTGGTGTTCCTAGGATGTTCCTGGCATCTGCACGGACGCTATCCATCCAGAAAAAAAAGTAAGGAAATACATAAGAAAAAAATGTAGGATAATTAATGTAATACATCTATTTAATAATAAAATAATATTTATTAAAAATTTAATAATAATGTACATAAGTATATAAATATGTAAACCAAAAAGGTGTATGGCTTTAAAAAATCACTAAATTTCTTTTGTTTAATGAATGAAATGTAAACCAAATGTAGAAAACATGAAATGGTAAAATAATGATAATTATGCTGATATAAAAATAATAATGGAAAAATTCAATATATCTAACTATGTTATATAACAATAAAGCAAGCAAGTAATTTATGGGATCAGTCAAAAGGAAAAATAAGACATTGAAATTAACAAATCATTACCTTATTATGCTGATGTTTACTTACTTCCTTTATCATTATATAACCTACCTACATCTATTGAATTTTTTTATGTCAACACAATTATCTCTGCATAATTACAACTATTTCATCATTTTTTGATTTTCAATTACATGTTTTCTCACCTAGCTTATATTTCATTCTCTATTAACTTGTATGTTATTAACTTTATCTTAATTTCTAAATTTCTTTTTTATATTTCATTATTTTGTATTTACCTTATCTTATTTCAGCCCTGATGATGTCCATCAATGTTTTGGCCAAAATATTGGCATTATTGTTATTTTATTTATTTGTTTTTATGATACATCGAACGTCTAAAAGACGTATTAACCGACAGTCAACAAATATACGTATTTAATCTCTTATTTCAGTTCAATGATAGGTCCTGAATGAAGATGTTTTTACGTACATAAAAGTAAAAAATTATAATTATAATTATTAAGTAAAAATTATAATTATTAATTAATCTTAACAAACAGCACAATAAATGTAATAAAATAAAATGGATAAATTTCAGAATTATGACTAAATTAGGAGAATAAGTTTGGTAATACTTAAATGAACTTATGGACTTTTCCTTAATGAAATAATTCTGTATTGATATTTCTTCATTTCTAGCAATTAAGTTATTTTCAGTATGTTTTAATTTAACTACAATTGTTCACAATTATAAAAAATAAAATAGGGTAAAGGCACCGGTAGTAGACACTATTGTGAGACTCTTGCAGTAATTTTAGTTCTAGTTCAATAAATTCGCTTCAAGTTCCTTTTTTTCCCAACATATGTCCAATAAATAAACTTATTGGACCTAAACTTTTTTTTTTAAATAACACTATTATTGACGCTAAAGTTGTTTTTAGAATTTTTTTTTTTAGAACATATTTTTTCACCAATAGTAGACACCTGTGTACCAGTAGTAGACACAGAAACTCACCAGTAGTTGACACTTCACTTACCCAATATATTTAATTTATTTTTCATGAAATATGTTTTGTTTACAAAGGATCTTGGATTTTAAATAGGAAAAAACCTGAAAAATTAAAAAATAATATATTTGTTTTTAAATTAGGAAGGTAAAAAATAATAAAAAATTTCGAACAGGAATAATACAAGTAGTTTTTATTGTCACAACACTTAGGTAGCTTATATAAAAAAAAGAAGTTGATTTAAAAAAAAAAAAAAGAAGATCTTTAGCTAATTTCACACAACTAAAATTCAAAAATTGTCATTTTTAAAATTGGACTATTGGACATATTGGACTTTCAATCATTAATACAAAAAAATTGGTATTTTCTAGTAGTAGACACTTTTGTCTACTGCTGGAACAAGAGAGAAAATCAGTGTCCCAGAGAGGTCGTTGGGCTCATTCAAACAAAATTTACCATAAAAAAATATGTTATTTAGTGAGTTGATTGTGTTCACTATCTTTAGAAACAAAATTTGTAATAAAAAATTGTAAAGATAAAAGAATAATAGATGAAAATCGAACTAACCTCCTTAAGCTACTGTGGTTAAGTGAAGATACTTTTATGACACTGCTAATTAAAAACTGACAACGTTTCCACTGCTACACATAATCTGCTTCTATGTTATAGTGGAAGTACAGTATAAGCTAATGTTTAAAATGGGACCAAATTCAAATCGTTCTGATGGTTTTAACTATTTTTTTATTTTTATTGAAGTTATAAGTGTTTACTACTACTGGTGCCTTTACCCTATTTGTTTCGTTATCTGTACATTAATACTTCTACATAGGGAAATATATAGTTTTAGATCAATTTTTATTTTATTTTTTTTTAACCGTGGAACTAATGAAGATGTAGGTAGTTGGGGTGTGCAGTCATGGAAACTCAGTTATAATTAAAATTTTAATTTATTGTGCCAATGTTTTGGCCTAAAATGTAAATCTTCATCAGGGCTAGATAGAAGGGAAACAAACAAAAATACATGGCAAAAAAAAGTAAATTTTAAAATAGATAAAAAAAGAAAAAACATATGAAAATTAAAAATTAAGTTTTAAAAGACAAGAAAAAAAAATGAAATAAATAGCAAAAATTTAGTCTTTATAAGTATATAAAAAAAATATATTACAATAAAAGATTAGTGGATATAGTTGGTGAACAAATACATAAATATAGTTGATGAACGATATGGTTGATAAATAAATACATAAATTATAACAATTAGGTATTACATTGCAATAAAGGAATGATTAAGATTGAGACATAAATAGAATTATGAACTTAAAAGTACACAGTTAGTGGAAAAGGGAAAAGAAAAATGGGAGCAAATGTCATAAATTGTGAAAAGAATCTTCTGTAGTTTTAGATATTTAAAAGTTTAAAAAAACAAAAAAACATTTAAACATTTTCAATTTTACTATCCTCATTTTATTTATAAACCAATTTGAGGAATGTTTTGAAACCCCTCAATCAAAGTGTCATTAGAGGCTTGGAAATTCCATATCTTTCTTCTTCGTCAGCTTCAAATAATCATTAAATTGATACTTTCTCATCGCTATTGAGTCATCGGCAATAAATCTAATAAGTGATTTGCCACTATCTACTCTTTTTATCAGTAATTGTTATTGTCTTTATATTTTTTATCAACTTATCTCTAATTATCTATTTTATAAAACTACTTTTACTAAGATAAGTTTTAGATATCCAAGTTATATATATCTGCTTTTTAATATTATGTTATATTTTCTTTCTAGGACCAGTTCTATCTCAGTTCTCTATTGTCTGCTTTTATTTATTAATTACTTAATTTCAGAATTTTAATTTTTTCAGATGACTGAGTAAATACAATATATTTAATATTCTACACAATAAAATAAAATGGAAGAGAGAAAAAGTGGCCTACCTTATCTGATTCTTGGAACATATTGTTGGACAACTGATTTGTTTATTTGTGGCTACACTGTTTCTATCATATGTTATGCCTAACCTTTATTGTATGAAATCTATTATATTGCACCTAATGTGAAGTAATTGTGTTAAATAAAGTTTATTATAAGAAATCCATAACATGTCTCCAGTCCTAGTCAATCCAATCCTAGATCAACATATACTTAAGTCTGCTTTTTAGAGTGGCCATTATACTTATTAGGTCCCTAAGTTTCTTCCCAGAATGAAAGAAAAACCTTGTGTTATTGTTTTTTAATACACTTTCCTCTCAGCTCAACTCACTTAATACTTAGAAAACATTTCTATTCCATGATAAAATAAATAATTTTTTCTTTATTTGGAAAATGTTCTTCCACGGCTGCTTAGACCTCTTTGTTCCAGTCTGGGCTGTCAGGTGAAAGAGGTTTTTTTTTTTCAGGAATCTGGATTCCTTCACAGAAGCTTTGGGATTGTCATGAAGAAGCCACACACCTCTACTCCAAAATTTTCTATCTTTTGTCTTTGATGGGTTCCAAAAGCTGTGAAGGAGGGCTTATGCCCGCCATTCACTGCGGCGTCCCTTTCCTTTAAATCAGTCAGCAGTATTCCTCTGCAATCCTAAAAAAAAATGGTTGTCAATATCTTCTTTGTCAAAGCGCGACTTTTGCGTTTAGTGGAGGTGATTCTCCATTCTTGTCAAGAGGAATATGATAGGAGGACTGCCCATACAGATCACCTGAGCGTTATTTAATTTGTGCTGAATGAAGGGCTCCTTTACGAGAAATTATTAAGATTTTAATAACTGCTCGGCATTCGATCTTGAACTTTGCGATGATGTAGATCTATCATTATGTATCTAACCTAATATGTTAGATAAATTCATTCCATATTAAGTATGCCTTTTTGTGCTGCAATTGGATGTAAGAACAACAAGACTGGGACTAAAAATAATAAGCAGCTTAGCTTTCATAGGTAAGTAACTAACACAAAATTCTTTCATTGTACCTAGTCAAATAGTTCGCGATGGTGTTAAAAGCAATTACTTTTTTATAATAAAAAATATTTGAATTTTTATTAGTAATTATAACTTTTATATTTAAAAAAATCCTTTTTATTGACAAAGTTTAAGTAAAAAACGATACACTGTGTTTGAAGTAATTACCTATACCTGCATCAGCAGCAGTCTAAAATAATGTTGGTGAGTTGGGAACTAGGTTAACTCTGGGTAGTATAGTGGTGGGGGAATACTAGTCCCACCTGTCTGTAGCACCGCCCTATCTCAATAGCAGCTCTATTTGTATATCTCCTCGCTGGTTAGATACATAGTGATAGATGAATATATGATGGATGGATATAGAATATCTATGTAAGTTACAGATTAATATCTAACCTGGAAGATTAGATTCATACCAATAGAATTGAGGAAGTGCAGGTTATGTATACGGAGAGAGAAAACGAAGGTACATGTATGGGCTAGTCTCCCCCTACTAAATTAAGGGATTAGGGCCGACAAGAAATATATCGACCTTTCAGCCTGTATTCTAGATTTCAAGCTATTGATTGAACATCTGTGCTATGAATTGTAAGAAAAAACAAAACAATAACCATCTTGCCAGAATATCATTGAGATATTCATACCAATTCATTGTTCTGATAAAATAATATGAAAATATTTCTAAAATTTTTACTTGTTTCATTATTTTCAACGAAGTAGTGGGTTTCCTTTTCTCAGATATTTCTATTCTATACAGGTTTGAACTTTCGTCGACAATAATACGGGAAAAGTGAGATGGATGGGAGGGACTTGTAGTAAATTACAGTGTAAAAACCGAAATATTACGAATAAATCAAAATATAATTAATTTAGAAATTATTTTTATGGTTGTAAAATAAAGGTAACGACATCTAAAAACCGATCCACTAAATTAGTTGAGTTAACAACATAACTTTAAATATGGATTTTGGTTTTATTTATTTATATTTTGTTATTTCCTCTTCTCTAATGTAAGAAAGTTAATCAGAAGTTTGATATTTTCTTATTTCCACTTCATAAACATAAGAAAGTTTATCAGCAGATGTTAAAATTACTTTCAAGATCAATTTAGTGTTTTCTATTTAGATATCTTCTTATTTCTACATAATTCACATAATTATTCTCTTATTCTCATATTTTTAATATGAGATGTAAAAGATGTTAACATTTCAATTATTTCATTATTCATGGCATTCACTCCTCTTTATTATTAATAAATCATGTTACATGTTTCGGGAACAACAATGTCCCATCCTCAGACTTTAAAAATTTTTTGTTGGTGTTAACACACCGTGTCAGTTCCATTTTATATTGAAGAATTGATGTTAACATTTCTTTGAGCATGGATTTCTAGCTTGTGTTTTAATAAAAGGAGTTAAACTTCCCTCAGAAAAAGTAGTGAATAAAACAACGAAATAAAGCGGAAGAAGGTAACAATCAATAAAAAAAAAAAAAAAGTATTTTGGGTGCGTACAGGTGTATAAAGCCGGCTCCACACATTCGTGTTATGTCATAACACGCAACACGAAACAGACATGCTCGTTGAAGATGCTGAATGTGTGGATAGACACTCGGCTCGTGTTACGTGTTATCATATTGTTTCAGATCCTGTTATAGCCGTATAGCTCGTTGAAGACGCTGAATGTGTGGATAGGCACTCGGCTCGTGTTATGTGTTATCATATTGTTTCAGATCCTGTTATAGCCGTATAGCCAGCTCCACACATTCGTGTTATGTCATAACACGAAACAGACATGCTCGTTGAAGATGCTGAATGTGTGGATGGGCACTCGGCTCGTGTTATGTGTTATCAAGTTGTTTCTGCTCGTGTTATGGGTATATCGCTATAGGAGGCGGTTTTTAACACATATCAAAGGAAATTTGTTTCCCCATAACACTAACCGAAACAGAGACAATCACTTATTCACATATTCGCTTAGCAACAGCGAATAATCGTGAAGCCCAGTTAATCATTATTATCAATAACAACTGTTTTAAAATGAAAAACTATTAAATCTACTACACATATATTTGTCAAATACCGCTCACTCATTTAACACGAAATCTCAGAAACCACCGAACGGATTGGGATGAAATTCGATATGTAGCTTCCTCTAGGGCCGTAGGTGCTCGCTAAGAAAGGAATTTAAAAAAAATCGGCCTGGATCGCGGCTAATTCGTGAAAAATGCGATTACAATTTTTGTTGTAAACCTTTTGAATAAATTAAGGCTTTATTCGTCTAAATTGGCGATAAAACAAACAATAAAACGAATTACAGAATGAGATTGAAAGTAACAAAGACACGTCATATAACTTAAGAACAAAAACGTATGATTCACTATAACATGTGGAGTTGAATCATACCACAAATTTTTATTGGGTGAATAATAAAAGATTAATTGTCATATGGTATTTGGAGATAAGCTAAGTTAAAAAATAGGTTAGATGTTTAAGCCGCACACTTTGACCACAAATTAAGTTCCTTATAGTTGTAAACAAACAAAAATACGATCGATGTCGAAACCTTATAATATGATACTTTCTGTGAACTCATGGTGGCTGCAGAGGTGGACCCTTACAAGTTTGAGCTGTTTCGTGACGAGAAGCTATTAAAAGACTTCAGACTTATGTTAAAGAGGAGGTTAAAAGACTTATGTTCTCTGGTGATGACATGTAAGGCCAGTTCGATGTAGGGACAAAAAACTGATAAGAATCAGTAAGTTCTATCAAGTGAATGATTCTCTTCAGTATCGTCTCATGTTCTACGTTATGGAGAAAACGGGTACAGTATTAACATCCCTCAGCGTGACCAATACACCAATACACCACATACGAAAACTGTGTCTGCAGCTGATTTTTACGCATAACTGTTAGTGGAGTGAGGAGGTGAAGAACCTTATTTACTTTAATTTCGTAATCTACTCAATTTATGTTTAATATGTACGCAAAAATAGAAACAGAAAGACTAAACTTTATTTGAAAAAATCAAAAAAGTTGAGAAGTTGAGACCATATTCACTTAAAGTATGCTATATGAAAAGCTGATGGTCTGGTATCAGAGCTGGGTAAGACGGTAGTGCTGCCTGGAGGACTGTTAAAATAATATAAAATTAACTTTTGCAAATTGTCAAATTTACTTATTGAAATTATTCTAAGAATGGAATTCTTTAGGTTTATTTAAGTAATAATAATTATCAACGTTAAGTTTAACTTTTACTAATTTAAGTTGTCCTTAATCCTAATGATATTAAACCGTAGCGGAGCAGGGTACTTTAAGCTAGTTTGATAATAAATAACGTTAAGTAAGCACGTAGCGATTTAAAAAATATATAATTTAAATCGATAACTAATTTCCTACATTTTGAATTGAACTGGACTATATTAGAATAGAATAGAATAGAATAGAAAATAAACTTTATTCTGGGACGATGTCCCCTAAGAATAATATAATGTACATAAATAAATACAATGAGTCTAGCTTTCATAAGATGAAATAAAATAAATTAACAATCTGGTTAACTATTTACAATTTTACAAATAAAGAACAAAAATAGAAATAAAAATTACAAAATCCAATAATAGCAGGAGAAAGAATAAAAACCTATTTACATCTACTGAATGCACTTCTTTTTTTTTTTTTAGTGAAGTTTTTGCTAGTCAGTATCATTCTGGAGGGAAAGGAGGTATTGAAAGAGAAGGGATTTAAATGTGGACAGAGATGGAGCATTACGGATATTACATGGTAGTGAATTCCACAAGGAAGTAGCACGGGAAATGAAGGAGTGGTCAAATGATGTACTCTTATGGGAAGAAGTATAGAGGTCAGAGGAGCGAGATCTTGTAGTGCGGGAGGAGACCGAGGATCTGAACTGGAAGATGTTATAGATGTAGGAGGGATTCCGAGAATTGATGGTTTGGTAGAGGAAGGAGGCTAGGAAGTAATTTATGCGGGATGAAGGATAAAACCATTTTAACTCTGTATATAGATGTGATGTGTGGGAGGCTTTTGGAACCCTAAAGATAAACCTAATGAAACAGTTCATTAGTCTCCTTAGTTTACTCTCGAGTTCCGCCGTCAAGCCACCATATGCAACACAGCTGTAGTCAAAATGGGGTAGGATAAGGGAAGAAACCAAGAGTTGACGAGTAGGTTTCGGAAGGGAATCCTGAGAAGAATGGAATAGCTTAAGGATGGATATAACCCGTCTAAAAATTTGGGAGATATGAGGTTTCCATGAAAGGGTTTGGTCAAAGGTAATACCAAGGTTTTTGACTGTGGGGTGGAATTGAATAGGTTGGGAGTTCATAGACAGTATCGGGAGGTGGGGAAGGGATCTCAGATGGGTATTAGAACCTGGGGTATTAGGTTTTTTTTTTTGGTTTTTTTGGAAAACTGCATTGTTGACAGAGTTTTTTTTTTGTCTATTCAATTAGTCAAGAAGAGATTTTCGTAGCTTATCTTCACTTATGCTGTTAGTTCAGTCTAAAAATTACACAGATCATGGCGTAAATAAAGCTTACGCAAATTTTATTAATACATGAGACAATGTGATAAAGAAATAATAAGAGCTGACTGTCTGGAGATTAAGTAGCCTCGCATTAAAAAAATGGTATTTGAGAGGCTAAAGAGTCCTGAAACAATGGTAAAATAAAATATAAGATATAAGAAAGGGGGGAGACCGAAGGATAAAACTCTATTTCTCCTAAACAGGGAAAAACAATAAAACATATGGTAGCCCAGTCGATTTATACATCGAAATTGATAAAGAAGATCCTTTCACTCACTTTTAAAACCAGCAATGCAATTTTTTTCCTCAATTCTGATTTTGTAATCTTTTCCCGTTTCTAAAAAAAAGTTGGTCTACATGTACAGTTTAGATATCAAATTAAAGCTAATTAAATTTCCTTTAAATTCTTTCTTGAAAAAATTTTTGTGAAACCTGTACTTTTGTTAAAATGTGAGAACTTGACTCAACGGAAAAATTTCAAATATTGTGAAAAATCACAATTTTTTGGAGAACTGTATTTCCGCAACCAATTATTCTACATAGCTGTGGTTAGCATTAAATTGTCACACATTTAGTACTCTTTAATATTGTAAATGCTATGTCAAGCAAATTTACATATTTTAGAGATATAAATTAAAAACGAAAATAGTGCTCAAATTCCGCGGTTTATCGAGTACTACGAACATCCCACCTGGTTTTGAGGTTTAAAAAATTTGGATTTTAACTATCCTTATAGGTCTTACATATTAACAACATATTAAAAAATGGTAGATACATGCTTTTTTACGAACTTGGCTTATTTTAGTAGGTATTGATATATTGTTATGACAGAACAGAGAACTGTTTCGTCTTTAATTCGTGTCATGTGATATTAGTCCAGTAAAATAAGGGTTTGCCGAAGAAAAAACTGCGGAACTTTTATTCTCAACGGATCTTTATGTTTTTTGGGGTGCTGAATCCGAATCTGAAGTTAGCTACCACGGCAACCATCGGCTTCATATTCAAAATCGCAAAAACCCGCCAGCAAAAACCGTTATTTTTGTTTTTTTTACCTATAACACGATAACAAAGCTTTTTTCAAAGAAAGCCTTCAAATATTATTTGTAGCTGGAACTAGTATTTACATAATGAAAAAAAGAAATACGAAATCGGGCCATTTTTCGCGAAGTTACGTTATTGGGAAAAAATGGAGAAATTGGCCAACTTGCCGTCAGTCCCACAGCTCCGCGAAAACACGTTTGTCGTACTCTTTTGGC
This sequence comes from Euschistus heros, assembly GCA_003667255.2. Lineage (NCBI taxonomy): Eukaryota > Metazoa > Arthropoda > Insecta > Hemiptera > Pentatomidae > Euschistus > Euschistus heros. The sequence continues at coordinate 107,209 of RCWM02000724.1, forward strand.
TATAACTCTGAAACTATTTGTCCGATACAACATTACTTTTTTTCATCTTAAAGCTGATTAAATTTACTATAAGAATCTATAAATGAAGTTTTAATCAAACCCCGTAAATGTGCATGCCAGTACATCCGATCCAAAATTTAATATTTTATCTAAAAGCTGGTTACATTTACTATTAGATCCTATATATGTAACTTATAATTAACACCATGAAATACCCACACCAGTCTATTGAAAATGTCATAATTTACATATTTTGCCAAAACATACACATTTAGCGTGCTAGCTTGGGTGGTTTACAGGATTTAATATAATTTAAATATATAGCATCTGATAGCTTTGAGATAGAAAAAAGAAATTTGGGATCGAACAAATAGTTGAGGAGTTAGAGCGACATATGTGCCAAAAAAACACGTGGATTTTACAACAGTACGTTTTTATTAGCGGGCTGGCATGTACATTTTACGGGGTTTTATTAAAACTTCATTTATAGATTCTTATATTAAAGTTAATCAGCTTTAAGATGAAAAAAAGTAATATTGTATCGGACAAATAGTTTCAGAGTTATAGCCAAAAGAGTACGATAAACGTGTTTTCGCGGAGCTGTAGGACTGACGGCAAGTTGGCCAATTTCTCCATTTTTTCCCAATGACATAACTTCACGAAAAATGGTCCGATTTCGGATTTATTTTTTTTATTATGTAGGTACTAGTTCCAGCTACAATTAATATTTGAAGACTTTCTTTGAAAAAAGCTTCGTTATCGTGTTATAGATAAAAATAAAAAAAAATGTTTTTTTTGGATTTTTTAGCGATTTTGAATATAAAGCCGATGGTTGCCGTGGTAGCAAACTTCAGATTCGGATTCAGCACCCCAAAAAACATAAAGATCAGTTGACAATAAAAGTTCCGCAGTTTTTTCTTGAAAACGGCCTTTTGGAGCCTTATTTTACTGGACTACATGACATAACACGAAACAGGATCGGCCAACATTGGGCGAAACAGTTTCGTGTTGCGTGGATCTTATGTCAGGTCTTCAGGATTATTCGTTAGCTTTTCTTTTTGAATTATGATTGACGTATATACAAAGTTTTTTTGTTTTTTTTTTAACTTGGGTTTTTAATTTATCAACCTGACTGCAACCCTGACCATATTCTCAACATATTATTTTCATCATTAAAATAATCTATCTTTGGGAAGGTATTTTAGTGTTTGAAATACTAGTTTTAAGATTCTAGAATTCTTGAAAATTAAATTTTCTTCAGAGCTATGAACTAACCCTCAATTGAGCTCAGGTAACTTAGTGCTCTAGTTGTACCTTTAACAGTAAGCTGTCTACTTTCTGACCTGATTGTATCACTTGCTTGTAAATCTTATAAATCTTGCTACCTGCTTGGGACTGACATCTCTGTATAGCCACTTAAGAATTTTTTTTCATTGTTCAAACATTCTCTTCTACAATGACTTAAGGAGTTGAGATCTGGGGCTCCACTAAACCATCGAATTTATGTCGTATATACAGGGTGACTAAAAAATATATGCGGAGCCGGTAGGGGGAGGTAGTACAGATTAATCTGAGTCGATTTTACTATAAGAATATTACTGTTCCGTAATTATTACTGTCCGAAAATTAACCATTTTCGAATTATACTATTTTTTAAGATTTTATAAAATTAGCGCCCTTCATACGTTAAACAAGTTATAAAACTTAAAAATTGGGTTTTATCTGGGTTTTTTTTTTTTTTTTTTTTTTTTTTTTTTTTACGAGAGGTAGATTGTTGGGGTATGCAGTCATAAACTTATCGTAAATTTGGTTTTACAAAAAAAAATTCTAAAATACGAAAATTGATACTCAAATGTACATTATTGACGTTATCTCGTGCATTAATCTTCAAAATAGTTCATTTTTTGTTTAAAAAACTCTTCGTTCATCTCAAAAACTTTAATTTACTAGAACAAATCGCCTACAAAATTTTCGTACAAAATAATTTGAAATTTCATTATCTTTCAAATTAGGTATAAAAACCACAAATCGGTTAAGAATTGGCATAAATATGATTTATAAAGAGGAGGAAGGAAAAAACAATAAAAATATTACAAATACAAAATCATACTTTAATACAGGATAATCTGTTTGAACCTGCCTATTTTATTTTCAACCGACTTCAAAAAAGAGGAGGTTCTCAACTCGTCTGTATTTTTTTTTTTTTTTGTGTGTGTATGTTACGCGATTACTCCGTCAATTCTGAATCAATTTTGATGATTCTTTTTTAGATCGGTAGGGCATACTTCAGAGGTGGTCCCATAAAAAATATTTTGAAATCATATTTATCAAGTTATTTTTGGAGTCGGTGCCAACCAAAACAAACAGAATTTGAAAAGAAATGCCCTTCCTGGCTGGCACCGACTTCAAAGATAACTGGTCATAAATTGTGAATAGGTATATAAGTATCGATAATTTCGTTGATTTTCATTTAATGGTTTTTGTTTTGAAGCAATCAAAATATTATTTTTTATTTTTTAGTTAAGTTTGTGTATGTAGGTTTAATCTTGAAGTCGGTTTTGTTTTTTCCTCTAAAAATTATTTTTATTATAATACATTTTCAATGTGGCGCCCTCTATTTCTAATCCACAAACGTGCTCTTCTTATTACAGCTGATTTTACTACCGCCGAATTCCTAAGAGAGGCTTGAATTTCTTGTGCTGTTTGTGAGGTCTTCTATTGTTTTCAAGTTTTCATGCGACACCACACAAATTTTTTTAAAAGTTTTATGATTTGTTTAACGTATGAAGGACGTTTATTTTATAAAATCTTAAAAATTAATATAACTCGAAAACGGCTAATTTTCGGACAGTAGTTCTTATAGTAAAATCGACTCAGATTAGCCTCTACTATCTCCCCCTACCGGCTCCGCGTCTATTTTCTAGTCACCCTGTATAATGTAATAGAATAGAATAGAAATACAATTTTATCCTGGGACAAAACCCCTTAAGAATATCAAATGAGTACAGAAATAAATACCAGACATCTGGGCAGAGACATAATAGAATGAAAGAATAAATAATGGTTATAAATAGATAATAGTCACATACAGGTAGTAAAAAAAGTCTGTGTACACCGTACCCGTATATAACTTCTGTGTAATAATTATTAAAAGAGGACTATAATTGGGGAAAAAACGGCTATTTTGCTTAGTTTTGATATTAAAGAACATGAAAAAAAAGGTTGCAACAAAAAAATAAGTGAATTGTATAGCGATAAAAAAGAAAACATTTATTTTCATATGCAAAAAAGTCTGTGTACACCTGAATCATATTACAGAATTTAATTATTTAAAATGTAAAAGTTAACAAAAATTAAGGTTAATGGTCTGTATAACCTCCCTTGTTTTGTATTACTTCCCTTAGGTGGGTGTTCATTACTTAGACTAATTTTTTTGTTACCTCAGGCTGAATATTTTCTTACTCTTCGAATAATGTTTCCTTTAGCTGTTTTATTCTTAATTCTCCTTATTTTAGACTTCTTTTCACTTCGTCCCATAAATACTGGATATGATTCATGTCTGGAGATTGTGGTGGCACTTTTAATTGCCTTGGTACATTATAGAAGAGCTATTCTTTGACTTTTTTTGCTCGATGTTTCGGATCATTGGCTTGCTGAAAGACAAATGTTGATTCAATACCAAGTTTTGTCGCATTTGATTTTAAGTTGTGTCTTAGTATGTCCACATAAACATATTGATTCATAATTCCATCAATCACCCTAAGTTTTCTCACCCCAGATACACTCAGACACCGTCATGATTTGTGGGACTGTTGAGTGATTTTTTAAAATTATTTTTCATATTTTCCTCAAAGATTTTCCTTCTTTTCTAGAATTGATTGCCAATTTTCTTAATTATGCAGAAATATCCATACTGAGAGAAAATATAATTTTTAATTAACTTCCATGCAGGAAAAAATATAATATAAGACTAAACATAGCTGAGAAGAATACATTGAAAGCAATTTTCAAGGGATTAACATGTTTTGATTGGATATTTTCTGATTAGGAATAGTGTACACAGATTACTGTAATTCCGTGATTACACGAAAAAAAACAATTTGATTGATATGTATGAGTTGGCAATTAAATTGTAATTAAATCCATTAATAAATTTAAAAAAATTAAGAAACTCTATTTTAAAAAAAAAACATGAATAAATATTTCAATAATAAAAAAAAAACATGAATAAATATTTCAATAATGGGTGTACACAGACTTTTTTTACTACCTGTATATACAAATGAAAGTAAGAGAAAACTCTACAAATGAGATAAAAAAATAAAAATAAAATGTTTTGGTACAATGCTTAGAGCTTTTTGTATAATAGAAGTACCTAAATATTATATTCAGAGAAAGTCAAAACTACATTAAGTGGAATCTTAATAATGTAAGAACTGAATCTGTACCTAACTCCATTAATGCATGGACATATCTTTTAACTGATTCGGTAGATATTTAGCAAGCGTCGGCTTGAATAAGAATAAGGTATTGAAAATAGCGGTATTTAAATATTTTCAAGGATTCCCTTGTCTGATATAAGGAGGAATAGAATTACAGAGGATGGTTGAGCGGAAGAGAAAGGATCGTTGGAATGCTAAAGTCCTATGGGATGGGGCATACAGATCTGAAAGGCGGGATATACAGGGTTTCCCAGGCATAGTCTAAAAAAAAAAAGGGGTAATACTGCATGCTAAACGGGGTAGAATGGCGCAGAAACTAGTTTCATATCTCAATCTGTTGAGGAGATAGAATTTTTTTTGTTTTTATTTTTAAATTCTTTATTTTTTCCGAAAAATGGCAGTTCTCTCTACTTTGTCTTAGCGTTGAAACAAAAACGATGATATTTTCTTAATCAGCATTAAATTTTCTAAAAGATGAAATAGGCCTAGTTATTTTAAATCTACTTTTAGGGGGCCTTTTAACGCGCAAAACACAAAACATTTATTAAAACTTAAATTTTGAATATCTTTTCAAAATTCCTCACTCCCAACTTTAGTACCCTAGAAGCCGTAAAATTTCCACAAAGCTGCGGAATTTAGTTAGCTTTTCAGTGGTGTAACCCATGATACAATTGCACCTCACCTTTTGAGTCTAAAAGAAGTTTTTCTGATGAAAAACACGCTAGAGAATAAATACTTGATTGCTTCACGTACCTACTAGAAAAAACTACTTGATTGAATAAAAGTAATAGTTATTTTATCTCTTGTCCATAGGCATGAGGGGTAAAGAGTTGTGAAGGTGGCCAGCCCTCCCTCCCCTTCCCCCCCCAAAAAAAATCTAATTTATTGGGAGTTCAGTGGGGGGGGGGGGGGATGCAAATTCTTGCTGATTACCTAATGTTACATAAACGTACTTTACGTATTGAGTAGCAGGGCACATTATGAAATGCCATTTTTCTGTTGGTATTTAATTTCTTCAAATAATCCTAAATTGTTAATTTTTATATTAAAAAAAAAAAAGTTCGTTTATGTAACATTAGGTTATAATCATGAATTTGGATCCCCCCCCCCTCCCTGTAAATTAGATTTTTGGGTGGGGAGGGGGAGGGAGGGCTTGCCACCTTAACAACTCTTTACCCCTCATACATATGGACAAGAGATGAAATAACTAATACTTTTATACAATCAAGTAGTTTTTTTCTAATAGGTAGGTGAAGCAATCAAGTATTTATTCTCTAGCGTGTTTTTCATCAGAAAAACTTCTTTTAGACTCAAAAGGTGAGGTGCAATTGTATCATGGGTTGCACCACTGAAAAGCTAACTAAATTCCGCAGCTTTGTGGAAATTTGACGGCTTCTAGGGTGCTCCAGTGAGGAGTGAGGAATTTTCAAAAAATATTAAAAGTTTAAGTTTTAGTAAATGTTTTGTGTTTTGCGCGTTAAAAGGCCCCTTAAAAATGGATTTAAATTAACTAGACCTATTTCATCTTTTAGAAAATTTAATGCTGATTAAGAAAATATCATCGTTTTAGTTTCTACGCTAAAACAAAGTAGGGAGAATTGCCATTTTTCAGAAAAAATAAAGATTTAAAAAAAAAAAACAAAAAAAAAAAAAAAAAAAAAAAAAAAAAAAAACCAAGGGCACATCAGCAAACCGTTCCGGATAAAAACAGGACTCAGACAGGGAGATGGATTATCCCCGGTACTGTTCAATGTAGTACTAGATAAGATCATGAGAGAACTGTGGAAGGAAAACAACTCTGGAGCGGTCTTAGGAACGAAAAATAATCATGAAAAAGTAAAATGTCTCGGCTATGCAGACGATCTAGCCCTCTTTGCGGAAACGGAGGAAGAGGCGGTTGCTCAGATAAATGCCCTCTCAAGGATAGCCAAGAAAACGGGCCTACAAATCTCCTCTGAAAAGACAGAATTAATGACCACGGATGCAAAATACAAGAAGAAAAAAGCAGTCGACACCATATGCGGAAGGATCAGGGTAACACAAAAATTCAGATACCTGGGCGAAGTCATATGCAACAACGGTTCGGACCGAGAAAGCTTCAAGGGAAAAGTTGCCAAGCTGGAAAAATTGTGTTTCGATCTCAGGAACTTCTACAACAAAAAGAACCTATCCATCAAAGCCAAAGTCCGTCACTATAACACCGTGATTAAACCTGTGATTCTCTATGGAACGGAGACCTCCTGTCTCCCTAGCATGGAAAAGCTTCTGAAAGTGGAAAGAAAAATCCTGAGGAAAATCTATGGGCCTAAAAAGACACCCGAAGGATATAGGCTAAAGTCCAACAAGGAAATATATGATAACATCAAAAGCCTAGAGACCGACATCAGAGTAAGAAGACTTAAATTCTATGGTCATATGATGAGAATGAGCCCTGAAAGGTTAAACCGGGAAATCTTCCGGCGACTCCACCAGCGCAAGAACAAGACAGGTTTTTTCAAGCAAATCAGGATCGACATGGATTTGGCCGGACTGAGGGACTCAGACTGTCAGGATAGGGAAACCTATAGGAGAACACTAAACGATATAAAGGTCTTCGTGGACAAAGAACGCCCAAAAAAAAGGTTGTGCGTGGTCGGAGGAAAGGAAGCGCAGACACGCGGAGCTCATGAGGGAAGTATGGAGAAAGAGGAGGAAGTTCATAAAGAAAACCTGACCATGATATTTGCGTGGTCTTTAAGGCCTTTTCGCATAAAAAAAAAAAAAAAAAAAAAAAAAAAAAAAAAAAAAAAAAAAAAAAAAAAAAAGTCTATCTCCTCAACAGATTGATTGAGATAGGAAACTCGTTTCTGTGCCATTCTACCCCGTTTAGCATGCAGTATTACCCTTTTTTCTTTTTTTTTACACTATGTCTGGGACACCCTGTATAGGTATAGTACATGTCGGTGTAATATAGGTAGGTCATTGTCGTTGGAAAACTGACAAAACTTACTGCTTTGTACCAAACCTATATTTCGTATTCGATCGTCTGACAGTAAACTGTCAACTAACAAGTAAAACAAATGATGCAATTAATTGATGGTAAAATTTATTTCTACGGTTATGAGAAAAAATAATAGAATTAACACAGTTTAATGTAAATATCTGTTATTCTGTTTAGTCATCTTCATCTTCTTAGACCTCCCACAACATTCCTCTTTAGACCTCTATTTGATTTCCTCTTCCTTTTAAGTGAACAACTTTAAAATTCATATGATTCTTCAATGCCATTTTCTCCACGTTCTCGTGTATTACCTGAAACATCAGGGGAACTAAGCCCTATCGATGGTCATCAATATTTTAGCCGACTGAATTTAAATTCATTGAACGAAATCAGGCGAAAATCACGCATCTTACAAGGGGACGTTTGCAGTTGTAACTCACAGATTTGAATGCCGATTTTTGTTTCAGTAGTAGGGACCTATAATAGTGCAAAACTAGAGTTATAGCCGCCAATGGGCATTAGGAGCCGAGAAAAAAAATAAAATATGAAAATCGCATTTTATTTTTTTTCTCAGCTCTCAGTCAAGATAGATAAATGATTCTTTCACATTTAATTGCAGTGATGTATGCTATTAGATATAAAAAATACTCCTATAATACTCAAGACACCACCCGGCTTTAGGGAGCTCAAAAACTCTAAAAAAATGACAAAATTCCAAGGAAATCCACTGTAAATCAGTGGAATTTTTTTTTCATGAACAACTGAAATTACGGCTTCTAGATGATCTTAAAATATGGTTTTAGTCGGTGGCGAAAAGTGTGAGATAGCGCAAATTATTTACATTTTCTCAGAAATTGACAGCATCCTTGCCTTCTAAAATCATCTAAATTTTAAAGGTAAAAAAAAAATTATTTTTGATTTCGACAAAATTTTGTTTCTACAAGTTTTTTGAGATGAGGAATCTGAAAATAATATCAGTTTTTAGTTTTAAAATTTTCCTCACCCATATTTTTATTTCAAATTGCATTGAAACCCTAAGATTGATGAATAATCTAAAATTAATCAGGTTTTGGTTTAAAAAAACTCCCCTTACCTATATTTTTTTAAAAATGGTATTATTTGAAATTTATTGTGTAAAAATTAAAATAATAATAGAAATAGATCATTTTAAAATAACTTATTTATATAACATATGTGAGGGAAATTTTTAAACTTCAAAAAACATGTAGAAACAAAATTTTGTCGAAACCAAAAATAATGTTTTTTACCTTTAAAATTTTGTATGTTTAGATGCTGTAAATTTCAGGAAAAATGTAACTAATTTGCGCTATCTCTCACATTTCACCACCGATTAAAACCTTATTTTAAGGACATCTAGAAGCCGTAAAACTGCATAATTAGCCGAAATCCGGAGGTCGCAGTATTTCTCATTATTGAGATATCTTAAGTTATAGCTGACCTCGGATTTTTTCATTCACATCAGTTTTTGTCCACTAAAATCTGGAATAATCCCAATGTTATATGCATAGATAAAAAGCAGAATGTATGCTGATTCTATTGATGCTATTAATACTGTAATCGGTTGAACGTAGCTGTTGTTATGGCCGGTAGAAATTGTTGATGAAATCTCGGATTCAAAATTTTAACGGGTAAAATTTCACATTCAAGGGTTTTATGGTGCGTTGAATCGAGATTTGAGGTCAGTTGTTCATGAAAAAAAAATTCCACTGATTTAAAGCGGATTTCCTTGGAATTTTGTAATTTGTTTTAGAGTTTTTGAGCACCCTAAAGCCGGATAGTGTCTTGAGCATAACAAAAGTATTTTTATATCTAATAGCATACATAACTGCAATTATACGTGAAAGAATAATTTCTCTATCTTGACTGAGAGCTGAGAAAAAAAATAAAACGTGATTTTCATTTTTTTTTTTTTTTCTCGGCTCCTAATGCTCATTGGCGGCTATAACTCTAGTTTTGCACTATTATAGGTCCCTACTACCCACACAAAAATCGGCATTCAAATCTGTGAGTTACAACTGCAAACGTCCCCTTGCTAGTACAAACAGGATATCCAAGAAGTGACATGCTACACAGTTGAAGACATGTTTTTGTTAGGATTAATAAATGAAGACATCCATACAAAGAAATAATCTATAAAACGTAAACATTATATTATCTAAAGGTATTTTAATGAAAATTTGGAAGTCAAAGTCTTGCACAAATTTCTGGACAACCTAATAGTTCCAGTCGATTTCTTTCTAATATTCAGAACAAATTGATATCAAGTACAATGTTTCACAGAACCTCTGAAAATTTATGAATTCACACATTTCCTGTTAACAATAGTCATACATTTTTCATAATTACCAAGACGCAATAAGGATGCATTATTCTGAATTTGAATCACTTATATAATAAAAGTGAAACAAAGTCTTCACAAGAGAGATATACGCTTTATTAATATAAAAACATAATGCTGCCCAACTTTATTGGGTTGCTACAAACTACAGTTACAAATTTAGTTATAATTCTGCAATAATATACTTAATACTAAATACTAGATAACTATTACAATTTTTTTTTCCTTTTTCTCTCTTTTCCAATTTATTTCATTTTATTCTTTCCCTTTTATTTTTTTCCCATCCTAATATTTACATGTGTCGTTCCCTTTTCTTTTTCTCTCTTTCTACAATTAATATTACTATTACCTATTAGCAGGTATCTTCTAGAAAAAGATCTGATCAAATCATCTGAAAAGTCTGACTATTGTCTACAACATTTAGCTTTTCTAAACAGCTCCCTATTAGAACACATGATATTTCAAGATAACTGGAAAAGATCGTAAACAGCAATAGCGGTAGCAAAACAGGCATGAATATATAAAGTCATCTGATTTTAATTCTGTGTATGTTTAGTGTTATTAAGCAATTTGTTACATATTAGTGTTACTGTTCGTTACCGGTGTTAAAACAATATTTTTTTGGTGATTCGACAAAAGGAGCTGGGAAAAAGAAAATATACTGTTTAGGCATTGATTATAGAATTATTCAGTTTTTTAATCTGATCCATTTAATAATTCCATTTATTGCCTTTCCAGTTATACAAAAACAAACAAAAGAACATCGACTTTGTTTCAATAGATAATATATATATTTTTAATTAATTTAGTATTACTCAGAAAGTTTTTTTTTTTGTTATAATTTTTACATACATATTTAAAATGAAGGTTTATAATTTTATGTTTTAAAATTATATTTAGTTTAATTTATGTTATCGTCGTCATTTGTCAAAAACAATAGGAAAAACATATGGTTTATGACGTCACACTACTAGACTAATTAAGTCAGTCTGGATGCAGATCTCAATAAATATGCACCTGGTTAATTTATCACTTAAATCAATAATGGGAAAAAACAGCGCCGCTCAGTTTTGAGTATCGATGTCGAGTTGAGATCGCATATCTGAAATTTAATGTAAATCACCTTTTTTTTTGCTGGGAAATGTGATAATGAAACCATCAAAAATTCATCAAATTGTATTCGAAAGTAACATTGATATACATAGGTTTGGACGGATCAATAATGTTTGCAAAAATTAATTAGTTTTAACTAACTTTAAAATTATAGAGTTTTATAAATTTTATCAAATTTGTTAATAAATAGTGCGTAATATTATTTTGTGTATTTGTTTCTTATTTTTTTAATTTAAAAGTTCATCACATTCACTGATTGTTACCCTAATAACAGGTGTGAATTAAAATCTGAAAGAAAAAAAAAAAAAAAAAAAAGTTTTGCTTCTTATCTTATTGTTAATAATTCATATTTTAAAATTTAATTTAATATTTTCAATCATTTGTTATTTTGTTTATTACATTATTTTTGTGTCATAAGCTGGAAAGGTTGTTTTCTTTTTATATTTATTTTTTATTATTATTTTTTTTTTTTTTGTATTTTCTAATTCTTTTAAGGGAGAGGCGTTGGAAACCGGCTGGCAAGAGAATAGAGATTGGTGGACAATAGGGGGTAAGCTTCTCTCCCCTCTTGGCACTTGTTTTATATCTCGAGTTCGAAATTTGATATCCAAATGGTCCTTTTATCAAAATATTTCTACTTTGAATTTGAAATTGTGTACACTAAAAAATCATTACATTTTGGTCTAACAATTTTGAAATGTTATTAACCTTTTATTTTCCGCTCAATACTCCTGATACCTTTATCAGTTATCCATCAATACTTTATAAAGTATGGCTCGATTCTCACCCGTTTTATACCACTTTTCGACAAATATTTGCCTACATATATTTCTCGAGAAAATATATAGAACTACTACATATAGAGCAATTTCAATATAATTTGTGAGAAAGAAGATTAAATTGCCTTTAAGATAATTGTATTTGAACTTCAAAATAGCCACATACAGTATTTAATTTAACTTTGTGATCAGAACATGAGAAATGAGTTTGTGATTTCGTTCCAAAACTTTGACTGCATTTTTCTCAAAACTATTGCGTATTTTAGAAATGTGCAATCCTAAAAAAAAAAAAAAAAAAAAAAAAAAAATAAAAAAAAAAAAAAAAATAAACAAACACCTTTCGAATGGTATACATATACCATGATAATTTTTAAAATTGATACCGAATTTACAGGGAGATGTAACATAGCCATTCTGGGAAATACTAAGAGAATACTCATAAATTTTAAATAGTTTTATTACGTTTTCATAATTGAAAAATAATTTAATCACAATTAGCTATTTATCTTACTCTAATATTTGCAATTTATGAAACTTTGTAGATAAATCAATTCAATTTTACTTCACAGAAAGTAACTTTAATAGGTATATTTTACAATAATTGTTCAAAATGTCCTCCATCTTCTCTCACAGTCCGATACGTTCAGAAATGTGGCCCTGTCGCGGAAAACTCCTTCGACCCGCCGCTGCCGGCGAGTGCTTGTTTGATTGGTTCATTCAAGAACGGCGGTGGTAAATACAAATTTCCGAAGTAAATATAAATGAAAATCCTTAAGTGTTCTACAATAAAATCACTGGAAAAGACAACTTTAAGGTTTGTGATGGATCATAATATAAATTTAAAAGTATTATTGGGATAAGGTTTCTGGCTGTTATAGGGGAAAAAACTATCTTTAGATGATTCATCCGTCAAACCTTTCACAGTTAAATTACCGTCTAAATTTCAAGGAATGGGTCCAAAACAAGTCTACATCGCCGACGAGAAAAATTACTATCTCTAGCCTACATCCGAACAACACTTTCACAGAAATGAAGATTTGGCTACCGGCAGAAAATTATCAAAAGATCGTCTGACTTTTAAGTCCTGTATCAATGTTAGTGCCATAAATTAGATCTGCATACATTTTTTCTTAAGAATAATTTTAAAACTAAATAATTTGTCATTTTCTTGTTTTGTTTTGTTTTTATTTCTTTAAATACAGTAATCCGTCATTCTCGGTTATACGGCACTTCTCTAGTCCCATGCGTGTCGTAATATCAAGATTTTGTATTAGTGTCTTGTGTCATCTGGATCTTTCGTGTTGACAGACGAAGATCACGGTATTGGTGCGGTATACCTATGGATCGACGGGTCTAATAAGTTAACAATACGGGATAATCGGCGTTAAACGAGCCTATATCTTCCTAGAAAAGCCCAAGCTGAGATGAAACACAGGCTAAAACCCATCTTAAGAAGGGTCAAGAGAGTACCACTAAGAAGATTTATGGAAATTACCCAGGTATAAGCCCCGCATTTCATGGAAGGACTGACTCCAGGTATACATTCAACGATTGAGAAAAAAAAGTTGTTTCAGAGAAGATGTTGTCCTAGAGACAGTCGTATATATGCTATATTTGTAATTAAACTTTCATTACAAGCAGAAGAATTAAAATACAAAAGAATTATGATAATTAACAATTAAAAATTAAAACCTTTGGAAATTGAAAACTATGATTTTCTACTATTTTGCAATAAATAAATATAAAATTCAATTTGATAGTTCATGATTTCAATGAAATAAGAATATAAAACTATGAATAAATAATAAAGAACAAACAAAACAGTGTAGGATAAGTTTTAAAATTTTATCTTCTTAACAAATAAAAGTAAGGAATCATACTTCCTTTTTTTTTTTTTTTTTTTTTTTTTTTTTTTTTTTACATTTTAAGCCGAATTCATTGTTTTCAAAAAATGAAATAAGTTTATTTAAATAGATTACATATTTTAAGTAATAAGATTAAAATGGCAGAAGAGAGATAAATGTTATAGAAGCTTATCAACGTGTTTTAGTTGTGGATTGATAAAGGGTATAGAAATATTCATTGGCTTGATTAGAGCCAGAAATTGACTATTTAAAATAAAGTATTTAATTTATAAATAATATTGAATTATCCAATTTATTATATTAAAGCGTTTCAAAATATAACACTGAAAAAAACTGTTTGAATTCGAAAGAAGTTGCCGCTTCAAACACGTCACGATCCGCAGCGTCTCTGCGCTCTGTTAATGCGCAACATCAAAATGCAACTTGACAAAATGCCGTCTGAGTCTAAACCTTTGTTGACAGCCCAAACAGAGAAACCAAATCATTATTCGTGAGCATTTAATTACTTTGACAACATAATTTAAATTGATTTGTAAATATTTGATGATTATAGAAAGTGTTTTGAAAACCATTTCCAGGTATTTGAAGGAATTTCGTGTGGAGCAGTGCTCCCTGTTCCTGCAACATAAATGTACACAACATAGACCTTTTACCTGTTTTCATTGGCATTTTATGAATCAGAGGCGTCGGAGGCCAGTTAGAAAAAGAGATGGATCTTTTAACTATAGTGCTGACAACTATTGCACTAAATATGATGAAACTACTGGAATTTGCCCTGATGGAGACGAGTGAGTTAGGCTCAATTACCGATATAAACAAACTTCATTTGATGAATTAATTTTTGTTTTTATTGTTTTAATTTGGCCACTTTATGTATCCCGGGCTAAAGCAAATATTACTTACCTCCTTTTATCGTTTTGATTTAATAAATTTATAAAGAATAAATTTTATTTTTGCAGTTGCCCATTTCTGCATAGAACAGCTGGTGATACTGAAAGGAGATATCACCTAAGATATTATAAAACATGTATGTGTGTACATGATACCGACGCAAGAGGGTTTTGTGTCAAAAATGGTCCTCACTGTGCGTTTGCTCATGGAAGTCATGATTTACGACCTCCAGTTTATGACATAAAAGAAATACAGGTGCATGAACAAAAATATCGATACAAGCTTGTTTATATATCTCGAGCCTGGTGTAATGTTTTTTGTTGTTTTCGAAGGCTATTGAAAATCCTGATGGTGAAAGTACTCCTAATGGTCCGAATGTATTAGATAAAGAACGAAATCTTATGAATGAAGACCCCAAGTGGCAAGGTGAGTGGTGTCAATTTATTTACCGCTCATTTTGTAGTGCGACTTGCAAATTGATTGTTTACTTTTGAGTAACTTTAAAGTTTTTATGTCTCCGTGCAAGGATGGATGTTAGTCACTGTTATTTTGGTTTAAAAAAATTTTTCTAATCATCATACTTCATGTACAGAGTTAATTTATTAAATTAAATTTAATATCTGTGTATGAGATGTGATTAATTTTAACTCCCATTTTGTAAACATTGAAACTAGTGTATTTGTTCATCAATAAATCTCTTATTTTTCTTGGTTATCATATTTATTAACAATTGTGAATTACGAATGGTTTTTATTTAAAACTACTTCTGGCATATTTGTGGTAATAGGTTTAAATTTAAAAAGTGTGGAAGAATTCACTCCATTTTCAATTGTTAAGGCATCATTTCTCAAAGAAAGTTTTGTTTTTTTTTCTATAGTTTTCCTTCCATAGTGTTCCACTCCTATAGTTTCCAAGGAAGATGTGTGTATTTGAAAATACACCTCATGTTCCATGTACTTTACATACTACCTGAATTGCTAGTTTAAGCTTAACATTAAATTGTTTATGGAGTAAAAGGTATATATGAAGTAACATATTTAAAAGAAAAAGTTTAAAAAATAAATACGATACAATTTTCAGAGAAAAAACAACTGAATAATTTGAAAGACAATTGGCTGTATAACACGAAATTAACTGGTGGTTTCTTCTTTTAATTCTTATCCTTGTAATTTTTTTTTTTTTTTTTTTTTCGTTTCAAATTCTTCAATGTTAGTGACATTTATTTTTTTAATTCTGTTTGGTAATTTTTCTATATTTGAATTATCTTGAAGTGTCCATGTTGTTACCACTCTGGACTATGCTCCTGATCAAACTGTACCTGGCCTTTTCAAATTGACTGCAACTGTTTAGTGTGTGGTTAAATGTTTGTGTCATTTGTCCGTCCCTGAAAAAAGTATAATGTTGAGTGAGGTAAAAGATTTGAAATAATGTTTACCCTGCCCATATTCAGTAAGGCATTCTGTTAGTTTGTAATGTGTGCATTTGAGTTTGTTGTGGTTTGTTAATCCCTTTGTTGGTTCATGCCTCATAAAGAACCTAACTTACTCAAATAAAATTTTAAGTTCATGAAATCATAACTTATCCTATTTGCTCAGTTTGGTTTATTTTAGACTCTTCTCCGAATAAATCTTTTAAAACAGTTATTTTTTTTTTTTTTTTTATGTTTCTCAGCTTTTTTGACTTAAAGTCTCTGTTCAAATCATTTATCAGTGTCACACACACAAAAAAAAACAATATTTAATTATTACTAAAACTTGTACTTAATGTTCTTCTGATAAAGTAATTTTTCTCTCCAAAATTACGGAATTTAATTTATTAGATCTCATTCTTAAAAATAATATTGAATTCTGAAAAGGTTATAGAAAAAAAAAAATTACTGGAAATATTGTTGGTTGAATAAATTGATTACACTAGAAAATATCGCACTTACAAAGATTACAAACGTTGTAACTTCCAAAATTACAATTTCCAGATCTTGATTCATACTTAAATATTCTTAACAGCTCTTTAGTCTTCTCAACTTTATTTTCTAAGTTTTTTTTGGTTTTAACATAGGTCAAATTGATTTTAATAAATATGGTAACATTTTACACAACTGCAAAATTCCTGGAGCTATAACAACCTTTGAAATGTGATTATGGTACCTCTTTACCTATTGTTATAAATTTAGTTAAATTAATATAGTCTTCGACTGTTTGAGTCTGTATGTGTCCTGAAGGCCCTATTTTAAATATTTCTATTCCTTTTCATCTAACTTTTTCTGATACTTCTTTGGAAAAATTTGTTGTTATTTCAAAAACTTTTATTTTGTTTATTATATGATACTGTTTTAGTCGGTTAAAATTGTTTATTCCATCATTTTTAGGCTTTGCTCTTTAGGTTTATTAATTTGGACACTGCTAAAAATCATTGAAATGAAAATATTTACATTTTCTGATCTCTCTATTTGTATATGAAATGGATATATACAATAGAGAAGTGAAACTGACTTACTTTTACTATTGATTTGCATATCTTATAATATTTTTAATATTAATACAAATTTTGTTTCATGTAAGTTCGAAAAAAAAAAAGTATTGTTTGTATATTTTTTCATATAACATCAGTGTTGGCATCAATTCGTTAATTTTTTAATGCATTATTTAATTTAACTGTTTTTTAATGTATTGATAAAAATCATGGTTAAATCGATCATTAATTTGATTAAGGAGGTTAAGAAACATTTAATTTTAACAAGTAAAAATTTAATAAACATTTTCTAATTAAAACCAGCCTGAGATTACTACATATGACATTTTTTCTTATAACATCAGTGTTGGCATCAATTGGTTAATTTTTTAATACATTATTTAATTTAACTGTTTTTTAATGTATTGATAAAAATCATGGTTAAATCGATCATTAATTTGATTAAGGAGGTTAAGAAACATTTAATTTTAACAAGTAAAAATTTAATAAACATTTTCTAATTAAAACCAGCCTGAGATTACTACATATGATTCAAAGAGTCGAGCAAGTGATCCTGTGACTTGAAAGTTTAAAGAATAGTTATGAAATGCTCAAAGTTTCACATTTAAATTTAAGTTATTGTGAAATGATTATTTTGAAATATTTATAAAGCCTAAAAATCAGATGTGAGATTTTTTTTCTCAATATTTCGGGTGAGAAAAGCATGCATGCACTCGTTGCGGTATTATCCTACCCATGCTTTTAGATGAAATGCTCATAGATAAAAATAAAACACTTGGTGTAATAATAATTTGCAAAAAAACAAAACATGATTTTTGTTTTATTTTAATTCCGATTCTTATTACAATCGGAGCTGAAACCATCAATTTAAAAGAAAGATATAATCACCTGAAATTTTGTTTGAAGGAAGCTGAGAAAATGTTCTTTTAGAGCACTAACCAGTTTTAAAAGCAGTATTTATTAAAAATAATAAAATTATGCCTTGATCCCACTCGGTTTAAAGAATTTTATCCTATTCACTTATAATGAATTTAAATTTACCATTGGTTTAAGAAGATGGTCAGGTTTATTCAACTATACGTCCAAGTTCTAAAAAACTTTATATATGGAGTGCCATATATATACTATAATATTAAATGTCAATTATTTTCAAAAGAAAAATTTTATTTTTATTAAATTCTTTTTTTTTTCATTTTCATTTGCAAAAGACTTTTCTTGTACAAATAGCATACAAAATAAAACAATTCTTTTTTGCCTAGCAGTGCTAGGACATTGTATAAATAAGATTAAATCATATAAGTACCACAAAAATATTTAAATATACATTATACTTTAACAGCAATAACAAAGTATACAGATTTACAGCTTCCCACCAAGTCATATTTAACCATTATTACTTTTTACGCTAACTAGATATACGTAATATCAAATAATTTAGAGAAGAGCAAAATAAGACCATAATTAGAACCCTATCCCAAATTTAAATGTCAATTATATAAACTTAATATATGGAGTGCTGACAATTTATAGTTAAACTTGGATGTGTAGTTTATTAAACCTGGCTGTATCCCTGACCATCTTCTTCACTCAATATACCATATCATCAACCATATTATTTTCATCGTATTTTGATTCAAGTTCATGATATTTATTAATATTGAAATAAAAAAAATAACATAAACCCTTTCTTTTTTTTAAACTAGTCCAAACCAAAACTATCATAATCTTTTTAATCTCATTAATTAATTTTTTGCCAACACTGAATAACATTACTGAGACTTTGAATTGTCTTTGTAACAGTTCGGGTAAATGGGTTTCTTCAAAAACAATATTTGTAGGTTATTGAGATATGACATCTTCCACCGATGAACTATTCCCCATAAGGTGTAGCTTAGTTGGTCATTAGTAAGCCTCTGAGAAACATAAGCACAGATTTTCATTATACTTCTTTTTCTGAATGATTTACTCTTAATTAACACAATATGTTAATATAATACCGTAAGTTTTAAGCTAGAGGAACTTTTACAGTTGAACAGAACAGATAGGCAAGGAGTAATATACCAAGTGAATTAGGGCTCTTCCTGTATTAACACTAAAGTTATGAATGTTCAATTATTCCACTTTTATTAGAATTTTTTCATTTTAGGACTATTGTCTTAATAAAAATTTTAATGTTTTTTATTATGCAGAAAGTAAATTCAGCTATAAACATCTGATTCCTTGTAATAACCAATGGTAACGGTCGGGTTAAGAGGAGGCAGCTCCTACGCCTGCCGAGAATACCTTTTATCGATTCTTACCTTCTTCCGATTTATTTCGGTGTTTTAGTTGCTACTTTTCGAGGGGAAAGGTTATTCTCATTTATTTACGAGAAACTTTAAATCCCTGTTCAAAGTAATATTAACTTCTGTTTACCTTATGATATTAAAATTAGAAATAAGAAAATGTCAAAATATAAGACACTAAATCAATTTTGAATTAATTTTATATTAAATGAAAATTAATATAATGCTAAACCACCAGTAATGTTAATTCTTGATAAACTTTGTGATGTGAGGGAAGTGTAAATAACAAATTATAAATATTTAAAAGGCAATCCTTAAGTATTTATTTCACGTAACTCCTATTTATTTAACTTATGTAGCTACATGTTTCGGAGAAAATGCTCCATCATCAGGCTTATAAAAATGTTTAAAAATACATTAATCTATAACATTACACCAATAGTTTTACAATTATATAATGTCATTTACCTCTTAATCAGTGATTATTTTCACATTGTCCATTCTCCATATTATACGGGATTATATAATATAAGACAGAATACTTGTTGAAAGTTATGATGTTAATTTCTGCTATGTTTTCTCAAGGGAAGTGGAAATAAGAAAATATGAAACCTATGATATACTTTCTCATATTTATTTTTAGATCGATATTTTATATTGAAATAATTACACAATTTAAATTAAATTGATACAACAAATAAAAATATATAAAACACCAAATCCATGTACAAATTAATGTTCTTAAATTTTGTAACACTTTTACACATTAGATAAGAGAAAATATGAAAACATTAATTGATAAAACACTTAATCCTGTATGAAACTCATTTTGTTAACTTCTGTTTTACTTATTTACATTATACAATCTGTTACACTTTAGTACAATAAGTATTATGGATGACAAAGAATGCATTCACAAAATATGCATACTGAAATTTTATCACTTCAATTGATACAACAAATAAAAATATATATAAAACACCAAATCCATGTACAAATTAATGTTCTTAACTTTTGTAACACTTTTACACATTAGATAAGAGGGAATAAGAAAACATGAATTGATAAAACACTTAATCCTTTATGAAATTCATTTTGTTAACTTCTGGTTCACTTATTTTCTTTTAAGAAGACTAAATATCAATGTAACACACTAAGCAACACAATCCAAGTTGAAACTGTAGAAGTGATTGTTTACATGTGAGCTTATAGGAAAGAGCTATCGATAAATGTAAACTCGAAGTGAAGCGTAAGCATAGAACTGGTCGGTGTAGCGCGGGTCAAGCCAGTTTGCTGCCTCCTCTTAACCCGACCGTTACCGAAAGTAAATTAAGCTATAAACATCTGATTCCTTGTAATAGCCAATAAATACTAATAGCATTATGACAACTAAAAAAAAAAAAAAAAAAAAAAAAAAACTGAACAAATTTTTATGGATGTTTGGATTTCTAATGGTACACAGTAAAGAAGGTTATGTAAGGGTTACAATTTCCTTTTGAAGCTAAACTGATAGGGGTGGATCAGCAGCATATCTAAAGTTTCAAAGCACTTTCCTCGCTTTGTTTTTCAATTATTTCTGTATGTTCCTTCAATAACCTTAACAATTATGCTAGAATTATTTATTTCGTACTATCGAGTTATTTCAGCTGAGATAAAAAGATTTGTTTACAAACAAGTTATTACTCTGAAGAAGTTAAAGAACTGAATAACTTAATAATGTTTATTATTATGGTTTTGTTTTGATCAATCAGAAAATAATTATACAACCCTGATTAACCTAAATTAGGTAATAAGAGTGTAATATATCGGTGTTAGTCTTGAAGTAGTGGATACATCAAATTACCCTGAAAACGAGTTAACTATTAATATTCTATAGCAGGGTTTTTAATATCTGCGTTGTAAAAGATTGGTTAAGCTATGCTCCTTAACTCTAAACATACCGACATTTCATGTATACTTGTTTCTACTACAATTTCTCGATAAAAAACTATAATAAGAGAGGAGTGGAAATTGAAAAAAAAAACTTGGTATATTTTTCAATAAAAGCAAAGTAATGAAGGTTTTTCGTCAGAGAGAAGACTGGCCTGAAAGACATAATTCACCATATCGAGAAGCAAAAATGGGTATGGGCAGGGCACATCTTAAGGAGAACTGATAAAAGGTGGTCAATGGAAGTGACTGTTTGGACACCCTTACTACAAAAGGCGAAGAGGAAGACAGTTGAAAAGATGGAGTGACTTCTTTAAGAAGAAAGGACCACTATGGTGGAGAATGGCAAGGGACAGAGATAAATGGAAAGAGAAGTGGATCCAAATCGCGAAGCCGGCTTCCCAGTAGGCTGGTCACCTGGGAAAGTCTAGACCTATACTCCCTGAGGGAAGGCCCATGTTCAGACTCACAGAAGAATTTTGTTTGTAAATATGATAATAATTGTGGACTTATTTGTAGATATGTTAAATTTTTATTTGTATTGTATTTATTTGAATTATGGTTTATTTGTTGAGTTATGGACATAATAAAAGGCTATTATTATTATTATGATTCTATAGCAGGGTTTTTAATATCTGCGTTGTAAAAGATTGGTTAAGCTATGCTCCTTAACTCTAAACATACCGACATTTCATGTATACTTGTTTCTACTACAATTTCTCGATAAAAAACTATAATAAGAGAGGAGTGGAAACTGAAAAAAAAAACTTGGTATATTTTTCAATAAAAGCAAAGTAATGAAGGTTTTTTTTTCCAAGAACTTCTGTCTAAAAGTCCTTAAATTACTTACGAGACAATTTTTTTTTTTTATTAGAGTAATATACGAGGGTGAATCAAATATAAACGGTAATTTTCAAAATTATATTTATTGAATAATATTATACAGAAACTATACCTTCAATATTTTTCAATGTAGTCTCCTGCATTATCTACACACTTCTGCCACCGATTTGGAAGCTTGAATATTCCCTGTTCATAAAAAGGCTGAGGGTGAGTTTTTAACCATTCGCGCACGTGCTTTTTGATGTCTTCATTGTTTTCAAATCGTTTTCCTCCAAGTGATTCTTCACATATGATGAGACGTGGGTCCACCATTACACCCCCGAATCGAAAATGGCAAGTAAGGAGTGGCGAAGGAAGGATGAAGGCTGCCCAGTGAAAGCCAAAACTCGTCTCTCAGCCGGAAAAGTTCTTGCAACAATTTTTTTTGACTCAAGGGGAGTTCTACTCATTGATTTTCTTCACGATCAACGAACAGTGAATGCGGCTTACTACTGCCAGGTGCTACAGTCAGCAAAAACCAGTTACCGGAACAAAAGACGAGGTGTGCCCATTAGAGATGTCATCCTTCTCCATGACAACGCAAGGCCTCACACCGCATTGTTGACAAGGGATAAATTGGAAGAAATGGGCTGGGAAACTCTCGAACACCCTCCTTACAGTCCAGACCTGTCCCCTTGTGACTATTTTTTTGTTTGCGCCCCTGAAAGAATCACTTGGAGGAAAACGATTTGAAAACAATGAAGACGTCGAAAAGCACGTGTGCGAATGGTTAAAAACTCGCCCTCAGTCTTTTTATGAACAGGGAATATTCAAGCTTCCAAATCGGTGGCAGAAGTGTGTAGATAATGCAGGAGACTACATTGAAAAATGTTGAAGGTATAGTTTCTGTATAATACTATTCAATAAATATAATTTTGAAAATTACCGTTTATATTTGATTCACCCTCGTAGGATTCGGGAAAACAATTAAAAATGTCCTATTGAAAAGTACACAATTTTGACTTATTGACTTCCTCATAAAAACCAGGGATATATGCACTAAACATTATAGTCTTGCAGAAATAAAGTAAATTGTCGACCAAAATTGAAATAAAATAAAATATTAATAGTCACAACCTGAATCAATGAGGAATTAAGTAATAATACTAATAATAAATTAATTGAAAATATTAAGTGAACAAGAGTTTCAAAACTTGTGTTTAAAAATCTAGGTTATGTATGTCTTCGTTTACTGTGGCTACTTGTAAATCTGAGTGAAAGGTACTAAAGTGATTTTGTGATTATGCTAAATATTTTTTCACTTGAGGTACGCATGATGATATACTTCCCATGATGATATACTTCCCGCATTGTCATCATACTTCCCTTCACCGAAGGACAAAATAGACCCTTTCCAAAAAAACGGCGTATACGAATTAAAATGTAATGACTGTGAAGCAAAATACACGGGGAAAAACCGGACGATCAGTAAATCAAAGAGTAAAAGAACATATAAGAGCATACACTAATAAGACCCAAAACTCTAATTTCGCTATCCATCTAAATGAAAATAACCACAAATTTAATAAAGACTCGGGAGTAAAAATATTACATCAAGTAGAAAATAGCCTAAAATTAAATACTTTTGAATCACTAGAAATAATAAAATCGTTTAAAACCGATCCAGATTTTTGTTTAAATGATCAGATTAACATATCCAATAGCCCTATTTTAAATTTGTTTCCCATAGGAACGGAAAAACCCAATGAGTCATAAGGGAAACCCCGTTGTAAATCTAAAACTTAACCTACCTGCCCCCTTTTACTTCTCACAAATTCAGTGTTTTAGTTACCTCGAAGGTGAGTGCCTATGCTTGATTTCTTGTCTTATCTTTTTAAAAAACTTTAGTATATATAATCTATGTAACATAGTACTGATGTGTTGAAAATTTTATTGTATGTTTTAGAACTGAAGATGAATGTTTAGCATTCGAAACTAGTTTTCAAATAAAATAATCTCAATAGAAGTGGCATTTAATTCATCAATCCTAATTAAATATTTTTTGTTGAAATATTTGTATTTTTTTAAGGTTCATATTTTTTGCAGTCCCGTATGGGTTTAAGTAAATGTATGTATTCAGTCGTTATTTAAAAGAACATATACATAACCTTTATATACGATTTCACGACATACTTCATGGAAATAATAACATACTCATTAATGACATGGCCATGACTGACATACCTGGAAATACTCTCAGAAGGCTGAAAAGAAGCTAGATGAGAGATTTGCTCAAATATTGTGTTGTTTCACATGAAATGTCCGATTTTATAATATTTGAAATACATAGAGGATTTTGCGAGTCTCTGTTGTTTACTTCCAAAGTTCACATATCATAATCAAGCAGTTACTAATCCTCTACTTTTCTTTTATAAACATTAGCTTCCCAATCAATTACACACTGTTTAGTATACCTTCAAATATGAACATGGAAACACGCGATTTTTTTCGTGTAATATTTTTTATTATGAGTTTAAACATTTTTTAGTTTTTTTATGACAATCAGCGTCGGTCAGGGCAGTGGTTAGACATCGACGAAAGCCCAAGGCAAATGCCAAAACCAAATTTGCACCCGAAAAAATTGATGGTTACAGTATGGTGGTCCATGGCTGGAATCATACATTATTCCTTTTTGCCTAGAGGTGAGACCATTACCTCTACAACCTACTGCAATGAAATTGACCAAATGCACGAAAAATTATTGAAAAAAAACAACCTGGATTGGTAAATCGGAAGGGCCCTATACTCCTACACGACAACGCTAGACCCCACGTTTCAAAACTTACCATGCATAAATTGAAAGAGCTGGGGTACGAAGTTCTTCCGCACCCATCATATTCTCCCGACTTGTCTCCAACAGATTATCACCTTTTCAGGAATTTAGACAACTTCTGTAGAGGAAAAATTTTTGCAAATGATGCTGAAATCAAAAGTGCGTTTTCAGATTTTGTTTCACTTCAAAGCTCAGAGTTTTTCAAATCCGGGATAAAAAAGTTGTTGTCACATTGGGAAAAATGTGTAGAAAAAGAAGGTAAATACTTCGAATAAAATTATATTGTTTTCATATTGTATTTTTACTAAAATCCCTTTACCTTGAAAACGGACATTTCATGTGAAACAACCCAATACATTTGTTTTTAATCCATGCCAGGAGGAAGTACTGTTAAGTTAGACAAGCTCTAAAAGAACGAAAATTCAAAGGATTAAATAGAAAGAGAAAGTAAAGTGTCATTTATAAAATACATAATAATTTATTAACTTTCCAAAAAGGACAACAATGGTGGAATATCCTGCAATCATTTTAAAATTGTTAAATCCTGGAATATTTCAAAATAGTTCCCTTAAGGAAGAAAACTAAGGAGAGTGGCCAAGGATATCCTTCTGCCATCTTAAAAAATAAATCCTGACAGATCTCAAAATAGTATCCTTAACCCTTTAACGGGCTAGCTGGGGAATTTTGAATACATTTCTTTTCTTTTTTTTTTCTTTGAATGGCTATAGCCAAGCTAACCCCCACTCATGTATCATGAAATTCAAGGTTGAATAAAGGATATTAGGTGATAATGAGTAGGACATTATGTCATTTATTGAGCAAAATGCATTAAATATGAGTATCCTCCCTAGAGGATGTATCTGGATACATTGCCTGTTAAAGGGTTAAGGACAAAAACTAATTGGTTAGGAACAAGAGTGGCCAAGGATGTCCTTCTGCCATTTTAAAAAATGTTAAATCCTGGCAGAATCTCAAAATAGTATAGAAAGAGAGCGACCAAGGATCTCCTTTGGCTGTCAAAAATCAGCAGATCTGAAGCCAGTTTCCTTAACTGGCTTTTCGGCGTAGTTATTATAAGTAATAAATAAATTATTATAAATAATTTTAGTTATAATAAAAGCCAGAACACTGGTTTCAGATCTGACAATTTTTGATGGCCGAAGAACATCCTTAACCACTCTCCTTCCTAACAAATTAGGTTTCGTCCGTAAGGATACCCTTTCATCAAATCTTCCAGGATTTAACGATTTTAAGATGGTGGAAGGACATCCTTGGCCAATCTCTTTTCATACAAATAATTAGTTTTCATCCTTAAGGATACTATTTTGAAATATTCCAGGATTTAACAATTTAAAAAGGTCACAGGCAAGTCTGCCAACATTGTCCTTTTGAAAATCTGCCATTGCTGTCCTTTTTGGAAATTAATTAAATTATTACATTTTTTACAAAGGACGGGCCCTCTCCCTTAGCCCTGTTTTATTATACTATGAGCAAATTCACGTATTGTTACTCCAATAACAGGTCTGAATCTAAAATTGGAAATAAAAAAAAATGAACCTGATATGTGATTTAGGTTTATTCATTGTTAATCAATGACACTTCATCAATCTTCTGATGCTTGGTTCTTAGTATCATTTAAAATCTTAAAATAACAGCAATCATCGGATTGAATTCTTGTGGAATTAATGTTATTTTATTTATTTTTAGATACAAAATATGTATTATCGAGTTATAAAACTGAACAGTGCAAAAGACCACCGAGATTATGTAGGCAAGGCTACGCTTGTCCTCAATATCACAATAGTAGGGATAAAAGGCGAAGCCCTAGAAAATATAAATATAGGTAAATAATCAATTTAATATGGTATTATTTTTTAAAATTATATATTTATTAAAAAAAAAATTGTATTTCAATTAACTAATATTTGCTGTTTTATTTTCAGATCAACTCCTTGCCCCAACGTTAAACACGGAGATGAATGGGGAGAACCGGCTAATTGTGAGAATGGGGACAACTGTAGCTATTGTCATACTAGAACCGAACAACAATTTCATCCTGAAATATATAAATCTACAAAATGTAACGATGTGCAAACCGCTGGCTACTGCCCCAGGGGAGTCTTTTGCGCCTTTGCCCATGTGGATCGTAAGTTCATTTAATTTTTTTTTTCTATGTACCAGTTAAATTTTGTTTTATATTCAGCCCTTTATATAGTATTATATATCATTTTAACAACGTTAGTGATTTTATGATGTATTTTTTTCTAAAAATTAAAATGTGTTATAAATCTTTTCGAAGACGCCTTGCGGACTAATTTAGATTTTAGTTAAACAGAAATAGTCGATGTTCAGAAATGGTAAATAAGTATTTTATTATATTATATTGTGCCCAGGATGACTTAGCAGGCTAAGAAATATTAAATAGTAAAAATCTCTTAGCTCTGTTATACCAACTGTAAAATAAATTTATAAAACTATTCTGCCATCAATGTTTTGTATTTTTCCTATGCTGGTTCCTTTTTTTGGGTTTCGTTGATTATTTTGCATAAAAAATCACTTGTTACTATTTTCTTTCTATTTTCAGGTGAAAAAAAAACTATTTAAATTAATTTTGCAAAAAAGAAGAATCAATATTTTCTCACTTTTCCAAAATCAATTGTATAAAAATTGACTGAGTTACTTGAAAACTAATCAGAGTTTAATTAATAATTCCAGAAAGCTATCATTAAATTTATAATACACATTTTATTATTCAGTTTGGTTTTATCATTTATTTATTTATGTTATCATTGATCCATTTATCATGTATTAAGAGTTTTAATAAATTGAAAAAGAACCTATATCAGCTGAAGTGTGCTAACATATGCGAATAACATGTTCGTGGGCACTCAAAACCATTCGGCTTAAATCCTAAGTTTTCTTGAAAATAATACTTCGTGAACATCGATTGAATGTTGTATTTTTGAAGAGCATAATTTTTTATTATTATTTTTTGTTCTTGTTTTTTGTTTATTACAATATAACCTTAATACAAAAATGTAGTAATAATGATTGATTTCGTTCTTCAAATAGTCTGCCAAAGTTATTGCTATTGTAAATTTGATGTGTTTCATAATATGATAATGAATACAACTATTATTGGAGTATTTATTTTTATTTTATTTTCATTTCTTTATTTTTTACAGAGGAAATGAGTATAGCAAGAGAATTGGCTGCACCATTGGAATTAGGTACAAACTTGGCAGATATTTTATCAAATGCACTTCCGACCGTTAGGAAAAGAAACAAGAAGAGTAGTGAATCATCAGTAAGTTTTTGAAGTAACGATTATTTGATAATCTTATATCTAAGTATAAGATATTTGAT
Organism: Euschistus heros; assembly: GCA_003667255.2. Taxonomy (NCBI): domain Eukaryota; kingdom Metazoa; phylum Arthropoda; class Insecta; order Hemiptera; family Pentatomidae; genus Euschistus; species Euschistus heros. The sequence continues at coordinate 135,342 of RCWM02000724.1, forward strand.
CTGATATCTAATTTTTACTCAGTCAGATTCGAAAGTTATGTTTTTTTATCTTGTTGGTTTTATCAGTACAGGAAACAGTGATATATTATAAATTACTGATATCTTAAAGAAAAAGGTTTGATCAAGATTAATGTAAATATAATTATTTATATATACATTTTTTAAAATAAATAAAAATACTTGTGTAGAAATATCTACTAGAACCCTAAAAAAGTAGACTGATACACCCGTTAAGGTTTGTACGAATTTGAATCCATGCTGGGTAGGTTCATGGTTATACTCTGCCCAGACTCATCTCCGATTCAAAAGAATTATAACCACCTAGATTCATTTGTGTTGTTCCTTACACCAACATTGGCATTGTGACTTGACATGGCAAGGGTTTCAATATCCTTTTTTGTTCAGTAAATAAAAACAATAAAACTTTATAAATAGTTGTGGGTGGATCTAAAAATTATTTTGTATGGGGAATCAATACATGTTTGAACTTGTGTGTGGAAAATAAAGAGTTAAAAAATTTCCTTAAAATTTCACCCACCTAATCTGTAATAATTTTGAACAAAGTTGATAATTAACATTTAAGTTTTATTTCCCTGTTTCTGTATCCTGCGAGAGATAGGTCCTGTAAACACCAATTCGAATATAAGTCATCAGTAAAATTTAATGTTTAGGTTAATGTTCCCACAACATTGTATAAAAAATAAAGTATATTTTATCAAGAGAGTTATCGAAAATATTATTAAAAAATTGTAATCAACAATTGGAGATATGTAAAGAGCTCACCTTCCCTTAACTCTCCACAGAAGGCGCATACAGGTGATTCAAAAGAGCACAAATATGTACCAGCTTTTAACCCTCCATCACTCGCATGGTGTACATTTGCATATGAGACACATTTTAAAATTCATATTTCTGTTTAGAGTTATCAAAAGTGGTCTGAAGTTTTGTGTCTGTAAGTCTCAAGAGCTAATCTTAGAAGTGCGAGGTTATTATTTTATATAATTCGTAAACACTAATTCGAATATAAGTCATCAGTCAAATTTAATGTTTGGGGATGTTCTCATAACAATGTATAAAAAATAGTTTTTTTTTTGTCCTTTATTAAAAAAAAAAAATTTATAAATCAAAGCCAGTGATCTTTTCTTGTTAAGAAATCATAGATATAAAAAAACATCGGAGTACAATTGTACTCCACGCGATTTTTCATGCCTAAATAGGTATGCGGGTGACGGAGGGTTAAAAGAAATGTGTACCAAATTTCATCCAAATGGATCAGAACTTTAAAAAGTTCTGACAAATTCTTCTCTCTTAACAAGAGGATTGATTTAATTTATAATAAATTTTTATCTTATTAATAGAAATATAAAATTATGTTCGTTTAAGTCAATACTTATACTTATGTCCCTTTCCTCCATTACTGATTGATTTACTTCTACAGTTCTTAACTCTGTTAGATATTATAATAAATATTGTTTGATTATTATTATATCTGTTAATCTTATTATAACATATTTTCATAATATATTATTATCTGTGAAATATGTATTAACGATTAAAGTAATATTAATTATAATAACGTCTTCCCCTAGAATGGTAGCGGAGATATGTCCGAGTGTGCTTCTACAAGCAGTATTGGCTCCAACAGCTCTCACAGCAAGGCTCCTGGAGCGCAGCTGTCTCATAATAGGATAGAAAATCAAATTAACTCAGCATTTAACCATACTACACAGCATGATGTAATCCATAGGGTATGTATTTATTTACAATTATTAATTTTATATATTTATGGCACTTATCAATAACCTGCTTGATAATTAATATAGATATATGTGGAAAGTTTTATAAAAACTACAACCAAGTGAAGCAATCAAACATGAAGTTTATTAAGAATAAGTCAAATGCAACACATTTAAATTGAATGGAACAATCAGTCCTTTTTATAACTAAAAACACCATTATTAAAAGGTACTTGCAAGACGTTTGTTACTCCTGTTATCTGTAACCTCCTTCAATCATTGATAACTTGATAAATTATCATGGATTATTATCACTCCATATAATTATGTAATTTATCCCATCGATATATAATGTATCATCTGCTATTTGCAAATCACTTGTTCAGTTGTTTGAATTATGGTAGCTGATACCTTCCTGTATCGAACAATATACTATTGAAATTTCATCCCCAAACTCGATTATTATGAAAATGGGTTTGGATTCTGTTTTTAAAGGGAAAAAAAAATACATGGATACCTAAAGAAAGAATTAACGTGGAACATGTTTTAGGGGTTGTCCTCTTGACCATTGATGCTGATATGTTTTCTTTTCTTCCTTTTTTTTAATTATTAATAAGTCAAATACAACACATTTTAAATTGAATGGAATAATCAGTCCTTTTTATAACAAAAAACACCTTTCTTAAAAGTTAAGGTAAAAGTATGTAATTCATTTGTCTAAAGGAGATAAATTTTCAAATTAAATAGCTTTATCCTGGTGACCTAAAAATCTCCTACACTTAAAAATAAGGGTTTCAAATGAGAATTTTTTCATTCAAACCAATGTATCTCATAACGGCCACTCCTGGCAGCAAAGTTATATTACAAAAAATATTCTCCATTCAATTTATATGGGAACTGTCAGCAAATTTTCGATTTGAGCAACACCAACCGAGCTAGATTGTGTCAAAAAAGCTCCTACACTTAAAAATAGAGTTTTCAAACGTTACTTTATTCATTCAAACCAATATAGCTCTTAACTGGTAAATCCTAGCAACAAATGTTATAAAACAAAAAATATTCTCCATTAAATTTCTGATAGCGAAACTGTTGTCAAATTTTCAATCCGAGCAACACTAACTGAGCTAGAGCACCCTCGCATTCCCCCAAAACCATATCTCTTTCGACCAACTAGCCCAAAGCTGAAACATGTTCCTTGTTAAAAATGAATACTGTTATTACGGTAAGAATATGGATCTACATTTTGTCTTAATTAAATTGTATCTTGTTTTAATGAAGTCTATGTGATTTTTTTTTAAGGATCTTTTAATGGATCAGCTTGTTGCAATTGACAACCCTAGGCTAAGTGAAGTCGAAAAACGACAAGAGAAGCAAAGTCTTTATCTTAGTACTCTTGGAATGTCGAGTAATCAAACAACGCACGGCTCGTCTATTCTTCCTCTTCACTATGACAGTCACAGTTTAGATGTTATGAGTAAGTCTTCCTTAAAATAATATCGACTGTATTTTTGTATATTAGCACTAATTTCTAATTTCATTGTGTTTCTCTTTAAACAAAGAGTTTATTTCATTATTTACAATTAGTTACTAGACTCACTGCAATGTTAGACTTAAACTATTTATCAATAACTCTCACCTGTAAACAAAGAAACAACTTTAATAGTTTAGGTATCTTGTAATATGTTGATTTATTTTTTTAATGCGAGTTATTTCACTTAAAATGTAGCCATTGCCACATACAATACAATCAGCAAGGTTATATCAACTTTGTGTTACCATGGTAACAAATAACATATGGTCTGCTATCAGCTGGTCTAAACTACTAACACTCTTAATGTATATATAATATGACCATTGAATCATAATTATATATAGTATTTATATATATTTAAATATACAAATAGTAAGATACATTTTTGCAATTTGATGTCTAAATGTATTGTTTGTTTAAACGGAGGACAAAACATAAATTTTATTCATTAGCATTAAACTTGTTTTGATGCTTGTACTTACTTAGTTTTTAAAACTAACATGTACCTCTGCAAAAGACTAATCTGTTGGCATATGAATGACTGCTGTAAAGAGATTTCACTGAATTTTTTTTACATTCTATGAAAAATTAAATTTTTTATTTTATTAGTTTAGTTTCTAAAATTTATGTATAAATTTTGTATTTAAGGTAATGCATTGGATGAATTGCATCTTGATGAACCATTAGGTTTGATCGGAATGGATAGGGATTATGTCGAAACAGATTCGCCAACAATCTCTAATTCCATTTCTGCAGGACTAGCCAGTTCAGGTATTTTATTCTATTTTTAATTATTTAATGTAAGTGTTTGTTCATTAGGAAAATTAGATAAATCAGAATATCCTTATATAGTTTAGGAAATCATATTCATAAATCATAATTAAATAAATAAAAGGCTTAGTGAACCCAAAGATTCGATACCAACACCACAAACCTCCCTTCGTCTACATCTCATTCTACCCCTTGGTCGTTCACCCGATGGCTCAAACTGATTTATCTTTTTTGGAAGATCATTTCTTAATCCAACGACTTTAGATGACCATTTTAATCTTAGCACTGCAATTACCTGAACTATATTAGCTTTTATGAGCATTGTAGTGTTTAATTTAATAGTTTCCTCATCTTCACACAGCAGTACCAAATCTTCAGTGTCACCAAGATCTGGAATTTTATCACCTATTTCTACTCCCTGTATGCATTACCTTCCTAATAGTGAATCCTCATGCTAATTTAAGTAATACTGGAGAAAGAGAATTTCCCCGGGTTAAAACCAGAATGTATCTCAAACTTTTTCAAATAAAAAATTACAATTCGGACCCTGTTTAGATGTTTCGAATATGCACATCTTTACCAGATTAAATCATTTCTTTGGTAATCCCAGCTTAGCTAAAATATCAAATAAATTCTGGCAGTTAATCGAATCGTAAGGTACCAAAATGTTTTGATTACCGGTACAAAGAAGTCAATTGTCGGTAGCGACACCTCATTAAGAATAAATTTCCAGTGCAAACAATAGTTCGTATGATTGATAAAAAAGCAAACCAAATGTATTAAAAAACAATTGTCATTCAATAAATTAATTAATAAAGAGCAAAAAGCATTTATTATCTACAACATATAATATATAACATTGTTACAATGCATTTTCAAATTCTTATTTAACAAAATAAGTACCCCAAAGGTTCTGGGTTTAATTTTTCATTCATTCATTATTCAGGGAAAAGAAAACTGAACAAAAACACTAGAGATAGTAGGAAGCATTGATATTTCTATGGATGTTGTTTATGTACTTTTTTAGCACTCCAAAACCATTATGAACATGTGTGATACAGTATTCGCTATTGTGCTGATGTATTTATTTCTTTAGTGCTTAATCTTTGGCATTTTTGATAATGTAATCCTATTTCATTTTCCAAAAGCGATTACATATCTTTAACATTTGAAACTTGGACTGCAACAGCAATAATTTATGAAAATTGTTTTAAATTATGTACCAAACAGAGTTGATCTAGATCTTAAAAGATTGTTGGTATTAAAGATGAATAAAATAACTTTTATAACTTTTTTGTTTCTAATCTTTAGTGAAAAGCATTGATGTATAGTAATAACATAATTAGGTTATACCAATGTTAACATTATTGATCGGTTCCTAGGAATTGACATTGTATCATCGATTCTCTATAACAATGCTTTTCCTCAGAACCAATGGAACCAAGATATATAAATAGACATTTGGAATCGACACATCCCTACTTTTTGGAAATCAATATAAAGCTGATGCCCTTAGCCTCTTTATTCTAATTTTTGTTTGAAATTTGCCTAAGGGAAAATATAATCATATTCATATTCATCACATTATTGTACAAATTGTTTAGTCATTAATATTCTCATCTAATATCATCTAGGGATGCTTGGAAGTAGCGCTCCTGTTAACATACCCCGTAGTGGTCACACCAGCTGTCTCGGAAGTTTCTCGCCAACTCGTGCTTCACCACTCCATCACTTACAGTCTGGTTTCTTGTCAGCATCTAGGTTTTCTCATCCTGACACATTGGAGGTATGTTTTTGTACTTGTATTTTCCGTCCGTAATACCTAACCTGTAATTGGTCTCCTTTAATAAATATAAAATTTTGTCAATTGTGATAAAGATTAAAGGTAATGTTTAATACTTTTTTAAGGGCTCATTACTGAACCATGTTGGAAATAATGTTGGTAATTCATCGAGCAAATTAGGCAGTTTGACCAATAGCAGCCTTTATGATTATGGGATGTCTCCGAGTAGCCGAAATCCATTGGCCAGTTTTTCTGTCAGTCCTCTAGGTTCGACATCTTTGTCTGAGGTCAGTTCATTAGATAAGTTTTTTTATTTTAGCATATGCACTTGTAAGTCTTGATATGATGGCATAGTTAATTTTGTCAAACACAATATAACTTTATTATATATATTAAGAAGTTAAAAAATAAAACTTTGAAAAGAAAAATTGTTTTATTGTTATCAGGAATAATGTTAATAAAAAAATAAATAAAAGAAAGAAAAGTAAAAAGTAGATTCTTTTTTATCTAGTTTGTTTATATTTCTTAATTAAACAATTTACAAAAAAAAATATTTTCAATAGATTAAAAATATATTTAATATATTACTATGACTGCTTCAGTGTGAGGTAAATTAATTATTGCAAACTTCTAATTTAAATTTATTTATTGTATAATAACATGCGTAAATTAAGTTAGTGAAATTTCAACTCATATAAATTTATATGATTTATATTAGTCATATTATTTTTTTTTACTCAAAACCTTTGATTACTGAACAAGTGTTCATTTCAATCCAATAATCCATTTATATTAATAAGAATTAGGTTCCAAATGAAAACAAACTTAATTATTGTTTTGAGAAAATATATAATCATCCAATTTTGTTTAAAGGTTGCTAGGTTAAGAGAAGAAGTCGCTGGTAATCGAAGCAAGCTGGCTTCTTGTGAGGAAAAAGTTACTCAAGCTTTAGGTGTTTGTGAGGCATGGCAGCGAGAAGCAGAAGAGGCGAATCGGAAAGCGAATATCGCCGAAAAGCAAAGAGATGAGGTAATTTAATATAAAAGCTGAATCATCAATTCATCTATTTTTATTAATCTATTTTAAATTCATCCACTAATTAAAGTCCATAAACTCTTATTAATTTCTATTTTTTTTATTTTATTTTATTTTTCAATTTCATTTTTAGGCGATGAGCCAGGCTAAAGCTTTACAAAAAGAGGTAGATCTACTGCAGGGCTCTCCTTACCTCCACGGTTTAAGAAGAGTGTCCGAACTAAAATCACTTCCGCTTACTACGTTAAAATCGATACAGGCCCAGTTAAGAAGTGATTTAGAACAAGTTGACAAGGTAAAGTAATCTTTTTAATTAGCTTTAACATTTAAATAATCATAAATATCTGCATTCAACTTATACCATCTCCGCCTCCGTTTGATTGTATAATGTGAAGTTAATAAATTCCGACCCTTCTTAGACCTCCTTATCATTAGATATCCCAAAAACAGTGCCGAAGTTTTAACTCATTAAAAAAAAAACTAATTTAAAATAACGTGTTTCCATGATCATATTTGATGGCATACTAAACAGTGTGTGATCAATTGGACTGGTTGATAATTTATTAAATATTATCAAAAAACAGGATTAATAACAGTTCATTATAATCTGTAAACATAAATGTAGTTAACAACAGAAGTCCACAAATCTTAATTTGAATTTTTAAAATCACAAAAATGGACATTTCATATGAAATGGCCTAATAGAAGTTGACATTTGACTCCCTATTAATACAACTGAGAACAATATGCATACAGGGTTGTTCGATCTCATATTTATGAAAGCGGGAGGATAATCCCGTGTACGTTCTAAATTTAAGCATGTTTTTGTAACTTAAAATTCAACTAATATTTTTCACATTAAATAGAGGTAAAATTAAGTCGATAAAAAAAAAAAAAAAAAAAAAAAAAAAAAAAAAAAAAAAAAAAAAAAAAAAAAAAAAAAAAAAAAAAAAAAAAAAAAATCATTCACTGGGATTGGGTTTCTAATAATTGCACTTATACAATGTGTCAACTGTTAATAAATTCTTAGGATCTCTTGAAAATTTTTTGATAAAGTCGCTCCACTCTTTAAATTACCAGGTATGCAAGTTTAAAATGTCGTTTATTTCTTAAAATATATACACAGTAATTTAAAAAAAAGTATAATATATTTTATTCAAAGTACTGACCCTCGCTTTCTACACATTTTGCCCATCTCTCGGGCAATATATGGATACCATTCCAAAAGAATGCTTCATCTTTATTTGAAATCCATTCATCGAGCCATTTTCGTACGTTTTCGAAATTGTTGAAGTGTTGCTCCGCCAATGAGTGTCCCATCGATGAGAAGAGGTGATAATCAGAAGGCGCCAGGTCAGGTGAATACGGCGGGTGGGGTAGGAGTTCCCAACCAAGCGAAGAAATCGTTTCCTTAGTCAATCTGGCTGAATGTGCAGGAGCGTTATCATGCTGAAGAATGACTTTGGCGTGCCTGTGAGCCCATTCTGGGCGTTTTTCGATCAATGCGTGACTCAAATTGATCATTTGTTGTCGGTAGCGCTCGGTATTGACTGTTTCGCCGGGTTTGAGAAGCTCGTAGTAGACTACTCCCTTCTGATCCCACCACACACACAGCATTGTCTTCTTCCCAAAACGATCCGGTCTTGCACTCGATGTGGATGATTGTCCTGGCGTTACCCATGATTTTTTTTTCGTTTGGGATTCTGAAAATAAATCCATTTTTCATCGCCAGTTACAACTCGATGCAAAAAACCCTTTCTTTCGTGGCGTAAAAGCAGCATTTCGCACACAGTTTTTCGTTTTTCCATCTGTCGTTCGTCCAATTCATGTGGAACCCATTTTCCAACCTTTTGAATCTTTCCCATAGCTCTCAGGCGATCGGAAATGGCTTGCCTAGTGACATTCAACTGTTCTGCCATCATTTGTTGGGTTTGGGTATTGTCTTCGTCTAATAAAGATTGCAATTCGAAGTCCTCAAACTTTTTTGGTCGATTTTCTCGTTTTTGATCAGTAACATCAAAATCACCACGTTTGAAACTTTGAAACCAACGTTCACATGTCCTGACGGTTGGAGCAACATCGCCATAAGTCTCAACAAGAATTCGATGACATTCAGATGCCTTTTTCTTTTGATTAAATAAGAAAATCATGACATGCCGCAAATGCTCTTTATTTGGCTTAAAATTAGACATTTTTAACACCAAAGAAAGGTATGATACGTCCACGTAAACGACTTAAAAACAACTGACTTTTGTAAACAAATGACTAACAAACAAAATAGCGTTTAGAGATAAGCAAATCCTTCAATAGGCTAAGAGCGCATTCTATTGGAATTAAAACGACATTTTAAACTTGCATACCTGGTATTCAACAATATTAAAGTAAGTTAATTGGGTAAAGTAATGATTTTTTTTATTTTTTAGGAACTTTACTTGCAAACAGCAACAAAATGCATGGTGTGTGAAGAAAGGAATAGAACTGTGACCCTAGGGCCGTGCAATCATTACGTCTTGTGCAGCACCTGCGCTCCAGGTCAGAAAGATTGCCCTTACTGCCAGGCTCCTATAGTAGCACACTCCACTCCTACGACGACTGCGCTACACGCCTAAAAATGTTTTTTAAAGACTGAAACAAATTTTTTTTACTTTATTATTAATCGTCTAGATTACCTTAGACATGAACAATCATTATTCTTAAGTATCAATAATACGTCATCTTTTTGTAATTTGTATACTTTAAATAGTGTGTTAAGTTTATTATCTAAAGACTTCTATTAATTTGTAAATAATCATAATTTTTTTTTCTTATTTATTTATCGGTGGAAATCTCAAATTTAGGCTTTTATTATCATTGAAGAAGATTTGACGAAGAGAAATTCTTGTCTAGGATCGACCTGACTTCTAGAATGTTTTAGTTTTTCCCAGCATTTGAACCTCAACTCTACAGATATCATATTTTAAAAGGAGTAAGGAAGGAGAAACCATTAAAATATGTTCAAACTAAAGGATCAAAAAGAAAATTATCAGCTATGGACTCTTATGATAGAATTTAATATTCTACGCATAAATTTACTGCGCAATGATGAAAGTAAGATACGGACACAAAGAAACAAATTATAGTGTTAGTGGTGAACAAACTGTAGTGATCATATTGTGAGATATATGATGTGCCACCAATATGAAGACATATTTTAGGCCTACTGTTTGCGTGGGGCAAGTGATTTTAAAATTAAAAAAAAAAAGAAAAGAAAAAAAAATGGACTTATTTTTCAATTGTATTACTCTAGAGTGATTGTGTTGTGTGCATTTTGCTTAAACAGATTTTATAGCGTTACCGAATTAGGCAAGTTTCATTGATATTCTCTTTTGTTTCCGAATAATAATTTGCCACATCCTCAAGTTATTCAATTTTTATTTTGAAATTTAATTTTTTTTTTTTTTTTTCATAAAAAAATATGAATAACAAAACTTGCCTTTAATTAATTGTTTTAAGTTTATGTTGTTAAATTATTTTAGAATATATGATAGGCTTTAATTAATTAGATACTGTTTTAAACTTCACAGTTAAATTTTAAATGTTTTTTCTAATATTATCAGTCCTTATTTTTAAATATGTATAAGGATTTGAATAATCGTGTTCCTTATTTTATTTACAAAATTATGTTTCAGACAAATGAAAAGAGAAAAAAAAAAAAAAAAGAAAAAATTAAGTTATTTATGATTGTTTTTTAAAATATATTCTATTTATGTATTTATATATTTATATATAGGCAGATATATTCTTGAAATGTAAAATTATTATTGTTTCAATGAATTCTACATGATTGGTGAATCGTAAGTTTTTTAATAATGAGGAACTCGCTAGTTGAATGAGGACCAATGGAAGTACCATACTTCTTGTTTCACACACATACATACATACTCAAATATTTTTGAGCTTTTAATTTTTTTTTTTTTTTTTTTTTTTTTTAATAATTACAATCACAACTTTTATTTAAAGTTTAATTTTACTAGTTAACTTGAAGCAATTAAGGTATATTTTTTATGAAAATAATTCACCGAGAGGCACAAATTGGCTCTTATTATTGTTTCTGGTTCCCACTTTATTAGTCGACATCTCTGTAATGCTTTTCAGAAGCCTAGTTCATATCGATTTAAATAGGAATACAGTAAAGTTCCGACCATCCGTTTAATACGGTGGCACGGCAACCACAGAAAATCTAATTCTATGTATAATTCGCCAAATGTTTGAAAAGAGACATGAATCACGACAAAAATGTAATAAACAAATTTTATTTACTGTATAATGTTACAAAATTCTTACACATTACTTTTTCAGACACAAAAAAAAAACAGTTTGAAATTTAAAGCATTGTATGTTTCAGTGTCAGTTTAATTACAGACAAGATTGCTTGGCTTATTTTACTGCTAGAAGTATTTAAAAAAAAAAAAAAAAAAAAATCATAAAGTTTTCTTGTTCTAGGAAAATCATGGATATGTAAAATAGATAATGTAAAAGATCTAACATTAACTCTATAATTAACAGAAATTAAATAACTAATATAGTAAAAAAAAAAAATTTAAAACCTAAATGTGAGTTTAAATTAGTATCGACTTGAAAATTTCTAACAAATTCCCAAATATTTTCTTAATTCTGCCAAATGAAAGCTATTAATGCTCGAAGCAGTTCTGGTAAAGCTGGGCGCCAAATAATATTCGATAACTCATCCTATAGATGTTCAATAAGGTTTATTTATGGCCACTTTGACATTGGATTAAAGCTTTTTATTTTATTTTTAAAAAAGGGTTTTTTAATTAATTAATTTATTTATATTTAGTTTTTTGGAGGGAGGACTTATGATTTCTTCTGTTTCATAAGTGCATTTATATTCATTAAAGTTAAAATGTCAATTAATTTTCCTGAGATCAGTTTTAGAAAAGATTAACAATATTCAATGGAAAATATTGTCAAGTATCTTTTGTATGAAATTAATCTATTGTAGATATAATCTTTGAAATTGACTCATCTTAATAGTTATTAATAGATTTGCTGTCTTGTCAGAAGAATGCATATTTAATCTTTAAGGAATACATATTTAATGTTTAATAATAAGTCTCAGTGTATTCATTAATTGTTGTTATTGATTTATTATAAAAATGAAAAAAAAAAAAATAAATAAAAATAACTGTTTGTTTTAATTGTCAAATTGATTGTTAAAAATATCCATTTTCGTTTTATTATTTTTACGCAACCGAAAATATTATAACTTTAGTTTACTTATTCAATAAAATAATGGATCCATTCCTTGTAAAAATAAGTGTCAAATAAAATAACTCAGCTGTATAAATAGGTGTTCTATAATATGCACGTTAAACAAACTCTTACCGTCATTATTGCACAATGGTTAGTGTTAACTTCTAATTTTTATATTTATTTTGGAAAATTTTTATTAAATTATTGCATCTCTTTTGTTCATATAAATAGTGTTTAAAATATCGGATTTTAAAACATAAGTTGAAAATTGACCTCCAATTTTACTAAATTAGAGATGTGTGTATGTGTATTTTTGTGCAATTAGTTAACAAACTAAAACAAATGAATTATTGTCATCATGAATTATATTGATTTATACAATGTCTTTAATTCTAAAGTTTCTTAATTTTTTTTTAACATTGTTGAATTATTGGTTTTTAACAAAACTAAGAATTTTGAAATACATTTTATCCCCTGTTTATCGAAGTTGAAAATTTCTTGAAAACATTTTGGTTTACATGACATATTGAATAAAATATCACTGGCATACACTTATGTTGTTTGTAGGCTATTACAAAAACATTTTTGACAAGTGTTTTTGGTTAAAAGTAGTTATTCAATTTTATTTGTAGAAATTAAATCTTTTTGGAAAGTTGAAAATTTGACCTGTTTTATACATCTCTTTTTGTTCTATACTTCCATGGCCTTTGAGAAAAAGGTTTTTTTTTTTTTTTTAAATATAAACAAAGTTCCAAGGATATTTTTGGTGTCAAGGGGTTAAACTGTATGTTTTTTCTTTTGATAATTTTTTGAGAATATTGGGCATTATTTTTGCTATTTATGTCATACATTTGAGGAAGAGAGAATCCTATAAATTTTTAAAAACATTCCAAGAATATGTTTTCTCTATTAAATGTGAAAATTATTTAAATATTTTATTATGGTGGCTGTGTCAGCCACTTATGTCTATATGAAATAGCTCTGCAGAAATTACCTGCAATTTTTACCACTTTCTAATATTTAATTTAAAAAAATATATATTTTAACCGATAAATTTTGTTAAGTTACTCTATAATATTCATGTCAAAGATTTTATTTATTGTCATTAATTAGTGTTAAGATTTGTAAGAGTAAGATATTTTTGTTATGATTTTTAATTTTGTCGATGGGTAAACATGTTTTATGTATTATTATTATATCAACGTAGCTAGTAGGTTATCAAATTGCAATATATCAGAATCTATTTATTTTCTTCTTTTTTATGATTGTTATTGTCTAAAAGTCTTTATCTCGGTTGATTGAGAAATACTACATCACATTCATGTAATAATGCTTAAATATGCGTTGCAGAAGTAAATATTTTTTGTAGTTGATAATATTGATAAAAAAAAAATAATTATATTCTGATACTAAATTATTTTATTATTTTAAAATATGTTACTATTAATGAAAGTTTTCGGCATTTAAATGAAGACTAATTCTGGTATATAATAAAACAAACAAAATATTTATGTATCAGATGACATAATTTTTTCCATTTGTATTTTTACATTTTGTACTTTAATGCATTTTGAAAGTTAAAAGTAATATTTTAAGTAGATTTTAGTTGTTTTTATAAACTGGTTTTATTCTATGACTATTTAACTTATTTTTGAATGAAGATATATTTATGTTAAAAATATTTTAATTTCTTATAATTTCACCCTGATTTTGTTTAAATTTGTCAAATAAATTGATATTTATGTATTAGCTTTGCTTTGACCTTTTAATTTGTGCACCAATCGAAATATTAACCGTTACACATGACTGATTAGTTTCCACACTTAAAAAAATTTAATCCTGTTATTTTCATTAACAGTAACCATTTTTGTCACAATAGTGAAATTGTCGTCACCAAGATGGTAGAACAGATTATCCAACTGATGAAAGAGTTTTTAGAAATGTCCAATTTAGAAGAGGACGAAGATGTGATTGAAATTGAGCGAGATCCATCAAGTGGTTACTGGGATGAAGATTCAAATTTCGATCAAACTTCGTTTGACATCGAAGATGAAATATTGATGAATGTAAGTCTAATTGTTCAAGATAAATCCAAATCTAATCAAGCAAGAAAAAATAAAATAAAATTCTTGTTTATTGTTAACAAGTGCTCTAAGAAAATACACCTGGGGGAAGATGAAATGAATCGTATAGAAAGATTTTACTGTTTGGAAAATCAAAACAATTTTTAATGTTGGAAAAACTCCTCTATCTAAAGATGTAATCAAAATGGCTTAGTATAAAAGTAAGTTTTAGGATATGCAAATCAATGCTTAAGAAATTCAGATGCTTGTTGAAATTAATGTTTATTTTTTGTTTCCTGAGTTAATTATTAAGTGTACTTAACTTTATTCTATTGATGCTTATTGTGATTTGAAACAAATCGACAATATTGAATATTATCAGTTAGTGGTTACTTCCTTGCTGTGGTGAGCTTATATAAATAATTTTTTTTTAATTTCTGTTTTTAATTCATTTCTCTTAAAATCAAAACACGAAGTGCTATTTATTGGAATTAACATGGACACTCAGACATCCAACATTTATTTAGCTTTTTTTTACTATACACCCCCGAAATGTATATAGTGTTACTGATTAGGGTAAAATCGAGGGTATTAGTTGCAGGGTTGAATTTTGGAGCTTATTGAGAATATGTGCTCAATGTTGGCATTGAAACTGTTACCGTCTGAGAAGGTTATTTTTTACAAGGGTATATTTAGTTTACAAACATACAATGGTTCGCTTAATAAGGGGCTGCTCATTGGATAAAACAATTATGTCACAGAATAACTGTTAAGTAATTAGCATTGTTTAGATCGATAATAACATCTAAATTTTAGTTCAAAAAGTTAAAATTAGATGGCAAGCCCCATTCTTCTCTTAAAAGGATCCTTTTTTTTTTAGTGCGGGAAGTCAACAGCTGTTAATAAAAACACTAAATAATTAATATTAAATTATAATATTAATATAATTATTAAATTTTAAAGAATACCTGAGCAACAATTGTGTAACCTTATTAATTATGTCATTTTTACCTCCCTTAGATTGAAACAAATATCGTTAACTGGGACAACTTTGCCCGTTTTTGAACAAAATGTTGTTTGGCACTTGGTATGTGCTAGTGTTTTCATCTCATAGAGGAGTTATTTTTTTAAAAGAAACTCTTATGTTTTATTAGATTTATCAGTTTTAGATTAACAGGTTTTATCAGTGTTTATCTTTGCTTCTTTTGCAACAGTTGGTTTTGATACCCTTACAAAGTGTCTCGTCCTGCTCATACATTCAAAAGAACATAACTATTTATTTTGTCTAATAAATAATTAAATATTTATTTAGAACAACTTGACAATGTAAATTTTACTTTTTCTTTAGGTTTTTATAATATAACTTGCCAAAGTTGCACTAGGAAGTAAGGTCAAGATGGGGTGGTTACTTTGCCTATATCTATATTGCAAAAGTGTAAAGCATTTTGTGGGCAATCTCACCAAATTCTGCGGAGGCTAGGAGTTTGAAATATCTTACCTCCGCACAAACAACACAGGAAGATCATTTTACTTCCCAAACGTGGCTGATGAAGCTTTATTAAACGTAGGAGACATCATTTATATAATTGACCCGCCCTGTATTGAACTCTGAGACAAATATACATTTATGGATGAAAATGTCAGAAGTTCTTGAGGTTTTTAAATTTCATTAGGTATTTTAAATTTCGTTCCAATGAATTTCATTACTATGATGTTTCATTCTTAATATGTCATTTTCTGATTACCATCCTCTCTGATACCCTGATGAAGGCTTGCAATGCAAGTCGAAACATCGGCATTATAAATTAAAATATTATTTTTAATTTCTGTGTATCTATAACTGCATACCCCAACAAGCTACATCTCTAAATACTGCTCAGTCAATTAATACCTTATCCATATGTCATTTTCTCATTAAAATGTTTTCATATTAGTTCAAACAATCCTTTTTTCTGTCGCTGTCTCTATTTTTTAAGTGTTTTTAACATACTCGGCAAAGTTGCCCTATTGTAGGGTAACTTTGCCAATGCTATTTTTCTATATTTTTTAAAATTTAATTTAATGATTAAATTGTAATTATTGCATTTATGTATTTTAAATCAAAAGATCTAGACTCATAATTATAAAGGGTTTGAAACAGATTTGAACGCTACTGGTTGAGGTAAAAGTTGTAAGGAAAAATTAAACATGGCAAAGTTGCCCCAGTTTATGGTAATCTAAGATCTGAGTTACAATGATTAAAAATTATTATTTTTTAAGCTTATGGTTTTTTGTTAGTATTAGGGGCAAGGCATTTAAAATGAAATGAAAACTAATCTTTATTCTTGGACATATTGTCCTCAGTAATAACAATGATGTGCTGTAAGATGGTACAATATATACAATATGTCTGGCTACCATAATCTCAGACAAAGATGATAAATTTACTTAGAGCATGATACATCTATTTTACATAGACATTTATATATCAATGTTAAAAAGTAAAAACAATATTTCAGTTAGAAATATTTCTTTTGGGTTTTCAGATATTGTTAGCTAGGTAGTTTAATTGGTAAAGTGAGACCTTTTTTAACTCTAGAGGGCTGGTTTAAATGTTTACCATTAAATAGTAAAAACTACAAAATGAACCACAAAATTTCCATAAAAATAAAATACTCTCAACAAGGTTTGTTTGGGTTAATCAGAGAATCCCGTTTTATGTTGCTGTAAAGTTTTTTTATATCTAGCTTTAAAAGTTAGGTTTTGCAAATAAAAAGTGAATTAAAATATTTTTCTCAATGCTCATTGTTTGAGACTCCTTCCAACATTGTTGATAAAAATCAAGCTATTAACATACTTAAAATTTAACGATAAAAATTGTCATGAAATAGTTACCTATACATAGAATAGAATAGAATAGAAAGAAAACTTTATTCTTGGACAAAGTCCCTTAAGAATAACATTAAATAATACAAAGTGAGATCATAACTGGCCGAGAGGCTGTTAAAAATAAAACAACATAGGTAAAATTAAATACAAATATGTATGAAAAAAAATACAGATAAAAACTAGAAAAAGAAAAAACTATTAATAAAAAGAGAGTGAAAAAACAAATGTACAAATAAAGAGATTAATATTGTAAACAAAATTGCAGAAGAGAAAACAAACAAACAGAAACTTCAAGAAAAATAAAATATAGAAACTCAAAAAATTAGCATTACAAGAAATCAAAACATTATCAAAGTCAAACTATAATTTTGGCTAATGTCTTAGGCTGACGGTCTTAGTAAATAAATTAGACGATACATACATCCTTATAATTAGAGAGCGTCGGGTTGGAGGGAAAGAAGATGGTGAAAGAGTAGTGTTTTGAATGTTCCAAGGGAAGAAGCATTGCGGATACAGGGGGGGGGGGGGGTGGGGGGGGGGGGGGGGGAGGGAATTCCAAAGAGTAGAGGATCGGACAAGGAAGGAACGTTGGAATGCAGTACTTCTGTGGGATGGAGTATAGAGATCGGAAAGACGGGATCTTGTATGCAGTGATTTGAAAGCAGACTTGAATTTCAGGTTGCTGTAAATAAAGGGAGGGTGACGGGTGTTGATAACTTGGAATAGGTAGGAGCCTAGGAAGTACTTTCTGCGGAAGGAGGGGAAAAGCCAATTTAAATCAGTGTAGAGATGCGAAACATGGGACCGTCTCGATGTTCCGAAGACAAACTTGATGAAGCAATTTATGATGCGTTTTAATCTGTCTTCAAGAACCCTCGAGAGCCCGCCATATATCACGCTACCATAATCAAATTGGGGGAAGATAAGGGAGGATACTAGAATATAAGTATAAGGATACCAATTACATAAGTAGGTAAACATTAAAATTTTAATTAAATTAATTATCATAGATTATTTTGCTGGTCATAGAGAATAAGTTGATAAGTGGAAAAATGGACAAAATGAGCTAAGTGCACTGTGATAATCTCCTTAGCCTCCTTCCTCCACCTTGTGAATAAGTTGGTAAATCTTAAGCCTATTTGTTTTAAATTTAATGGAAGTAGAGGAGGAAGACATTTGATTTTTACTACCTATATGTACTATAAAAAATTGTTGAAATGATATTAAAAAACATAATATCATTGTAATTAAACACTTTCAATTTTCTTATCCTGTTACTTTTCTTTTAAAAGATAATTATAATTTCAAAAATTATTTTTAATTCTCCATTGTTATAAAACTACTGTCTTGTAACTAGCTGTTTTTTCTGTAGTAATTATCTTCCTTTCTTTTGATATACATTTAAAGATCTTTATAAAAAGAATAATACAAGAAAATGGTGTAAACTTAAACATGATAAAAAACATGTTTCATTATATTTAAAGTAGGAAGGTTAACTAAGTAAAGACATAAATTTTAAGTTTTTGTGAATAATTAGGTAATGAAAAATTTTCCTTTTTAATTAATTAAAGTGAATTCGCTCTGCGATTATTTCTGCTTCGGTGTTTGACACGCATTAATGGTAAATGCAGTTGGCCCTTAGTATAAATAATGGAGACTGTCAATCACACTGAAGATGGATTTTATGGTCTATAATTCATTGCTTAACATGACAATAAATCAACCCCCTCCCCCTTCTCCATGTTATTCTTATTCAACTGACAATGACATAATCTTTAAATTTGCTGATTTTATGTTTGTAAGCATTTTTTATTTCTTAAGAAGGAAATTATTATTATATCTTTGTCCCGATATTACTCAGCATACACTAAAAAAGATTGGATATGTAGAATGTAGTTGGGTGTCAGTCATAAAAAAAAGGCAATTTTTTTATTTAAAAAAACAAACATATTTATCATTCAATGTTCTGGCCACTTTGATGGCCATCATCTGGGCTCACTGGCGCAACCAAGGGGGGAGCTTAAGGGCTGAAGCCCCCCCTCCAGACGACCGAAACGACTAATTTATTTTAGTCAATAACTATGATTTTGATTTATATAGTCTTGAACGCCACACATTCCTTGTTTTAGTTTAGTTTTAGTTTCCTAGAACATAAAAAAATATCTTCCTCACTCTCACTCTCACTCTCTCGCTCTCTCTCTCCCTCTCCCTCTCTCTCTCGCTCTCTCTCTCCCTCTCCCTCTCCCTCTCCCTCTCCCTCCCACTCCCCCTCCCCCTGATATATATATCATACCATATATTATTTATATGAATATTATTTTAGCCCCGAAGAATAAATATACTTATACTTACTGCAAGACAGGTAAAAACGTCGGCACTCCAAGTATAAAGTTTTTTATTAAAAACTTTAGATGTGTTAATTATACCTGACTGCATATCTGACAATTTCTCTACTATTATATCATATAGCCAATCAGCATTTTCATAAAAAAATAAAATAAAGTATGATCAAACATTGATAAATTATAAAATGATAAAATAAAATGAAATAATAAAATGTTTTCTTACATTAAAGGAAAAATAACTGTTAATGCTTTCAAAAAAGCATTATTGAGTAATATACAGATTAGTCGACAAGAGAATCAAGCTGGCTTCGCATTTTGGAATCACGTGACGATTTAGTAAACGTAATGTCATAATATCGTGTAAAAATAAGTATATAATAATAAGAAAATACTAAAAATATATTGCTACATCACGAGTTAACATTGTGGAAGTAGATTGTGACGTAAGGGGGGAGAATCGTATCGGTGCTTACTTTCGTATGGGCAATTTTCGTAGCTCAGTGGAACAAGAGTGTAATCGACGTTTTGAATCTTTGGTTTCATAACCGGTGGTACACCAAATAATTATGATCCCGTGGGTCATCAAATAATTATCCTGTTAAAGTTTTCCAAGCGTTATTAGTATCTATTGAGTATGGTGTTGGATATTATTTTTTTGATTTAACGAAACATTTTTATTTGGCATTATAATAAAATACTTTTAATTGTGAAGTTAATATGTTGATACGTGAGTAAATTTAATTTTTTAAGTTTTATTGTAAGATTTTTCATTTCGAGTTATTCACGCCACTGACCAATACCAGTGTTGGCAAAAAAACGATGATTAAAAAAAAAAAGTTTTAATTAATTTTATAACTAATCTTTTCTCAAATCAATCGTCTGGCATTTTGAGTGACGTTGATAAATTTAACATAATTGAATAGGAGCGGGAGGATGGCATGGGTGTATTATATTTAATAAATACTTTATTTAAAACTGGGTAGTGCTCCAAAAGATCAATTTCTCAGCTTCCTTCGGTGAAAAAAAAAAAAAAAAAAAAAAAAAAATTATGTGGTTATATTTGCTCTTGGTCTTATAGCCCATTCAAAGTTTTATACAGCAAATCTCGGAAATGAACCAATGAAGCTGAATTTTTGCATATACCTTTGTTTTGGTCTTCTAAATAAGTAGTAAAAAGTCAGCGATCTCAGCACGTTAGCATAATTAGATGTTCAAGGTCTATCTATCCATCGGCCGTCTATCAAGAAGGTTACAAAACTTGTAGATAATAATATTCTTTATAATTTTGGTTCTATTAATTTTCTTTTTAGGATTAACCGTTTTCGAGATACAGCGTAGAGAAAAAGAAGCGGGCACCGGTTCGGACATACATTGACGTCCGATGGATAGAAATCGAGATATTTGAAAAAAAAACTGATTTTTGTGACCTTTGACCTTGAATATCTAATTATGCTATCGGGCTTAGATCAGTGACCTTTTACCACTTGTTTAGAAGACCAAAACAAAGATATATGCAAAAATTCAGCTTCATTGGTGCATTTCCGAGGTGAAACCCTAATTTGACTGGGCTATTAGATCGGTTCTTTCAACTCAACTTCCAGAATTACAAAAAAAATAAAAAATCATCGTTCTTTTTTTTTTTTTTTTTTTTTTTTTTTTTTTCTTTTACAATTATTGCTGGCATTTTGATTTTGAGCTTTGTTCTTTTTAATAATTTTGATTTGAAAACTGATTTAAATAAGTTTGTACATTTGTTCTGGTCAGCAGGTGTTAACCATTTTCTTGGCAAGATTTTTTTTTAAAGAAAAAAAAAAAAGAAGAAAATTCCCAGTAAAAACCCTTTAAAGAAGATCAAATAAAACAGTGATATGAAAACTTCTGACCTAAATTATTTTTTTAAAATGGTATCTCCTGAAATACTAAACCAAGATTGAGGTTCCCAATTACTCAAGAGTATATCAGTGATAGTGAAATATTGGTGAAGAATCAACAAATACGTCAGAATATGCCTGAAATTTGTGATAAACACTCACAAAAGTATGGTATCTCAAGAGATACCATGCCAAGAAAAGGGTTAAGTACATAAAGCTTGGGTAAGATAATGTTGGACTTGCTTGTCTCACCCGAAATAATGAAAAAAAATCCTGATATCTGGTTTCTAGGCTTTGTAAATATTTAAAAGAAATCTATTCACAATAGATTAAATTTTGTCCTGAAATAATTTTATATTTATTTTCTCTAATCACTCAATCACTGGCTCAACAAGTCTTTTAAGTCTATGTAGTGTTATCGATGCTGAATTTCTTTGAAAATGTAGTCTTCTTTTATTTATTTTTTTTGTCATTAAAAGACCTTAAACTGCTTAATCAATTTAACGATTAATTATGGAATCGTGAATATTATTAATATTTTCGGAATTAATTAATAATGATTAAATTATTGCGTTTATAAATCCATTAAATTCACTAATCGATTAAGAAATTATTCGATTAATACTAACAATCGTCATAGATAGATCATACTTTTAAGTTCACTCCCAATTATAATCATACCCTGTGACGTATATTAGAAATAGTCGACCGGTTTTTCCACGATTCCTCGAAACATTGATTCAATATTTATAATGCTGAACAGGGAAATTTTCTTTTCTAATTCCGCCTGCCATTTCCTTATTCATCACCATTACTAACTCAGGTTCTCAAATATGCCCGATCAGATTTAAATAATTGATTAAAAGGAAGCACTATATTTAAATTATTACAATGATACAAAATAATGAAGAAGGAATAAGATGGTGAAGAAAATTACATTCAAGTAAAAATATAATATTTTTAGATGGATTGCAGTTTAATTTTATTTAAAGAGTATGGGAAAATACAAAAAAATATGTTAATTGCAAATCGTTCTCCATTCAATAATCGCATGAAACAACTCAATTTTTATTTCTCAAAACATTTTACATACCGATATGCCTTGTTTTTTCTGTTTTTTTTTTAAATTTGTTTGGAAACCTTGTTGTACGTGATAACTAAAGTCGGTAGTATATTGATTATATTTACTAAAATTAATTTGTTTTTAATTAAATGAAATTTCCCAGTCCGTTAAAACATTTCTTAACTTTTTCAACCGACTTAAAAAAAAAAAAAAAAATAGAGGTTCTCAACTCATCTGTTTTTTTTTTTTTTTTTTTTTTTTTTTTATGTTAAGCGATTACTCGGTCAATTCTGTATCAATTTTGATGACTCTTTTTTAGATCGGTAGGGCATACTTCAGAGGTGGTCCCATAAAAAATATTTTAAAATCAACGCAGCACTTTTTAAGAAAAATAAAAAAAAGAGTTAATAAAAATCTAAAATCTCCATGGTAACTAAATCTTAATTATTAACAAAAATTGATAATTTACAAATACAGTCAACTCTCGATGTGTTACTTCGATAAGCTGAATTCTTAAATAATTCGAACAAAATCTACGGTCGGAAGTACATTATACTTAAAATTCACCTCAAAGAGACGATTTCAGACAGAAAACGTTAAAAATTGTGTAAGTCGAACTGAAAAAGGGTTCAAAAGAGAGAACTTCTAGGACCACCTCTATGAAATGAACTGCGTATCAGAAGTCATCGCCTCTATAACTCGAACTCAAATTTAAAGAATTTCATGTGTAATTTGTTTTCCTGTTTCCCGTAATTGTTTATCTTTCCAGTGCATAGTTACACCAGTCACTTATTATTAGTTATTCACTCGAGTGGTTTTACAGTGGCTATTGAAAATTCCTTCAATTAACGAAAAGTTTAAATTGATTTGTAAAATGGAGAAAGAAGAAAGGAGTTGGGCGTTTGTTGCTAGTGAATTCCGAATTCCGTATAGGTTCTCTATCAACCATCCTAAAGAATAAAGAAAAGATCGCCACTGGTGGAAGCGCAGTTCAGTTGAAAGTTATATGATAAATTGGTACCGGGTATTTACTTTTCTGTATCAATGATTTTATATGTATGTACAAACAACATACACATTAATGAAAAATGTACGTAATGATTTCAACTCCAATTTTGTGTTCAATTTTCCCATTATATGAAGATAAGTGGAATGATAACCTCGATAATTCTTTGTTCAGTAAGTCGAACTATTTTTCAGGGTAGCTTGAAGATCGAGAATTGACAGTATAAACAAAAATACTCTCACCACTAAAAAGTAAAAAATAAAAATAATTTTTAGAAAAAAAAACATAACCGACTTCAAGATTAAACCTAAATATACAAACTTGAACTAAAAAATAAAAAATAATATTTTAATTGCTTCGAAACAAAAACCATTAAATGACAATCAACAAAATTATCGACACTCATATACCTATTCACAATTTATGATCATTTATTTTTGGAGTCGGTGCCAACCAAAACAAACAGAATTTGAAAAGAGATGGTAATCCTCCCACTGTTTCATCACCGCCACACCGCTGTCTCTGGCCATTCGAAAGTGTATCGCAAAGGCAGGATTAAACTGTCCTTGACTGGCACCGACTCCAAAAAAAAATGATTATAAATTGTGAATAGGTAAATAAGTGTCAATCATTTTGTTGATTGTAATTTAATGGTTTTTGTTTCGAATCAATTAAAATATTATTTTTTATTTTTTAGTTCAAGTTTGTATATGTAGGTTTAATCTTGAAGTCGGTTTTTTTTTTTTCTAAAAATTATTTTTATTTATGAAAAGAAAAAATCAATGAGTTCAGAGATACATTATTATAATTATCATTGTTATTATTTTAAATTCTTATTTTCTTAAGTAAATTAAAAACTTTTTTACGGTCTCCCTGAAATCCACAAACTCAATAATAACTCACTTCGTCCCATTACTTCCAATATCAATTCCCTCTCTGTAAAACTCAGTAAATTCCTCCTTCCAACTGTTCAAATCCTAAGCCATTGTGATCCCTACTATATCCCTATTTCCTTTAGATATTACTTATCACCTTTCGGAACTCTTGATAACTTGATCGGAACTTTCTTTGAAGTTGATATAATAATAGGAATAAAAACTGGTCTTCTATAGAACCCCACATTCCACTTAACCGCACATTATTTCTTGAATACCTTTGTCGCTTGAAAACTTTGTTCTAAATCCTTCTACCTTTTAAAAACATAAGTGAAAATCAGCGGATGTGCTGAAATCATAATATAAACTAAAAATTGGTATGTTAGGCTATGAGGAGAGATAGTGGTCAGTGACACCCCTTCCTTGTCTTTGGTTTACTTTTATGTAAACTGGGCAAAAAAAGTCTGGAAACACTTGCCAAAATCTTACGCCTATGCTTCTCCTAAAATAGGGAATTTCCCAGAGTAAAACTACTCTTATTTTACACAACAAACATTAATCTTTAATTTTAGCATTATATATCATTGCATGCATATCAACAGCAGTCAACAATAAACGTTGAAGAAAAAAAATATGCACCCTTATAGCAAACAAAAGTCTTGAAACATTTGTGTAATGAAAGAAAACAAAACATTTTAACAATAACAACTGATTATACTCGCTATGGGCTTTAATGACAGAGGTCAGAAAAAACGTCTTATGATTTTTTTTATTTTTTTTATATGCATTTATTGAAATTTACAACTGTACAGGATATATACATCAAGTAAATGTATTGACAACGATTATAATAACATGTTAAAACTTGGAAAGAACTACTCATCAGTAGCACTTTATTAAAACTTCTAGAAGGTCTTTAGGCCATCTTCGTTTCAGACGCCTCGGAGGATTATCAGGAATGGAGTGGGAAGCAAGTTGAGAAACTAACGGATTTGAGTGATTATGGAGCTTACGAGGGTGAATCAAATATAAACGGTAATTTTCAAAATTATATTTATTGAATAATATTATACAGAAACTATACCTTCAACATTTTTCAATGTAGTCTCCTGCATTATCTACACACTTCTGCCATCGATTTGGAAGCTTGAATATTCCCTGTTCATAAAAAGACTGAGGGCGAGTTTTTAACCATTCGCGCACGTGCTTTTCGACGTCTTCATTGTTTTCAAATCGTTTTCCTCCAAGTGATTCTTTCAGGGGCGCAAACAAAAAATAGTCAGCATTACACCCCCGAATCGAAAATGGCAAGTAAGGAGTGGCGAAGGAAGGATGAAGGCTGCCCAGTGAAAGCCAAAACTCGTCTCTCAGCCGGAAGAGTTCTTGCAACAATTTTTTTTGACTCAAGGGGAGTTCTACTCATTGATTTTCTTCACGATCAACGAACAGTGAATGCGGCTTACTACTGCCAGGTGCTACAGTCAGCAAAAACCAGTTACCGGAACAAAAGACGAGGTGTGGCCATTAGAGATGTCATCCTTCTCCATGACAACACAAGGCCTCACACCGCATTGTTGACAAGGGATAAATTGGAAGAAATGGGCTGGGAAACTCTCGAACACCCTCCTTACAGTCCAGACCTGTCCCCTTGTGACTATTTTTTGTTTGCGCCCCTGAAAGAATCACTTGGAGGAAAACGATTTGAAAACAATGAAGACGTCGAAAAGCACGTGCGCGAATGGTTAAAAACTCGCCCTCAGTCTTTTTATGAACAGGGAATATTCAAGCTTCCAAATCGGTGGCAGAAGTGTGTAGATAATGCAGGAGACTACATTGAAAAATGTTGAAGGTATAGTTTCTGTATAATATTATTCAATAAATATAATTTTGAAAATTACCGTTTATATTTGATTCACCCTCGTACTATGAAAGGATAGGTATCTGGTGCGGGCTAAATCAGCAACATATGGAACATTAAGATCTTTATGGATAAGTTTATTGGTGACAAAGTAAGGAGCATTGAGGATTTTACGAAGGATTTTGGATTGTAAGGATTGAATACGAGATGAATTGGATGGTTTAGTGGAGCCCCAAAGCTCAACTCCGTACGTCCAAACTGGTCTAATCACAGTGATTATATGAAAAAAAAAAAAAACCTGTACCACTTACAACCCATGAAGGGTCTTGGGTTCAGTATTTAGATAGGCTGTACTGTTTCTGAGCCAACCGTTGTGAAAGGAGGTGATTTGGCCAGAATTCATGTATATGAGTCTTTTGTAATTCATTGGGAGCTTTGAACGTTTGTCTAGTAAAGTAGTACTTGAAGTAGTCTGAAACGGTCTTATGATTAGAAATCCTTTTTGTCTGTGAATAGCATTCATGATGGAAGTGGCAAAAGCCGTTCAATTGTTAATTATTTCCTTACGAAATCAAGGCAATCTTGTGAGGAATATTAGGACTGTTAATAAAAACGTGAGTAAAGTATCTAAAATTATAAAAATATATAAAGAATTAGGCTGTGCATCTAGCAGAACGAGCTTCCATCAAAAATAAATGATTGCTCAAGTGAGAAATTTTAAAAACTGTCCATGACAAACCGTGCACTAGAGCTCCGAAAATTGCTACAAACTTATATCGCGGCTATGGTGTATAATGGACGGAAAAGTGGTTTATTTGGTCGAATCACCAGGAAGAAACAATTCATTAGCAAGTTAAATCGTTAGCGCCATTTGGAATTTGTTAAAGATTATGTACAAAAGCCTCCTACTAGAATCTGTTATTTTCTCAGACGCAAGTCGATTTAGCATTTTTGATTTAGATGGCCGTCAAAATGTGTAGCGAAAAGCGGAAAAAAAAATATTGGAAACAAAAACTTGAGGCTCACATTCAATAACCTATATTAAACAGAAGGAGCATAAGTGTCAAACTTTGGTAAGTGTTTCCAGACTTTTTGCCCAGTGTAAGTAGGCCTCTCACTCGGTTTTTTTTAGTTTCCCTTCTACGTTACTTTGAAATGAAAAAATAAACTTTATTCTGGGACTTACTGTCCTCTAAGAATAAAAATAATGCACAGTTATAAGTACAATTGTCTGGCCTATTATTTACAAATTAGATGCTTCAGTAATTACAGCATACATTTTGTACAGGAAAAAAAAAATAAATTAAATTAAAAAAATAAATAAATATATGAAATATTAATTATACCATAAAATACAATCGTGTAAATATATATATATATATATATATATATATAATATATATATATATATATATATATATATATATATATATATATATATATGTATATATGAACATATAAATGAAAGAAAGAGAAAAAAAAAAAAAAGTAATTCTAAGTATTCATTTGATTATTGCAATATTTGCGGAAGATTGATTGTCTAAAAGGTACAATAATAAATTATTTTTAAAGGAAGTTATGGAAGCTGCTTTACGAATAGAAGTGGGTAGAGAATTCCAGAAGGAGGTAGCACGAATGATGAAGGATTTGTCAAATGAAGCGGTTTTATGTGAGGGGATATATAGGTTAAAAGGTTGGGATCTAGTGTTTAAGAGGTGGATAGAAGAACGTAGAGTTGATAAATCAAGAATATAGGAAGGGTTTTTGGTTTTTAGACATTGGAATAGGAAGGTACCCAGAAAGTATTGCCGTCGGAATTTAGGAAATAGCCACCCAAGCTCTGCCATAGATGTGATGTGTGGGAGGCTTTAGGAACCCTAAAGATAAACCTAACGAAACAGTTCATTGTATGTGATGGATTTTCCAAAATAAATTCTACCATCGAATCGCTGAAATATCCATGAGCAATCCCCATGCTCCGGATCTTTAAAATATTGCCCTGTAATGACTCCCTTGATCCAATTATCACTATATTCCTTAAGAACAGTTGTTACATTTAACATATATGCTGATGGCCCTATACCTCTCCCTAATTCGGATAACACTTGTTCATTTGGGCTTAACGTCCTTATGTATATCAACTAGACGGGAAGGACGGGTAATCCTATAGGTTACCAACCGATTCTAGCCAGAGTGGGAAGGTCAACATTTATTTGTGAGTTCGCCAGGAAATAAATTTTAATCCACCCAGGTGGGATTCGAACCCACGACCTTCAGTACTGAGCGCGCTGAGGATAACACTTCTGCCATCCTAACTCAATCCAGCTCATACCTTCCCCGTCTCTGTTTCACAGCAGAACGTGAATTAACTCCTTACTTTTCTTAGGAATCCCAACAGCATATCCACTATATGGTACAGTAAACACTCCTTTCTCAGCCAGACCCTTATATTACTATTAACATCTCCCTTTCCATAAAAAAATTAATACAGCCAAAAACCACCGTGCCCTTTTTAATTCTGTATATGTACTTCATAATCATCACTGATCGTATAAAACATAAAACAAATACTCCTTCATAATAGCTCCCCTCTAAGTACTATTAATAAACTTCTTGATAGTTACATTAATCACTGGACCACCGCTCCATCTTCACCCAACTCTCCCTTACCACTCCACTCCATTATACTCCTGTCTTTTCAGGCACAATAAACAAATCACTACGCCCAACCTTTCCTAACATATGTCTAGGCTCTAAGCCACACTACTAACTATTTAATATCTACCATAAACATAAAGATCCTGTTCCACTCTCTCTTAGATTTAACATTATCTAACGCATTCCCTGCTCTTTCCCATATTGTTATACATATTACGTTGGTGAAACCAAAACCCGTACCGCTCAACATAAACCCTTTGGCCACAAATCTTTCAAAACATGCCTTTACCTTTAATCACAATTTCTATTTAGGAAAAACTTCTATCCTAGCATCTGTTGGGTAGTAACTTCGAAAAACGTCTCATTTATGAACCCACCTTCATCCTCCTTAAACCTTCCCCGTTAATCACAAAATCGATAAACCAAATATCTCTCTTCTATGTTTGCCATTGTTAAAACAGATCAAAAAACCTTAATTTCCACATTTATTGTTTTCTGTTTCCTTTATTAACATCTAATACCACATTATCATTTAGTTTTGATTTTCCTTTCTACTTACTCTATTTTCTCTATTCCTTTCTTTACTTTACTATCCTGTTGATGACACAATGTTTACTTTATCTATAATAGCACAAATAAATTCTAACCTTATATTTTTTTCGATGCGTCCATTATGAAAACTTTAATGTTTTTTTCCTATGTATTTTCTATGTTATGATACTATATATTTTCTATGATGTTCTATACTATATATGATTCAATTTCAACTATTCTTATTTTGTTATGTACTACCTTTCTGTTGTACTTTATTTACCTATTTCTGTTCATTAACCATATCCATTCATTTTTACTTACAATATTGTTTATGTTATTATTTTTTTCTTTTTACCTTGGTGTTTTTTTATACAGTTTTTTTTCTAATTATGCTAACGTGCTGAGATCGGTGACTTTCTACTTTTTTAGAAGAATCCAAAAAACAAAGGCATAAGCAAAATTCAGCTTCATTGGTTTATTTCCGAGATTTGCTGTATAAAAACTCATTTGACTGGGCTACTAGTCCCCCACGTAACTACGTATAAAAATGTGTTTATGTTTTTAAAATTAATTATGGAACACTTGTCGAAATTTATTTGCGCGAGCTTGCGATGTGAGCACCTTACGATTTAATGTGCTGCTTTCTCTTAACATTCTAAAACTAATTATTATTATTAGATTATTATTTATTAACATAGCACTACATTCCTGATAGTAGAGACTTGGCTTGCTCGAGCATACCATAGATCACCTGTCATCACGGTTAGTGCTGCCGCCTTCCAGTTTCTGGCACCAAGTAGAGTTAATGTTTTAGTAACAATACCATCTTTCCATCGTAGTTTAGGTCTTCCAATACAAACCTCGTACCATTGATTTTTGTTCAGTAAGAGCTTTCGCATCTCTCCGGCTCATTCTGGCAACATCGTAGCCGGGAGAGCTTAATAAACTTGGAGATGCCATATCTGTTTACAGGGAACTTTGTATGTCTGCATTGGATCTTCTTCTCCAGGTTCCTTCCGAGTATACACCGCCAAAGATTCTGCGAAAGACTTTTCTTTCAAACCTCCACGAGCGAAAACTCATTGTTCTTGAAACTTGTTCAGCATTCAGATCCATATGTGAGAACAGGTCTGACTAGTGCTTTATATATACTCCTAACTTAGCAATTTTCCAATCATTTTTATATAAATTGTTTATATATAAATTTTTGTCATATCTTCTTCTGTTATTTGTCATATCTTCTGTTATTTCTTCTAGCCCTGAAGGAGGGCTAGTTAGTCGAAATGTCGTCACTATAAATTAATATAATTATATTGTGATTATTAGACTGGACACCCCAACTATCTATTTCCTTGCATATTTCTACAGTCGACAGTATTACATCAATATAAATAAAATAAATTGACTTAAAGGTACATACTGGCATATTCAAAATAATGTTATGAAAATTGTATAAAAATGGATTTATGACTTTAAAAAGGTCAAGAATATTATTGAACAAAATAATACAGGCATTAAAAACAAGTAACATTAAAATCTAATTAAGTTACGGGTAACTTAAATATACGTTCTTATGCTTAGTAAATATGCTCTTATATAAATCTTTATTTATAATTATTATTTTAAGTATTGATTAAAAAAAGTTATTTGAAAAATAAAATGTTACTCCTCTTAAGAATAATATTGGTTCTTTGTTAACAAACAGTTGAAATGACATATGTATAACATGGTTAATAATCAATTATAAAAATATCAGGAAGGTACAGGTAGTGAATGTAATCCACCAATAGAAATCAGTCTTATTTCAGCCAATAGCGTCATTTCGCTGCCTGAATATCGTCCAATCAAATCGGTCGTTATTTTGACCAATCAGCTTGCTGGAAGCGGCAGTTTCTACCAATAGCCTTGGCAGCGCTAGAGCGTCTATTGTCATCAAGCGAGTTAGGTCGTGTTTTGGTTATTGGAATTTGTTTGTGAGTATCCATGTTATAATCATAATATTTTTGATTTCCAAATATAGTGACACTTTATTAGGTATGATTACATATATTTGTTTTAGTTTTTATGTTAACTTGTGTATTATGTAATGGAGATACTAATTGACTGTTAAGTAGGATTAGTTGTATATTGAAGTTTTGTCGTTTCCTACCGGTGTAATTCGTTTAATTTACTATATTTAGCTCTTTAGTATGCTCATTGAAGAATTCAATTAACTCAATATGTATTTAGATGGTTTATGTATAATTTTTTTATTTTTTTTATTTTAGTAAACAATGGCTCGTACAAAGCAGACAGCACGTAAATCAACTGGAGGTAAAGCTCCTCGTAAGCAATTGGCTACTAAAGCTGCCAGAAAAAGTGCACCTTCAACCGGAGGTGTCAAAAAGCCCCATCGTTACAGGTTTGTGATTTGTTTGGTTTTCATTAGATGCCTAATTTAAGTCCCATAAATTTTTTTTCAATGTTAACATGTGGTTGTGCTTAATTATAGGCCTGGTACTGTAGCTCTTCGAGAAATTAGGAGATACCAAAAGTCTACTGAATTGCTGATCAGAAAATTGCCTTTCCAGCGATTGGTTCGTGAAATTGCACAAGATTTCAAAACAGATTTACGTTTCCAAAGTGCAGCTATTGGTGCTTTACAGGTTAGTTTTGAATAAGTTAATTTTCAACTTAAACATTAATTATTGTATCTTGTGTTGTTTTGTTTAGAAAGTTTTGTGATTCAAGTGATCATATTAATTACATTTGTTATACCAGTGTCTTGCTCATGCTGTAATGATTTGTTTAATATCACTTACAGTTTATTATATTTCTAACATCTGAGTCTTCCTTGTTACTCTATACTCAATTTACTATGTACCGGTTCTCAATTAGTGTCATTTATAGTTAGTGTATCATGGTGGCTTTATTATAGTTATGATACTGTTTAGAAACCTTACTGTTTTTAGTTATTAGTTTTACCAGTTCTATATATGCTTAGCAGGGATTGGGTTCTCATTTTGAATTGTGATCTTACATTTCTGTTCTCTGTGAATATATAGATAACTTAATTATCAATAATAAATAGTCACTAACTAAGTTTTAGTTAGTGTAAATTTCAATACTGCACTGTAAAAATTGTTTGAAAGTAACATAAATAGATTGAAGACATGATGTGATACAAACTTGTTGCTGAAATATACAACTGCTTCTCTAAAAAGTTACCATTATTAACTAATAATTATTTATTGCTACCACAGTCGAAGTATGATTTTTTTATCTCGGAGTTAATTTAGATGCTATCTTTCCTGATTGTTGTAATATATTTTTAAATTTTATCTATTTATATAGGTCTATAACTTAGTATGCCTTGAGACTTATTGATTTCATTTAGGAAATTGGTTTTAAAATTATATTGATGGACTTGGTTTAATTTCCATTATTGATTTTTTTTTTCTCTAATTTTATTGGTTATTCATTTATTAATGTTAATAATTTTGTTTATAGGAAGCCAGTGAAGCCTACTTGGTCGGCTTATTTGAAGACACCAATCTTTGCGCTATTCACGCTAAACGTGTTACCATTATGCCGAAGGATATCCAGCTTGCAAGAAGAATCCGTGGAGAGAGAGCTTAAATTGCTCTAAAAGTTTCTGGTTTTCTATTTCTTTCCATTTTGGCATCAGAGCGTCTTCACTGCCTTGTCTCTGGATCAAGTTGTATCGTGGTGGTGTTGATTCCAGTATGGACATTAATTTTTTTAATGTAAATTGTTCTTTTTGAGTGTACCTTATTGCGCCTGGTGTCAGGTTAGACTGAATGTTTAGGTTTAGCCTGTTTCTGAATATTGTGAAATCAATCAAATAAAAATATATATTTAGTAGCTTTCTATCATTGTCTAGTGGTTTTTTTTTTTTTTTTTTTTTTTGTTAATTTCTATTTTGTATTTCGTCTTACTTCAGAAGTAATTTGCATTTAATCATGTATCAAACTGTTAGATGTTATTTATGCAGGTTTTGGTATGTTTCATCTTCAACAAGTATTTAATTATTATTTTTATCTCAACATAGGTTGTTTAATTATAATACAAATCTCAATTTTGTTTTAAGAGTATTTATACTTTGATTTTAATTGTAGGATTCCATAATGTATATGCTACTGATTAAAATAAAATTAGTTGTTTAAGTGTAACATCTTGAATAGTTATTTATTTAACCCACTTCCTTAATTTTAAATTGTCTGTAATTATTGGATTTGCCAATAAATGGTTGATCTAT
The DNA here is from genome assembly GCA_003667255.2 of Euschistus heros. Classification (NCBI taxonomy): domain Eukaryota; kingdom Metazoa; phylum Arthropoda; class Insecta; order Hemiptera; family Pentatomidae; genus Euschistus; species Euschistus heros. The sequence goes on from RCWM02000724.1 coordinate 168,850, forward strand.
TTGTCAGACCTACTTTAATCCATGACTTAAAACTGTCAGTTTCACTTTGTATACATTGAAAAAGATTAATTTTAGAGTTGAATGGATTTAATGAAATGTTAAATGTTCACACTAATTGCAATTTGTACCCCTTACATTCCATCTTTATTAATTTTATTTTTCAATTTAATATCCATTTCATTATCATTTTTCAATATTCATTTCATCATCATTTTTCAATCCTGTTTATTAAATTCAGGATGGGAAAGTTAGATTAAGGATTCAAGAATAATTTTCTTCAGAAAAAAATGTTTAACAATAAGAACTGCTTGTGATGGTATAGGAGGATCAATCCTAACTATCAAAAGTATTCATATATATATATATCAAGAATTTATCAAAGTTGAATATTTGAAACATGTATTTAAATTAATTCCAAGGATTACAGGTAAATTGCAATTGAAATAAACAAGAGTTAATTCAATTATTAGAAGGGTTTATTCTTTTGATAGAAGAACTAGGTACATACTAATATGACAATTAAAATTTTAGTTACTACTGAAGTACATATTAACGTTTTAATGGGTAATATTAATATATACATAGCTTATATACATTTGCTTTTCTAATAATTATACTGAATTGAAGAAGTCCATCAAATTAAATATTAAAAGATAATTAAAATGTGCAACTTTTCACCACTTGACTCAAGATTTCATCATTCAGCAATAATTAATTGAAGGCATTCTATAAAAAGATCTATTTTGGTATTAGGAATCTTCTGTTTTGCCCCTCATAACCTCCAATTCTTTAATTCTTTTCTTAATATTAGTGGTATCTTTACCATGTTCTAAGTTGTATTTTAATACAATTCTCAGTTGGGCTTCCTCTAAACCTTCTATCTGGTCATATAAAGAAGTTCCCAGAACTTCATCTATATCATTTTCTTCCCTAAGCACACAAAAATACAGCAAGAATGCTGCCACACTTGCCACAACTACATAGGTCTGAAACCAAGGCACATCATCCTCTTTTTCTTGTGGTTCCCCTGAACGAGTATAAGAGGCCTTCCATTGACTAGCTTTACTAGCGGAAAACTTGACAGGTTCATCACTAGCAGAATTCTCTACATAATTAACTTGAGTAATCGTAGCTGGATACCTAAAACCAGAGGAAATATCATAGATCTAAATGGGATTAATATTAGAATATAAAAATAATAACTGAAAGTAAGGTTTACCTGCGTAACAAATTCCTGCTAACATATCTTAGATTTCTCAACATCGCCACCGTCGAGTTCTGTTGTGTATTGGGAGGTTCTCCTCTTGTTTCTTCTATCAGTTGAATCACGTGGGCTTAACCAGGTTAAGTTGCTGTTTTTATTTTGTAAAGATCTTGATAGAATGGGTAGAAAAATACCTGGAAAAAAACATCGTGGTGTTAAAGATCCGTTGAAACAACTATGGGATCAAAAGGAAAAGTAAGTATTACATAAAGCGTTATTCATCAATACTTGTGCTTTTGTATTTAAATGGAAATTTTCCTGGTGTTGAAACAAACAGTTAGCTGATTTTTATATGTGATCAATACCATTAATTAAATGCCTTATTTTTTCAACAGTAAATATTCAGATTTGAGTTATGAATTTTATTTATTTTCGTTAATTTGTTTCCTTTGAATATCATATTTTTTAAAGAACTGATTCATTAGAAAAAAAACTTATTACATAGAGATTCTGTGTTGGATGGATGGTGTCAAACTAAACTTCAACCTGTATAACATTAGATTCTGCCCAAATAAATTTTAGAAGGGGCCTGGTATGTAGCTATTGCATTTAGAAGTTTACTAAGTTAATACTAAGAATAATTTGGTTTATTTCGTTTATTTATAACATAGTTTTATGAACAATTTTTTACTTTTTGTTGTCACATGCTGGATTTAATTTAAAACAAAGATGAAAATGCATCAACTTGTTTTTTACCCTTATCATATAATTTAAAATTGACTTAATTTACTTTAATACACCTAGAGAAACAGTCTATAAAATAAAATCAGTTGGGTGCGTATTGTGAGTTGTGATGATGTTTGCAATGATGTGATCTGATGGCTGCATGAAATAAACATGGTTCCAAATAATTTAAACTAATTGAGGGGTCTCTTTATTTCAATAGTTCTTCTCCTGTGTAATATACGTTGTCACAAAGTTCTAACCTTTCATCAATGTTTTTGGTGCTAATTTTCTGTGAAATCACAATTATGTGATCATTTTTACCATAGAGATTAACTACTATTACAGTATTTATCTGTATACTTATTATAGGATTTTATCATGAGTGAAACAATGGAAATTAGAATGAGCCAAATGAGAAATATAAAGAGAAAGTAGTACCTTAAAAAAGTTGTTACAGTCTGTTTATGTAGTAGTTTAATTATAAATACCGCTTCAAAGGATAAAATCATGTATTACTTTGTTAAGATTTATACCTTGAAATTCAAGCTCTACAAGTTGAATTTATAAAAGTGTTAGTGAATACTATTAAAATAAAACTAATTTAATAGATTTTTAATAAAAACAAAAAAAAAATGAAAAGAATTTATATAAGTAATTAATCTGGTAAAAGAACCAGAAACTGTATATTCACTCCATCTAGAATCCATTTTAGAATGAACCTATACCTTCATTATACTAGAATAATAAATAAGAATTAGTAATGAAATTTTCTTTAGAGGTTCCTTCGCTATGGTACTAGAAACCACTTTAAAGATGATGAGATTAAGATTGATCTATTTAAAATAAAATTTTCGAAAATATCCAGAAAATATTTTATTAAGTTTATTCTCTAGTTGAAGCAGTTTACTTAATGAAATTTTTATTTTTAATTACAAGAATATATTTTGTTCTATCTAATTAGTTTACAAGTATTTTCTCTCAATTTTTCGAATCGACCACCTAAGGACCACGATATTCAACTTTTTTGCTGGGAGTGGACTTTGATGTTTGCCCTGTGCATGCCCATTCTCTGGCTGTGTTGTTCTTTTCTTTCCTTCGTCCAGAGGACATCTGTCTTCTTATGGGGTGCGTTGTCCTGAAAACTCCTTATTCGTAGAATCCTCCTGAGAGGTGATCGAACTCTGATTTCACTTTCAACTATTTTCAGTTCCTGATGATCCTTGATCACTTACAAATATTTATTTTATAATTTTTTTGCATGGTTGATCAGCAGTGGTTTCCTTTCTTTTTCTTATCGCTAGATTAAACGATATATATGCTTAATAATGTTCTTGAAGTTCAGTCATATACAAAATAAACAGAAACGTCAGCACAATGAAGAGATTTATTATTATCTATAAGATATATAAAATACTTAAGTATATCTTTTTTACTATTCATATGTCGCACATGTGTTTAAAAGTTTGACACAACTCAAAAATCTGTTTTTTTTTATTTATCTTCATGTTTAAGTTCATTAGTCTTCTATGAAATGTCAAAAATGTATGGAATTAACTTCAAATCCCACCTGATCATCTCACTTGCGGTTGGGATTAAAAAATAATTCAGATACAATTTCGATATTTCATATAAGACTGTCAGAATTTTACATTTTTTTAGTACAGGGTTTTAAGTTGTGTCACTTTAGAAATACATGTGCGTTATGATCAATACGCAAATATTTAAAATGATTTTATTTTATTTACTTTTTTCCAGACTTAAACAGGTTATTAATTGTCCTCCTAAAGATCCAAATGTTCAAGAAATACCAAAATCTGTCTTAGAACTTAACAGATTAAGGGAGCTTGTGAAGAGTGGGCATTATAAAAAGAAAAAGAAAACTAAGACTAAGGCTATACATAATGATAATAATAAACCTACCAATGGTTTTTCTCAGTTACCAGGTAATTTGAAACAGTATGTCTTAGTTAATTTTTTTTTTTTTTTTTTATGGAATATTATTAGAATTCATATTTAAAGACTATGATGATTTACAAATAGCTTACGTTTTTTAAAAAATTTGGTACAATTAAGGTTTGTGGGTTAGTAGGTAAAGTACTGGATATTTAACCCTTTAACAGGCAATGTATCCTGGAGGATACACATATTTAATGCCTTTTACTCAATAAATGACGTAGTATCCGACACATTATCCTATTCATTATCATCTAATATCCTTTATCCAACCTTAAATTTCATGATACATGTGTGGGGGTTAGCGTGGCCGCCTTCCTTTCTATAGCCGTTCAAAGGAAAAAAAAGAAGAAACAAATTAAAAAATTCCCAGCCTGCCCGTTAAAGGGTTAACTCCTGAGCCTAGGTTTGAGTTTGGCTGTGGGTGAACAATTATGTATTCTGTTTATCAGCCATGTAACTATTTTTGGATTAGGCTAACTATCTGTGACACACCCTGCTATATAATGGATAAACCCTAGATAACCTCCCAGTTGAGTGTGAATACTGAACACACTCTTTGTCTTACTTTTGGTCAATATTTACTAATACTTATGCACACCGTTCTTATTAGGCCAAGGAAAAATTATTTGATAAAATTATAGTTGACTTTAATACGTGCCAATGTTTCCAACATTAACACGCATTAAAGTATTTCTACTTAGACATGGTGTTTCTCTTTGACTGCATCCCTGATTATCTTCTTCTCCAAAAATTATTTGAACTGCGAGGTGTAAATGTTTTGCCTTATTCTGTGTATAGTCCTGATATCACACCATGAGATTATGGATTGTTTACATCAGTAGCTCTTTTTTTTTTAAAGTTCCCCATTTTTTTAATGATTAGAATGATATAAACATTAGTTGTGAAGAGTTCAAGAGTTCTTTGCCTCATAACCAAAAAAGTGGTACTAGCATCAAATCCAATTACTGCCTGAAAGATAGGTGGAATTAGTTAAAAACCATGATATATAATCAGTTTTAACGGAGTAGATCCCTCAACCAACTCCTTTTTAGTCTCCTTTGGGTATTACCTGGCAAGCTTATTGAGGCCATACTTTGTATTAAATTATTGATATGTCCGTGAAGTTTGTCGTGAAGTCTTTTATTTAAATTCTGGATGTGATCTTGTACCATGGGTATGTGTAAGTCTGTGTAAAGTTTTGTTATTGACATACCTAGGTAATTGTGTAATGAGTCTTAAAGTTTTTGTCTGGAAAGTCTATATTTTTTTTATGTGTGTTTTTTTAGCTGTTCCGTAAATTTGTGAGGTGTACGTCCATAGAGGTTTTAGTGAGTAAGTATATGTATTTAGTCTTTGCGTCATTTTCAATTTAGATTGTTTATGTAGAATTAGATATAACAGTCTCAGTCTTTTGTTAATCCTTAGGTGTTTCTGTTTCACATGTGGGCCCCATGTCATCCTTCTGTCGAACATTAGGCCTAAGTATTGAACAGTGTCAGTCTGTTTAATTGGAACATTGTTAATGTAAACGATGGCACAGGTATTATGTCGAAGTGCAAAAGTTATGTGCTGTGATTTGTTGTTATTGAGTTTAATTTTCCATTTGTTAAACCAGTCTTGTAATTGTTGTAAATAGTGTTGGAGAGTCAGTGAAGACTGATTGATGTCTGAGTGTCTAGTCAGAATTGCAGTATTATCTGCGTGTAATTTGAATTAAAGCTAAACTTAAGTGTAAGGACTTTTGTAACAAACTAGTACCAGATGTATATTGTTGTATAGTTGTAAATTTAAACTACTAAATGAAATTATATCTGTATATTTATAAACAATTTTATAACCAACCTCTGAGTTGAGTTGAAAATTTATTTTATATTTTTTGTTTTTAGCACCAAATCAAATAAAAAAAGAATGGCCAAGTCTTAAACAGAAACCTGGAGAATCAGATGGGAATTATTTTAGAAGGATTAATAAAGCTTCAAACGATTTGCTTTATGAAGTATGCCTTTTTTTTAAATTATTTCAATTTAAACTACAGTTTGCCATCCTTCTCTTATAAAGTTTACATTAATGTTATTTTTTAGGCGAGTTTAGAAGCTAAACATGCGGTGAAAGAGGATCAAGAAAATGCTGGAAAAGATAAAAATATTAAACTAAACAAAAATGAAACTCTTAGTAATAAAAATATCATTAAGACGAAATCGGCAAAAAAGGGTAAGTTAAATTTTTTACTCTATTGCTCTTGCGTGTAATTGTATGTGCTGTTTTTTTTTTTTTTTTTTTTTTTTTTTTTTTTTTTTTTTTTTTTTTTTTTTTTTTTTATATCTAATCCAAGTTGTTACCGTTAGAATAAATATCATCATACCTAGGTGGGATTTGAACTCATGACCTTATATACTGGGCACTCTGAGACCCTTATCCCAACAAACTCAGCAATTATGGCCCCCAGTTGTTACCCATGTCACTCATAATACTTGATTCTTTATTTGACTAGTTTGTGTTCTTTAAGTGCATACCTAATACAAAATGCTTTTCAGCTTTATTAGAGATTTTTTTTTACTTATTCTTTATTATTTCATTAGATCATCATACCTGGGGGATTTGTGTATTATGGGTTATAGGTCTTAAAAAATATTTTGCTAGAATATTAAAAATTGTTTGTAATTAAAATTATTTAGCTATGTTATAGTTAGTAATTAATCAATTCTTCAATGAAGGAGTTACATATATTGAAATTATTTCATTATTCATGGCATTTACTCCTCTTTATTATTAATAAATCATGTTACATGTTTCGGGAACAACAATGTCAATATATGTAACTCCTTCATTGAAGAATTGATTAAATATAGTGGATGGCATATTATTACGACTTGTAAGAATTTTCGTGAAAAAGTAGTCAGAATAGAAATGGATACAGTAAAAAGTCTGAGGATGTGACATTGTTGTTCCCGAAACATGTAACATGATTTATTAATAATAAAGAGGAGTAAATGCCATGAATAATGAAATAATTTCAATATATGTAACTCCTTCATTGTAGAATTGATTAAATATAGTGGATGGCATATTATTACCACTTGTAAGAATTTTCGTGAAAAAGTAGTCAGAATAGAAATGGATACAGTAAAAAGTCTGAGGATGGGACATTGTTCCCGAAACATGTAACATGATTTATTAATAATAAAGAGGAGTAAATGCCATGAATAATGAAATAATGTTAGTAATTAATACCGATAAAACAAAATATATGGTTGGTAGTTGAAACGGTGAACATTTTAGTAATGTAGATATTTCCAGTATAAAGTTTGAACACGTTGAGCAATTCAGATATCTAGGGTCTATTATGTCAAGGAAAAATGAAATTCAAGAAGAAATAAGGGCTAGTTTAAAAGCCGGTAATGCTTGTTATTTCTCGGTCACAAAATTACTCAGTTCGCACTTGCTCTCCAAAAATTTAAAAATTAGGATATACAAAACTATTATACTACCAACAGTTCTGTACGGATGCGAAACATGGCCACTTAAGTTAAGGGAGGAACAACCCCTTAAAGTTTTCGAAAATAAAGTACTGCGTAGAATATTTGGCCCAAAAAAGTATAAAGAAACAGGAGAATTTAGAAGGCTTCAGAATGCAGAACTGTGTGAGTTAAATCCGATAGATATAGTTTAAGTAATAGCAGCGCGATGCTTAAAATAGGAATGTAAAGTCGTTGGGTTTAGTAATGATCAAATTCCAAAAAAAGTAATCAGTTTTGAGTTATCAAAACGACCGAGGGGTTGACCAAAACGAAGATGGGAGGATTGTGTCAGGGCCGACCCGGGGGATTTGGGTTTTGGAGGAGTGGGCTGGAGGGAAGTGTGCGGTCGATGGTTGGTAGTGTCGCCATCGAACCTTCGATTCGCTAAGCCTTTATTTATTTAAAAAGCTATGTTATAGTAACAGCATAGTTGGGCAAAGATCAACTTATGATTTGTACTACAAGATCAGAACATAACATTAAAAATATTATTTTATGTAATGTTCATAAAAGACTTACCGTAGTAAGTTGAGGAAAATGTTATCTCTTAACGTATGTTTCTTCCTTATAAGTTTAGGACAATTAGCACTCTATGATACTATATGTTTATCTTAATATCTTAATATTTATTAGGACTTTTATATTATTATAATTATGAAGTTTTAATAGATTCTCTAATTTTATTTCTAGAATATACCTACTTACTTTTTCTTCTGATTATATTATATATTTATTTTTTTTATATATGTATAGCTCAAACTAGTTACATTCTGGAAAGAAAAGAACGTATGAAGCTGAGAAGGAAGTTAAAATTAGAAACAAAAAAGTTAAATAAAATTAATGTAAAAGAAGATGCCATAGAAAAAAAAAAAGATATCATCCAGTTCGGTGAAGTAGCTCACCAGCCTCCGCAGCTAAACCGAAGGCCTAAAGGATGTGTTCCGGAAAAGGTATGTTCACCTAAATTGAAAGTTTTAATCAATTTTTTTAATTTATTAATATTTCAATATGATTAGTGTAAGGTTAAGTGTAGGGTACAGTGTAACATCATGATTAGCTCTGCCTTTTTTTTAAATTTGACTTTGGTGTCTGTTTGCATATTTATGTATCTGACTTTTTCTATGCGGTTTTTGTATATTGTTTTTTATCCATGCCATTCTGTATTCCATTTGTCATCTGTTTATTGGTCTGTTATTTTTGTCACATCTAGTATTTTCTTCATTATAGCCATCCATTCATCATAACAGTCAACTATCCTTTTATCGTTAAGAATTATTTAATTATATCGTTATATTAAGAAAAAAAAGTTTTGATTTTGATTACCCAAAATTTGTTTTGAAACATAATTGAGGGTAACGGTCGGGTTAAGAGGAGGCAGCTCCTACGCGATTCTTTATCGATTCTTACCTTCTTCCGATTTATTTCGGTGTTTTAGTGGCTACTTTTCGAGGGGAAAGGTTATTCTCATTTATTTACGGAGAAACTTTAAATCCCTGTTCAAAGTAATATTAACTTCTGTTTACCTTATGATATTAAAATGTGTAATAAGAAAATAATGAAGTGGAAATAAGAAAATGTCAAGATATAAGACATTAAATCAATTTTGAATTAATTTTATATTAAATGAAAATTAATATAATGCTAAACCACCAGTAATGTTATTTCTTGATAAACTTTGTGATGTGAGGGAAGTGTAAATAACAAATTATAAATATTTAAAAGACAGAATCCTTAAGTATTTATTTCACATAACTCCTATTTATTTAACATTTGTAGCTACATGTTTCGGAGAAAATGCTCCATCATCAGGCTTCTAAAAATGTTTAAGAATACATTAATCTATAACATTACACCAATAGTTTTACAGTTATATAATATGTCATTTACCTCTTAATCAGTGATTATTTTCACATTGTCCATTCTCCATGTTACAAGGGATTATATAATATAAGACAGAATCCTTGTTGAAAGTTATGATGTTAATTTCTGCTATGCTTTCTCAAGGGAAGTGGAAATAAGAAAATATGAAACCTATGATATACTTTCTCATATTTATTTATAGATCGATATGTTTTATTGAAATAATTAAACAACTTAAATTAAATTGATACAATAAATAAAAATATATAAAACACCAAATCCATGTACAAATTAATGTTCTTAAGTTTTGTAACACTTTTACACATTAGATAAGAGGAAATAAGAAAACATGAATTGATAAAACACTTAATCCTTTATGAAACTCATTTTGTTAACTTCTCTTTCACTTATTTACATTATACAATCTGTTACACTTCAGGACAATAAGTATTATGGATAACAAAGAATCCATCAATTAAAACATGAATTGATAAAACACTTAATCCTTTATGAAATTCATTTTGTTGACTTTTGTTTCACTTATTTTCATTTAAGAAGACTAAATATCAATATAAGACACTAAACAACACAATCCAAGTTGAAACTGTAGAAGTGATTGTTTACATGTGAGGTTATAGGAATGAGCTATCGATAAATGTAAACTCGAAGTGAAGCGTAAGCATCGGACTGGTCGGTGTAGCGCGGGTCAAGCCAGTTTGCTGCCTTCTCTTAACCCGACCGTTACCTAATTGAGGTTAGAATGTTCTATTTTCCATATTTAATGTATGTTTAGTCTACTGTTATACTGTACCTCTATGGTTGTTGAACCGTACCCCACCCCTGAAGCACACAGTGACAAATTTATGATCTCAGATAAAAAAAAAATAAATAGCTTCTAATTATAATTTTAATATTATTTCAAGTCTAATATGAAGGTTAAATATTGTTTATTATTATTAAATTTATTATTGTTATTTAATATAGTAAATAAGTAGAAGACTTTTTTATAAATGTTTTGTTTTATAAAAATAAAAATAACGTTTTTGTTACACTGTTCCCCACTTGTTCTTAATTTTTATTGTTTTCTGTCATTTCGGATTGATGAATTAATTGCCACTTCTATTGGGATTATTTTATTAGAATACTAGTTTCGAATGCTAAACATTCATCTTCAGTTCTAAAACATACAAAATTTTCAACACAAATCAGTACTATGCTACATGTATTATATACACTAAAGTTTTCAAAAATGTAAGACAAGAAATCAAACATTAGTACTCGCCTCAGGAGATCTAAGACCTTACTGAAATATATCCATTGTGAGAAGGGGAAGAGGGCAGATAGGTTAAATTTTTGGGGTTTACTATGGGATTTCCCTTATGGCTCATTGGATTTTTCCGTTTCTATTGGAAACAAATTTAAAATTGGGCTATTGGGAATGTTTATCTGGTCAAACAATAATTTATCTGGATCGGTTTTAAAAGATTTTATTATTTCTAATGATTCATAAATATTTAATTTTAGGCTATTTTCTACTTTATGTAGTATTTTTACTCCTGAGTCTTTATTAAATTTATGGTTATTTTTATTTAGATGGATAGCAAAATTGGAATTTTGGGTCTTATTATTGTATGCTCTTATATGTTCTTTTACTCTTTGATTTATCGATCGTCCAGTTTTTCCCGTGTATTTTACTTCACAGTCATTACATTTTTGTTGTATAGACCGCTTTTTTGGAAATGCTGTATTTTGTCTTAAGGTGAAGGGAAGTATGATGACAATGGTTTATCTATTTTAAATGCAGGGTTTAAACCTAATTTTTTTAAATTCCTTTCCGACTTAAGTGCTTGGTGATTGGGCTCTCAAATGGTATCAAAATATATTTCTTTGGGGTAACTTAATCCTCTGGGGGTGTTATGTATATATTATTCATAGTTTTTTTATGGATTAGTTATTAAAAATATTATCGATTGTGATTTTACTGTATCTGGTTTTGCAGCCTATAGTGTATATGGTTTGCATTTCTTTGTTATAATTTTGTTCATTTAACGGTATATTTAAAAGGCGGTAAATTATGCTATTATAGCCTGCGAGTGTATGTGTGTAATGGTAGAAGAAGTGGCAATTAATTCATCAATCCTAATTGTATTGATCCTTCTATACCATCATGGTGTACCTTAAGTGTTTTCTGTCATTGTTCACATAATATTGTCCTTTCTGTCATTTTTTTTATATGAATTTAAATATTATTAAGTTAATTGCTTGGAATATTTAGTGAGTTAAAAGAAGGCATTTTGGTGTATACCTTACATGCATCGCTTTCTTCAAATTTGCAATATTCGTTAGGGGTTTCTATATTTTTTTCTTAGTGCCTGTAAAGTTTATTTATTTTTTTATTATTTATTTTTTTTACTCTAATTATTTTGTCATCCTCATGTGTTATATATTATACACTTGGGACTTGATTAACCAGCGAGATATGCTCGGATAACCAAATCCGTGATTATTCGAACCCCAAAAAAGTAAGGAAAATTTATAAGAAAAAGTAACATAGGAAAGTTGATGTAATACATATATCTGTTTAATAACAAAATAGTACTTGTAATGTAAGCAGTAATAATATACATAAAGAAACATTATTGAATAAGTAAATCAAAAAGTTCATGGTTTGAAAAAAATCACTGATTTTCTTTTGTTTAATTACCGACTTTCTATCTGAAGCTGCACTGCACAATCTCTTGATTGTCTAAAAACCATAAAATAGAATGATGTTGCATCAGTTTTGTTTTCGAGGTATTGAAGTACTTTCTTTAACTCTGCAAACCCTTCTTCATGAGAAATTGTTAATGACGATTCGCTTCCTAGTAGCCTGTCCTCCCCATCCTCCAGCCTTCCCGTAGTAATGCTCGTACAAAGATTGCTTAATGCTTTGTGCAGCAATTGAGTGTTTTGTGAAAACGATTCCGGAGTGTAATTAAATTCTGTATGATTTACAAAAACAGTAGATTTATCAATTTAAATAATTTTATTATCACCAATTTTATTTTAAAAACATTTGTATTACAAATTTTCTTTTAGATTGTAGTATATTAATATGAAGTAACTTATAATTTATTGTTGAGGATATTAATTTTATTTATTTTCTTTTAGCCTGGCAATAAACCATTGCTTTTGAAAAGCTTGTTTGCTAATAAAGACAGGTCTATGTCTGAGATCAAGCAGCTGACTGAAGAAAGGGAGAAAGTTTTAAAAGCTTACGAAGCTATGAAGTTGAAAAACAGGTCCACTGCCGCTCACAAGTGGCATTGATGATGAAATAATGATTTAAAAAAAAGCAATACAAAAATAATATTTTTTTTAAATGATATTTTGTATTTATGTAAATAAATGTTAAATTATTTTATTGTAGTCATGTTTTTTTCTTATTTAAGTCCTTTTCCTTTGATCTGTTACTTAATTTACTCATTGGTTCTCAAGTCCAAAGAAGTTATTTTTATAAATGTGTTGTGTTGTATCCTCTTTTTTTAGGATGCCATCCCTCTATCTCATGAATAATTTTTAATCCTGTCCTGACTTTTTTTTTTTTTTTTTTTTTTTTTTTGAAAAATCACTCAGGAATAATGGAACTTTACTGCATTAAAAAAAAAAATTATTATAACAAATTCTCGTTTTATGAAAATTTGTGGGATTCTTTTCAATAAAATAACAATATCAAAACCATTAAAATTAGTTGAAGAAATAATGAATGATAAGGAATATTAAAATCTGAACTTCCAAATTTTTCTATGATTACTTTAAATATTGACTTTTTACTTCATTAACATTTAATTTTTTCAAAATATTATGTATTATCATTTATTTATTTTCTGTGAATTAAAAAAAAAAAAGATTAGCAATTTTTATCTTTTTTTGTGTTTCATCTTACCAAACTTCTACTCAGTAAGCCTAAAACCTTTGAGCAGTTTTTTAAAATGCTGCTTGATTTTATGATTTAATGTTTTTAATAACCCTAATAAGTTTTATATGCCCTGGTTGTGATTTCCTTTAATAGGAAAAGTTTACATAGCCCTTTCATCTTCTTCATAACTCTTTTTCTAATTGTTTTGAAATATTCAAATTTTGCTACCTAACATTTCTGCACGCAAATTTTTCATCCAATGAACTAGATTGTATTTTTTTTTAAAATGTGACCCCTTCATCCACTAAACCCTTCAAATGTGCTTAGGGTATCTAATTCTTGATTGGACTTGGCCAATCTAAAATGCAATTATCTGAGATGAGTTTTATTTATTTTTTTTGGAAAAATTTCAATTTTTAAAAAATCCTAGAAGGATGCATTAAAGAGGATTTGAAACCTCCTTGGTACCAATCCTTGAGAACTACTGAGACTGTTGAAGATGGAGGGGAGAGTTGGAGTGGTGGTGGCTGCTTGGTGCTCCTGAGTCTGTTTTCTTCTTCCTCAGGTTTACCAGGACACTCTTCTGGGCTCTGTCTTCTTGTGCAGATATAGAAGCAACACATTGAACGAGTGAATTGTCCATAAGCTAAAGAGGTACTATCATTTTTATTTATTAATTTTTTTGTTTTATACATAAAATCCTTTAAATTAAAAATCTTAAAAAAAAAATAAAAAAAAATAATCCATTTTGATATTTATTAGCAATGGAAACCCATTTATTTTTTATATAGAAAATGATAGAGCAAATAATATTCGCAACATAAAAAGGTTTTTAGAAAATTTCTATATTTCTTTATTTGGGCTACGTTTCATGGCTAAGCCATATTATAGCCCTCAAATCAATAATAATAATAATTCAAAACAAAAAAATATGCATCATGACATTAAAAATATATATAACTGTTTTATATCAGTATGTATCAAATTATCACATATATATTATTTTATCAGTTTATTTTTTTATTGTTTTATATACAGCTTTTATCAATTGCTTCTTGGTTACATTCATTAATTTATATTTAATTATTATAGTATGATTTAATGGCATAATTAAGAATATATGCTTAGTTATGGTTTACTAATTGAACCTTTGACTGTCTTTTGTTTTCATGAAATAATTACCATGAAAATTAAAACATTCCAGACTGCTAATTCAAAATGTATTTTGTATTGTTTCTTTCTCTATATTTTTAGGATTCTTATTTATAAAATTATTTTAATATATTTAATTTAATTTTAAAAGGTATTTTTATTCCAATTAATAAAAAAAAAAAAATGTTTTAAATAAAGAGAAAAATATCAAGTTTAAATAGTTTTTACCTTTAAAAATTTTCATATCATGTTATTAATAACATTTATTTCTACATTTTCTTTATTATACATTCAACTTCAGTTCAGTTCAATATCTTGGTACTTTATTAGAAAATATTTCTTTAATTGGGCAACGTTTCATAGCTAAGCCATCCATATTCTCAAACCCTGGTATCATTAATAATAATAATAATATTTGATAACAAAAAATATGCATCATGAAATTAAAAATATATAAAACAATATTTTCTATAAATCTGCAACAAGTTACCACATACATATATATATTTCTTTATTATGTTTTAAATATAGCTTTAATTAATTGATTCTTGGGCACATTCATTAATTAGAATTTATTTATCGTAGTGATTAAAGATATATGTTTAGTTATTGTTTATTAATTGAGTCTTTCACTCAAATGTATGAATGATGAAAATGTAATCATTCTAGACTGCTAATTCAGCATGTATTTCGTATTGTTTCTTTCTTTATATTTTTAGGATTCTTATTTATAAAAATATTTTAATATATTTAATTA
The DNA here is from genome assembly GCA_003667255.2 of Euschistus heros. Taxonomy (NCBI): domain Eukaryota; kingdom Metazoa; phylum Arthropoda; class Insecta; order Hemiptera; family Pentatomidae; genus Euschistus; species Euschistus heros. The sequence continues at coordinate 183,921 of RCWM02000724.1, forward strand.
AATTTTCTAGGGCATTTTTATTCCAATTTAGAAAATTAAAAAAAAAATTTCAATTAAATTGAAAAATATTAAGTTAAAATAGTTTTTACCATTAAAAATCTTTGTATAATATTGCTATTAATGACATTTATATCTATTTTTTCTTTATTATAGTTTTGAATTCAGTTCAGTTCAATATTTTGGCGATTAATGAGAATTTATTATGATACTATCATTGGAATCATTTTATTTAATTAAAATGTATGGTCTCTTGATCTTTTTAATGATTAAAAATAAATAATTTGAAAAATATATGAAATAAAATAAATCTATATAGGAGTTCAGTCATTTTAGAAATCTAATCTAAAAATATATTTGCTGCTTCTTTTTTTGAGGGTTCTTAATGAAATTTTGATTAATCCAATTGGGTTATAATGTGTAAAGGACATTCTCCCCCCCCCCCCCCCCCAAAAAAAAACAAACAAAAAGTTTTTTTAGTTTTTTTTCCCCTGCTAATTACATCAGTAAATGACGAAAGTAAGGGTATTAACAAATTATAAATTTAAGAAGTATAATTTGATTAATTAAAATAATTTAAATATTATTATTTGATGGGTAGAATTCCAAAACCAGTCAAGTCCAACTGTAAAACATTTTGACAATTGGTTAAAGGTAAAGATCATACTGGATTAGGAAGGGAAATTATTTTTTGTTTAGCCATTTTCAATGTGATTTAACCACATTTTGAAATAAAACCTTTACTCTCTAGAGAAAGGTTATAAAATAAAACTCGTCTAAAGAAAGATATTCTAGTAGAAAAACTATTCAATAAAAAAAAAAAATCTGGAAATTGGACTTAAATGGTTTTGGAATTCCACGCCTCATTTATAATAACTTATTTAAACACCACTTTTTCTTGAAAGGCTCTATTTTGTCTTTAAGTGAAGAGAAATGGGATGGCAATGGTTTATACATTTTACATGTGGGTTTAAAACAATTTTCTTTTAGAATTGATGAATTATTGGTCACTTCTATTAGAATAGAACTGACCAATAATTGGCTAATGAAAGTGGCGTTAATTCATCAATCCTAATCAATCAATTAATCAATTGATCCTTCTAAACCACCATGGTGTACCTCAACTAATTTTCCTAATTCTTCTCTGACTTTAGAGGTTGTTGGGCAGTAATATGAGATAAAAAAGTATCTCTTTTTGGTAGCTTTGTCCCCTGAGGGTGTGGAGTATAAATTATTAATAGTTTTTCATGGATTTATTTTTTTTAAAGTATTGTCGATTGTGATTTTACTGTGTCCGTTATTAATGGCTATAGTTTATATGAACTGAATTTCTTTATTATAATTTGTAGAGATGGGCTGACTTGTCGGTAAAGCTGACTTATCAGCTGTTTTTGAAGTTGGCGATTAGTCTGTAAAAAACGCCTACTTGATGGCCATTTTATTAATTTATATTTTTAGACTTTAAAATAGGTTGATTGAAACGAAAACATGGCCTTTATTGGTTATAATTTTCATTTTATATTCATCTTTACATTTTGTTATTTCATCTAGGAATAGGAACTTTAATAATCGGAATTTAAGAAAGATCATAATTAAAAAGATAGATTACTTTAAAATTGCATAAAGAACTTGAATGTTTTTTTTGTGTGTTATATTTAAAAAATATTAATTCTTTGTTCAAATTCAACACATAGGATACTCAAAAGGAATCTACTATTTTAGCAATTTACATACTGGTTTATTTACAATCACATGTAAGAAATATTCGATGGCCACCCCCTTTTTTTTCCACAGCATTTGAAATTTTGAAACGAAACTCTCAGGATCTTAACCTGAAAAGAAACTTTAGAAACCCAGTTAAAACCCTGAGAGTTTCGTTTCGAAAACTGTGGAAAAAAAAGGGGGTGACCATCGGATATTGAACACCCTGTATATATGTATGCTGTGGGGATGGTATTGGGAATGTATTTCGAAAAAATTAAGTTCTAAGGTTTGGATCTTCAATAACCCTTTTCTGGCTGATACATTTCACCATTTATTCTACTCATCAACATGAATACTTTGACGTATATAACTCCATTTAAGAAAAAAATTGACACTCTCCCTTTCTCCCGTGGACACTTCATATGTATCTACGAGGGTGAATCAAATATAAACGGTAATTTTCAAAATTATATTTATTGAATAATATTATACAGAAACTATACCTTCAACATTTTTCAATGTAGTCTCCTGCATTATCTACACATTTCTGCCACCGATTTGGAAGCTTGAATATTCCCTGTTCATAAAAAGACTGAGGGCGAGTTTTTAACCATTCGCGCACGTGCTTTTCGACGTCTTCATTGTTTTCAAATCGTTTTCCTCCAAGTGATTCTTTCAGGGGCGCAAACAAAAAATAGTCACAAGGGGACAGGTCTGGACTGTAAGGAGGGTGTTCGAGAGTTTCCCAGCCCATTTCTTCCAATTTATCCCTTGTCAACAATGCGGTGTGAGGCCTTGCGTTGTCATGGAGAAGGATGACATCTCTAATGGGCACACCTCGTCTTTTGTTCCGGTAACTTTTTTTTGCTGACTGTAGCACCTGGCAGTAGTAAACCCGCATTCACTGTTCGTTGATCGTGAAGAAAATCAATGAGTAGAACTCCCCTTGAGTCAAAAAAAATTATTGCAAGAACTTTTCCGGCTGAGAGACGAGTTTTGGCTTTCACTGGGCAGCCTTCATCCTTCCTTCGCCACTCCTTCGGGGGTGTAATGGTGGACCCACGTCTCATCACATGTGACGATGCGCCTCAAAAAATCTTGGAGGAAAACGATTTGAAAACAATGAAGACGTCGAAAAGCACGTGCGCGAATGGTTAAAAACTCGCCCTCAGTCTTTTTATGAACAGGGAATATTCAAGCTTCCAAATCGGTGGCAGAAGTGTGTAGATAATGCAGGAGGCTACATTGAAAAATGTTGAAGGTATAGTTTCTGTATAATATTATTCAATAAATATAATTTTGAAAATTACCGTTTATATTTGATTCACCCTCGTATTTTAAAGTATGATTGAATACCGAATTTGACAATTAATTGTCTAAGCTAAGTAAATTGTTGGATTTTGCTTTATTTTTCTGAAAAATACTTTTATGCACACCGGTCCGTTTGCAAAAATTCAGAAGAAAAGTATAAGATAAACAAAAACCTGTAGCCACATGTACTGATGGCTATACAGCTATAAACGAAACGCCTCTAATATTGCCGATTCACCCGAATTCCAACAGAAGAAATGAACGGCTTGGCCGACTAGTCGGCCAGTGACTATTTGGCCAAAGTCATATTCGGCCCATCTCTAATAAAGGTTCATTTAAAGGTATATTTAAAATAATTTTAAATCATGCAATTAAAGATTGTGTTATTGGCTTATGTGTTAGTGCTATCCTGGCATTATTATTACATCTGCTACAGTATACTCTTTATATCGAAGTGCTGATGTTTTGAATGTTTTTAGAACGGATGATAGAGACTTAATATTCGAAACTAGTCTTCGAATAAAAAATTCCAATAAAAGTGAAAAATAAATCATCAATCCTGATAATATATTCCTCTCAAAACAATGCATTTTGTTCCATTGGGAAGCCTTTTCCTGCTCTTTAAAGGCTTCATTTGATGATTGGAACGTTTTTTGTTTTTTTTCCTGCCGTTGGCTTTTTTTTTTTTTTTTTTTTTTTTTTTTTTCCATGTCTGTGTTCTGTGATGTTAATAGTGATCTGTTTTCCTTTATAACTAACTAGCTGAAAGTACCCTGCTTCGCTACAGTTTAATATCATTAGGATTAAGGACAAAAAGTTAAGCTTAACGTTGATAATTATGATTGCTTAAATAAACCTAAAGAATTCCATTCTTAGAATAATTTCAATAAGTAAATTTGACAATTTGCAAAAGTTAATTTTATATTATTTTAACAGTCCTCCAGCGAATATTCGAGGCAGCTCTACCATCTTACCCAGCTCTGATACCAGACCATCAGCTGTTCCTATGGCATACTTTGAGTAAATATAGTCTCAATTTTTTTGATTTTTTTCGAATAAAGTTTAGTCTTTCTGTTTCGATTTTTGCGTACATATAAAGCATAAATCTGTTGAGGAGGTTACGAAATGAAAGTAAATAAGGTTGTTCAATCAACATTTAGGCGTAAAAATCAGGTTCACACTGAGGGATGTTAATACTGTACCCATGAACATCGAACTGGCCGTACATGTCATCTTCAGAAAACATACTACTTTTAACCCCCTCTTTAACATAAGTCTTTTAATAGCTTCTCGTCACGAAACAACTCAAACTTGTAAGGGTAAACCTCTGCAGACACCCTGAGTTCGCAGAAAGTACCATACAATAGGGTTTCGACATCGATCATATTTTTGTTTGTTTACAACTATAAGGGACTTAATTTGTGGTCAAAGTGTGCGGCTTAAGCATCTAACCTGTTTTTAACTTAGCTTATCTCAAAATACCATATGACAATTAATCTGTTATTATTCACCCAATAAAAATTGTAATGGCATTTTTCGCGAATTAGCCGCGATTCAGGCCGATTTTTTTTAATTCCTTTCTTAGCGAGCACCTACGGCCCTAGAGGAAGCTACATATCGAATTTCATTCCAATCCGTTCGGTGGTTTCTGAGATTTCGTGTTAAATGAGTGAGTGGTATTTGACAAATATATAGTAGATTATAATATGAGTTGTCAACGTTCAAAATGGGATAAAATATCAACTACTTTAAAAAAAAAGAAAAGTTTTTCTCTATTGAGGGATAAAATTGTTTCCATTCAAAACATACTAAATACCATTTTAATATAAGCTATTGAAACCTTCTAGCCAATGGCATTTTAATTAAAAAAAAAAAAAAAATATATAAAAGATTTATTTAAAAAAAAAAAAAATGTGAATTATTTTATCACTTACATGTAGGGTGAAAGAAACTATATCATAGACACAGACAGCTAGCTTCTCACCTGCGAAAGAAAAAGCTTTACATAAAAAAATATATAAATAAATCCAGGGGTCCTAGTTGCCCCTTTGAAGGTTTTCACAAAATAAATTTTTTTTTCTCGGATATTCGTGGAAACTCATGAATTTATTAGTATTAACGTCTGCGAAGTATTTTTAATACGCTTTTATTAACTTCAACTGTATGTAATGGAATCTTGCAACGTAATTTTCACCAATTTCCAGCTATCTGATTATCTTAAAATTTTGCACCCACATCAATGGCCATACAACAATAGCACAATTTTGTTTTAATATTCTTGCTTAGTCCAGTCGAAATACCTCCGAAATGGGTGTCTGCCTTGCAAAAGGTATAGAAATAGGTTTTATGATCAAGTATGGCCCAGATGGGTCCTGAGAATAAAATATCAAAAATGTGACTACATTTGATAAGGGCGAAATTTTTGGGAGGCAAAATAACCCAATATTTTGGATGTTTTTCATATTTTTGCAAAAAAACATGTACAAATATGCTTCAAATCGAAAAACGTGTCACTTACGAAATCAAAGTTTATTAAATTGAGCGTCTAATGACATATCTTGAGCTGAATTTGATTTAGGCGTTTAGCCACAATCGATTGTCAAAAATCGATGAATTTAGCCAACTTTATCAAAAAGTTAGTTTTGGTCATGTTTAAGAGTCTATAACACAAAAATGGCTAATCCAACCAAAAAATGTTATACATTATATTAATAGTTGTAGATCATTAGATTTTTTCTAAGATAGGTTTAGTTCGGTTGCTATTAAAGCTTGTTTTTTTAAACTATATTTTTTATTAATTATAGAAAGCATTCCAACTATGCCGTTTCTTATGTCTCCTGAAAAGACAGTTTCCTGTCGTTTTAGTCTTGTATGTGGATTCCAAGTTAAACGTATGTCCAAGTGGAGTCCTAGGTGACGGATCTGTTCAACAGGAATTAGTGGAATGTCATTAAAGGATACTGTAGGACAGGAGGTCGTAGGTTTACGACGAAGATAAATATTAAAATAAAAAGGAGTAATATGTTTCAAGTATTTACAAATACAAATAGGGTTTATGTCAATATTTAAAATCAAATTTTAATTACAATTTCGAATTATTTGAGACATTTATAGAGCACGTTATTCAAAAAACGTTTTTCAAGGTCAACTACCAACTATTTTTCCGCAAAAAAACAACACTGGAAAAAAAACCCTACACTTGAAAATGGACGTTTCAAATGTAACTTTTTTTCATTCAAACCAATATGGCTCCTAAACGGTAGGTCCTAGCGACAAATGTCATATAACAAAAAATGATTTTCATTAAATTTTTTAAAAGTCGGATGTGGTCGAGTTTTAGATCCGAGCAACACTAGCTGAGCCAGAGCGTGTCAAAAAAATACTCCCACACTTAAAAATAGAGGTTTCAAACGAGACTTTTTTTTTATTCAAATCAAAATTTTGAACAGCCGAGAGGGATCGAGCGAGATCGGTCAAATCCAGGTTAAGCTTTTATCCTAATAATGGGATAAGAGCAAATCGTAAATCCGAGGATTTACGATTTGCTCTTATCCCATTATTTTTAAAATCGAGGCCTCTTATCATTGTTGCTTTTAGGGACGTTTCGATTCTCGGTTCCACTGATTCTTAATAAAAGAATTAGTTTCAGTATTCGATAATCATTGTATTTTCTTAATATGGAACATGTTTTACCGGTGACCAACGCGGGGAACGCGAGGGAGTTACGCGTTGTTTGATAGATATTAGGAGAATAGGATCAGTTAAGAGCTCAACTCTTCTTATACTAAATATCTTGACTAGGCGGCAGGTTCTAATGAGTGAGCTCCTTTTGACTCTGTTCCTCCTAATAGGAAGTATAAAAGTTTAACCTGGATTTGACCGATCTCGCTCGATCCCTCTCGGCTGTTTAAAATTTTGATTTGAATAAAAAAAAAGTCTCGTTTGAAACCTCTATTTTTAAGCGTGGGAGTATTTTTTTTGACACGCTCTGGCTCAGCTAGTGTTGCTCGGATCTAAAACTCGACCACATCCGACTTTTAAAAAATTTAATGAAAATCATTTTTTGTTATATGACATTTGTCGCTAGGACCTACCGTTTAGGAGCCATATTGGTTTGAATGAAAAAAAGTCACATTTGAAACGTCCTTTTTCAAGTGTTGGGTTTTTTTTCCAGTGTTGTTTTTTGCGGAAAAATAGTTGGTAGTTGACCTTGAAAAACGTTTTTTGAATAACGTGCTCTATAAATGTCTCAAATAATTCGAAATTGTAATTAAAATTTGATTTTAAATATTGACATAAACCCTATTTGTATTTGTAAATACTAGAAACATATATTACTCCTTTTTATTTTAATATTTATCTTCGTCGTAAACCTACGACCTCCTGTCCTACAGTATCCTTTAATGACATTCCACTAATTCCTGTTGAACAGATCCGTCACCTAGGACTCCACTTGGACATACGTTTAACTTGGAATCCACATACAAGACTAAAACGACAGGAAACTGCTCGTCGTTTTCGACTTCTTCAACATTTACTAGAAAAACGCTCAAACCTTCCGCTTTACTACAAAAGACTCATTTACATGCAGGGTTTGAAATCAATAATTATTTTTTCCAAAAAATCATATAATAATTATTATATTTGATTATATATTTAAAAATCATTCCTGATTTATAAATAAAAATTTCAATTGATCTTAGATGTTTATTGATTTGATAAAAAATTATGATCACTCACTGAGTGATACAGTATTGCATACATAATAATGATTAAATTGCGATCAGAAAATAAAAATCACCTTTTACACACAAATTGATTAATATGTTTGCATACAAAATACTAAAAATACATCTTGGAGATAATTCAAAAAAATTAACTTTCTGATTTAGAAAGGAATTACTCAAAAATTGTTATTATTGTTAATTGTAAACATTTTGTTCAAAAATAATGATCAGAATTTGATTTTTATCTGTTTTGATCAAAAATAAAAATCGATCTTAATAAAAATCATCAAATGATTTTAAAAATTCCAGATAAAAATCTTGATCTTATTTGATTTTTGTTATTATTTTTTTGAATTATTAATTTCAAACCCTGTTTACATGGCAGTTATCAGACCTATTTGGACCTATGGAGTTGAGCTTTGGGGCTCAACTAAACCTTCTAATTCTTCCCGTATCCAAACCTTACAATCCAAAATCCTTCGAAAAATCCTTAATGCTCCTTACTTTGTTACAAATAAACTTATCCATGAAGACCTTAATGTTCCATATGTTGCTGAGTTAGCCCATACCAGATACCTAAACTTTCATAGTAAGCTCCATAACCACTCAAATCAAATCAGTTTTTCAACTTTCTTCCCACTCCATTCATGATAATCCTCCGAGGCGTCTGAAAAGAAGATGGCCTAGAGATCTTCCAGTATAGAATTTTTATTAAAGTGCTACTGATGAGTAGTTCTTTTCAAGCTTTGACATGTTATTGTAATCGTTATCAGCCCATTTACTTTGTGTATATAACTGTACAGCTGTAAACTTCAATAAATTGATATAAATAAATTTTAAAAAAAATTTATTATTATTTTAAAATGTCAGAATAAACAATAAAATTACTATCATTTAACTGAAAGGAAACAAAGAGTCGAATTAGTCATCCAATAAAATACAATAACAAAATTTTATTTCGTTTTATCGCTTTTTTTGTATACGAAATAACTCTTCTTTGGAAATAAACAATACAACCATACAGGTAAAAAATAAAAATAAAGAACATAAGGGCATAGACGCTCAGCAGGATTAAACTATTTAATTAGAAAAATTATCTCCTACAGAAAACTGAATCACAAGTAAATGAAAAAAAAAAAAAAAAAAAAAAAAAAAAAAAAAGAAAAGAAAATAGAAAACATATGCGCATCTACAGTCAAGGGGACAATCCCAAAAACATGTTCCATGTTCTGCTTTCTTCGACCGACAGGCTCAAGACAAGAGAAAATTTTTTTTAAATTTTATTATATTGGTTCGAATCAATTAAGTTTGCTTGCGGTACTGAAGTTTCGAGCTTTTTTTACCTTTCTAATTACCTCGAAGTGGTCAGGAACTGTTGACCAAGATACGGTCAACAGTTCCTGACCACTGCTTCTGCTATTTTTCAAACAGTTGTCCTGTGATTTTCTTCGACAAAGGCCAGAACATCTTCATTAAGGGACGGAGTTCTTCTACGAGATCCTAAAATCTGATATCTGATTACACTCTGGATTATATCCAAGAAGTGATATGCTTCAGAGGTAAACAAACATGTTCGCCTTTAAGAGGATTAATAAATTTAGACATCCATACAAAGAAATAATCCTTCAAACTTCAAACATTTTATTGTCTAGAGATGTGATTAAATAAAAACATAAAATCCTGCATTGATTTCCGGACAACCCAATGACTCTATTAAAACCTGTTTATTGTAGATCAACTAGCAATTTATTATAGCGAAGTAAAAGTTACCCATTAAGGAACCAAATCAATAATAAAAGTCCAAGTAATAATTTTTCATTGTTAAAAAAAAATATTTGATTTTTAAATGTAATATGATAAGATGCAGTGAAATTTTCATTAAATATTCACTGAATCATTCGTTCTTGTCTGTCCTACCTCTTTGGCGAAATTACTTGATTTCGAATTGTTTTAAAACTATGTCACTAACTTTATTTTTTTGGGTTATACTAACAGTTTTATCTCACTTGTGATGCAAAAATAAACAATTGAGGGAGACAAAATACTGTGACTCAAACTATTACATAAATCCATAATAACTTATTTTAATCTGACTTGTGTCTGTACCAAGGAATCAGTGATGTGTCGGAACTATCATTTTTCGATTTCTGATATCGATACTGAGACCAATTAATCTATTCTCGATTCTCAATGCCAATTCCTTGGTTTAAAAATAACTTGCAATTTCAAGAAATAATCAATAAAGAAGCTAAAAATACTAAACAATCAATTTAAAAAAAAAAAAAAGTACAGTAGTAGATCGTTACATATTAACGATCTTGTTGTTAATTATAGTTCACATAATGTAGACAAATATTATTGAATACACTAATTCTTATTTAAGAAAATAAACATTTGAAAGTTTTATTTATCGATTAAGGAATTGAAAATGTGACTCAAACCTTTCTCCTAAACATTGTAACAATATTTCTTTGGAATTGTTTTGATTGAGTATTAAGTTTCGAAAACCATTATAAAAACGTAGTAAACTGGAAAATAATCTTTATTCTTGGACATAACTTCACATTCTGAGTCCTTATGTATCTTAGAAGCCCTTTTCATTTATTAGGTGAATATCAACATGTTTGATTTCTCGTCTTTTAAATTTTTAAAATTTAATGTATGTAATCTGTGTAACAAAGTGATGATGTTTTTTTATTTTTTTTGGAACTGATGATGAATATTTAGCATTCGAAACTAGTTTTCTAATAAAATAATCCCCATAGAAGTGGCAGTTAATTCATCAATCCTAATTGTATTGATCCTTCTATACCATCATAGTGTACCTCAAGTGAAATATAAGGGCGTCATTTTCCATTAAAATACAATATTGAACAATTATTAACTAAAAATTAAAAAAATAATTGTAACTTAACACATGTTTTAAATACATAGCTTTTGTTTGATTTCATCAGCTGTTTTTGTATCGATATTCTTGGGTAACTTAAGTTTAAATACAGTTATTAATTATTTGGCTAAATCTTCCTTTTGAAGTATTTAGAAAAGCATTGTGTATTTTTTAATGGGTGATACCCCACATTAAGTTAGTTGTGCAGAATTAAGAAAGAAGAAAGAAAGAAAGAAAAAAGTTCTTTATTTATTCTGGGACCTTAAGTCCCTTAAGAATAAAAAATAATGTACAATCAGGGGGCCTACAGAGCCTCAAGATGGTTATGAAATATTATTAAATATAATAAAATGGTAATTAATAATTATAACAAATAAAAATTAAGCCTAAAAATATTGACAAAAGCAAACAGAAATATTTTGATTCATTTTGTGAATCGATTGTGTAAAAACAATAAAATTTCGTGTACATAAGCTTTTATGTTTTATATAACTATTGAGTAGCTAATGACAGTTTTCATGGATCTGGATGGACAGTAGGTAGTTAAATAAGTGATATTTGAAAGAGGAAAGGGTGTTTGAATGGCGAATGGTGTAAGGGATGGAGTTCCATAAGGACGAGGATCGGATTAGGAATGATCTGTCGAAAGCAGCGGAGCAATGAGCAGGACTGTACAAATCTGATGGGCGGGAACGGGTTTGGCGGGTAAGAACGGGGGATTTGAGCTGAAGGAGTTGAGAAATGTAAAGTGGACGTTGGAATTTCACTGTTTGGTAGAGAAAGGATCCCAGAAAATACTGGCGACGGTAGGAAGGAAAGAGCCGTGAAATTGTAAAAACTCCGCGTAAAATTGTGAAACATGGGCGTTCCTGGGGATCCCGAAGATAAAACGAATGCAGCAGTTAAACAGTCTTTTGAGTCTTTGGGTATTAACATATACGATTTTAGTTTATGGCGAAGTTTATTAAAATTCTGTCTCAACAGCTATAAGATATACTGAATTATATCCGAATCGACGGGTTTCTAATCGTAAAATATTTATAGCCAGTGAAAGAGAGGTTATAGATAGACAGGTTAATTTGTTCCACTTAGAGGTATCGTTGGTCAGTAGGGATTTCAACGAAACATATTGGAAATTCTTAACGCAGTGGACCGATCTCTGGCTACTAGCAGCAGAAGACTGCCGAGACGTTCAATTTGTCTGCCACGGGCGTAATAATGACGTTACGATAACAACAGTTATACCAAAATCGTTGTTCCCTTGTTCATGATTTATTAGCTGATGATTTTGCCTAAAATCAACAAGTGACATTGGATTTATTGAAAATATTTTTATCACATATTTTATTAAGAAATGGTATATTAAATTTTCGTAATACCCATGCTTATGCACTCGAAAAACCTTATTCGGTTAACTGCTAATTATCAACATACAGTGGCTCTCAGTGAAAATAATACTACCTTTAGAGAGAAAGAAAAATTTAAATGGTTTCAGGAAACAAAACCGGAAATTCATCAACACATTTATTTATATCAATTTTTAATTAGTATAAACTCAAAATAAAAATATTAAACTTTGATCATTTAAAAAAATCAAAAAAAAAAATATGAAGTAAGAACCATTTATACAGCTCACTTCTTATTAATTTTTTGAGTAGCATTATTTGTTCCACTTGTAGACAAGCCTTTGTTTTCGACCACTTTTTCCAGTCTTTTGAAAGGAGATGTTTTTGGTGAATTCCGGACATACCTTGTTTTCCATTCATCGAGGAAATATTTTTAAACTCTTCTTTGCTAGGAATCTATGTTTTCTAATTTCTACCCCCAATTTTTCCAACAGGTGTCCACATTAAGATCTGGCGACTGTTCCGGAGTTTTAATAATTTTGACGCATTTATAAAGGAACCATTCCTTAATAGTCCAGTAAAATAAGGGTTTGCCGAAGGGTTTGTTTTGGTTAAAAACAAAAACTCTTTATACTACACTAAGGGATCTAACGTTAACAGCAGAACTGATAGAGGGGGGAAATATTGGATTGTACCGAAATTAATGCAAAATTTCATGTTGAAACCAAAACCTGATATTATTTTTAGAATATATTTATTCAGATGAATAATCTCTCTGATGTGGGAAATCTTCATTTTAGAGATGGAATAGTTAACAAGCCTGTTTACGTAAACATTTTAAGAGAAATCATGAAACAAAGTGCGCAAAAGCTGGAGCTTAAAGACAAGTTTTTTTATTAACCAAGATAACGACCCCTAACTCTGTTCCATGTTAGTTATAGTTCAGTAAAATAAGGCTCCAAAAGGCCGTTTTCAAGAAAAAAACTGCGGAACTTTTATTCTCAACGGATCTTTATGTTTTTTTGGGGTGCTGAATCCGAATCTGAAGTCTGCTACCACCTTCGGTACCTTATGTACCGTAAATACCTTCGGAGTTATAATGACGGCAAGTTGGCCAATTTCTCCATTTTTTACCAATAGCGTAACTTCGCGAAAAATGGTCCGATTTCGGATTTATTTTTTTCATTATGTAGTTACTAGTTCCAGCTACAATTAATATTTGAAGACTTTCTTCGAAAAAGGCTTCGTTATCGTGTTATAGATAAAAAAAAACAAAAATAACGTTTTTTTGCGATTTTGAATATGAAGCCGATGGTTGTCGTGGTAGCAGACTTCAGATTCGGATTCAGCACCCCAAAAAACATAAAGATCCGTTGAGAATAAAAGTTCCGCAGTTTTTTCTTGAAAACGGCCTTTTGGAGCCTTATTTTATAGCGAATTCGACGGAAATAAAAAATTAATTTTTTTTTTTCCAAAATATAGGTGAGGACAATTTTTAAACTAAAAACTGATATTTTCAGATTCCTTATCTCAAAAAACGTGTAGAAACCAAATTAGGTCGAAATCAAAAATTAAAAATTGTTTACCCCTAAGATTTTGTAGGAAGAGGCTGTCTATTTGTAAATAATTTGAGTTGTCTTACTGATTTTGACATCGATTAAAACCAAATTTTAAGAGCTTCTAGAAGCCGTAAAACTGCATAGTTTAGCCCAAATGCGGAGGTCGCAGGATTTCTCCATATTGAGATATCTCAAGTTATAGTTAATCTCGGAATTTTATTTCCATATCAGTTTTTGTTCACTAAAATCTGGAGTAATATCCACTGTTATATACACGGATAGAAAGCAGAATGCACGCTGATTCTAGTGATGGAATAACTATTTTAATCGGTTGAACACAGCAAATGTCATAGCCGTTAGAAGTTGTTGATGAAATCTCATCTTCAAAAATGTTTACCCCCAAGATTTTGTAGGAAGAGGCCGTCTATTTGTAAATACTTTACAAACGTCCTCGAAAGGGTTAAATATATATATATATATTTTTTTTTTTTTTTTTAATTTTGATAAAATTTTACATATTAGGGTTTTTTGGTGCGTTGAATCAAGATTTGAGGTCAATTTTCCATGAATAAATATTTCCCACTGATTTACAGTGGATTTTATTGCAATTTTGTCAAAAAAAATTATTATATTTCGTTGGTTACAGGAAATAAGTTTGCCTACATTGTTTAAGTGTTGGAGCTTTTTTGACACACTCTAGCTCTGATGGTGTTGCTCGTTTCAAAAATTTTCCGACAATTTTCTAATCAGAAGTTGTTATTTTATTATTGTTTTTACCTCTGCTACGGATTATTTTTTGTTATAATAGTTTATTTTTAAAACTTATTTTTATATTTGATTATATTTAACATTATACATATTTCCACCAACCATAAACCGAACATCGTCTATCTTATACACACATCAAAAAAAGTTTTGCATCACCCTAATTTTCTTATTTCGCTTGAATATTTTGGAGAAATATTTTTAGGTAGTGAAAGTGCAACTAATACTGATAAAAACCATTATAATTACAAACAGAAAACATCCTTGTAAAAGTACAAAAATTAATAAAATACGAAAAATTCAGAAAAGAGGAAAATGTCACATTGTTATAATATTGCTTAACAAACATTTATCGTTTACCTAGTACTCCGTGTTTCCTCCCTGGGCTCTAATTAGAGCCTGGACTCCGTAAAATAATGTGGTCTATGTCTTCTTGTCGAAAACTCCGCCATTCTTGAATCGCTGCTTCCCTCAGTCCTCAGAGTGGTAGGGACGTTCTGGTCACGCTGTACCGCTCGGTGAAGCTGAGAACTGAGGGAAGCAGCGATTCAAGAATGGCGGAGTTTTCGACAAGAAGACATAGACCACATTATTTACGGAATCTAATCTGTTTTGTTGAACTCGACTGTCTTACATTTTAATCGATTGTAGATCATTTTATCGATTTCGAGCAATGAGACGTCCCATAGTTTGATGTGATTGGTAGGGAGGGAGGCGATCAGAGCAGTCTGTCCCGTTAGTAAGCACTTCTCATCTTCCGCTAAAGGATCTCTTTCACCTGAGTTCTATTACTTCAACAGTGTCCAGGTAAGTGGATGTCATACCAGGTAGCTTATCAATCGTTTTCTTCCTAAAATAATTTCATTAAACAGTCATGAGAACGAACGATTTTTTCTCAAGAACTGTTCTGCCAAACTTCATATAATTCAGTAATTGTGTCCAGATAAAGAAGGAGTAACGAATCAACTTGATCCACTCAAAAGGTTATGTTTCTCTGAAATTACTTCTGCCTAAAACATAAATTAATGCCTGATTCAACAAAAATGGCAGTAGTAAAACGTCTAGTTTGGTATAGACGACTCTCAATAATATGACACTCGATACTTTGAAAAAAAAAATCGATAGTTATTCCGGTCACTTAAAAAAAAACACTCGATAAGTTGAAAAGGCCTCCATTGAAATTCCCGACTTCTATTGAACACGTACGAACATGTGTTAGCTCTGCTATGTTACCAATAGCTAGGGGATTATTAAATACTGTATTAATATTCCCTGATGGCACCATAACCTGCATATTATGATGTCTGACTTATTTGTAGGGTTGTGCGATAGTCGATAGTTAGCACTATCGATAGGCCGATACTATCGGTTGAGAACTATCGATTGCTATCGATAGTTGCTTCCTTTTATTCCAAAACTAATCAATAAAGAATTTCAACTAATTTTATTAAATTCAATTATCTACTTACTATTTGAAATCTGCAGGATTATAAATTATAAGATTATATCATAAAGATGAGAGAAAAAAACTAATTTATTTGAACATACAATAATGATGAACCAATCAAATCTTCAGAAAAAAAAAATAACGAAATAGTTAATTTCAAGAGTCAAGTGTGCTCCTTCAGCCACATATTTCCCGAAAGAAAAACTAGCATTTCTGCTTTCCATTGGCTTAATCTTTGAGAGGGCCCTTGAGTTTTAGGAATTCCGAATTCAATTTCAAAAGAACTCGATACTGTACAGAGACAGATCAGCATAATTCCGAGAGTTTTAAAACTTGAGGGTAAAAAAGATCTATCGATAGTCGACATAATCGGTAGTGACCATCGATAGTCAACACTATCGATAGTGACCATCGATAGGCATGACCTATCGATATATCGATAGTAACTATCGACTATCGCCCAACCATACTTATTTGGTTTATTGGATTCTTACCATAATCTCGTATAAACCAATTCTATCTTAATGTAGTGGCAATTTGGTGATTAATAATAATGAATAGATTTGATTTAATGAAATTTGAAATTTAAAGATTTACTATAGTTTTGATAGGCAGATCAAAGTAAATTATTAAATGCAGCAACATAACCTTTACCATCCGCCGTAAATCAGGTCCTCCTATTTATTTCGATGGTATTCCACTACCAAATTCTGACCTAGTTCGGTATCTCGGTTTCTGCTTAGACGAAAAACTCACATGGAACCCTTATACTCATCTCAAAAGGCAATAACTTAATAGACGCTTCAGCCAACTGTATAGACTTCTAAATAGGACAACCCGTCTTTCCGTTGAAAACCAACTTCTCGTATATAAAACGATCACTAAGCCTATCTAAATCTATGGACTTGAACTGTGGGGAACAGCTAAAAAGTCGAATATTAAACCCATTCAATCCAAATCCTCCGAACTATAGTGAATGTTCCTTATTATGTCTCCAACAAAACCCTACATAATGATCTCAATATACCACACGCCCACGACGTCATACCCCTTAAATTTTGAAATTAAATTGCAATATTTTCTTCCATACTATCCCTCTGGCTTAATCATTATCCAGTTCCACACTTCTAGATAACACCCTTCGCATATTAAAACTGTAGTGGCTTCAAGACCTTTTGTGGAAGTTTATTTATGTTGGAGTTCAGGCTATTTCCAGCTTTTCTACTCATGCCCTGAGTAAATGTACCCCATAGCGCTCTCACTTATTACATTACCGGATATTATAGGGTGTTAGGTCTGAGTCGACGTAGTGGTGGTTCGTCTCTGCCAGGTCTCAATCGTCTCTGTCATAGTCGGCCTTCTTCCAACTCCAAAGAGCCTCCTATTTCGTGCCATTCTTATGTACGACCTTTTCCCACCAATCAACTTTTGCATTTTTTTGAATTTTTATTTCTTTGTCTTCATACTTTCTCTGCCAGGTAATTTCGGTGAGAGGGTTCATGGCATTATGTAAACCCCCTCATCTGTCACCCTTTTAATACCTATAAAAGAGATAAAGACATCATAGGGTGCCGCCACTCTTTCATCTTTCCATCGTAATTATTACTGTTGTTTATTAATCATGTATCCATGATAAATTACATCTCAGTAAACCTTTTGTGGCAAAAATGTGCTTTATCCTAGCAACCTTGATGAACTGAAGTTTGAGTCCGGCTTGCGTAGTATGCAATTAATTCTGAGCTGGGCCGACTCGGGCCCCGGGGCAAATATATTTGCCCTCTAACCCTACCTCCCCTCCTAACATCATCCACAAAATACATATCCTTTTTTTACTAATATACGATGGTGGTTTGAAAAGTTCTCGGAATGTACTAGAAAAAAAGTGTCTTACCACGGTGGAACTGCTTTAATTTTTCAACATAGTCTCCCTGTAGACTAATGCATTTGGTCCAGCGATGTTCCAATGCCTTGATTCCATCTCGAAAATGGGATTCCTCCAGGCCTGCAAAATACCTCTCCAATTCGGCTGTCAGTTCTTCCGTTGTAGGAAATCTCCGACCACCGAGGAAAACTTTCAGCTTGGGGAAGAGATGAAACTTTGATCTTATGGTGCTAAATCAGGTGAGTAAGGTGGATGTGGCAACAATTCGTACCTCAGTTCATGAGCGTTTATGGTCCATAGGAAAAGAGCCGCGGCACCCATCTTGCGCATAATTTTTTCATTCCCAATTCTTCGGTTACAATGTGATATACCCGTTCAGATGACACCGCACTTTCAGTTGACGAACCTCCATGACAGGATTTACCTGTGGTGTAGTGGTTAGCATAGCAACCTACTAAACCCAAGATCGCGGGTTCGCAGCCCGGCAGATGACCTTAGGATTTTTTAAAGGGAGTAAAAACTCCTTAGCTATGCCGTCCTTCGGAAGGGACGTAAAATGGGGGTCCCGAGCCTGTGCGATGTCAGGTACTCGTTAAAGATCCCTATCCTAATTATACCTGGATAGGCAAAATTTAGGACTCCCACCGTAGCATTGTCCGATTAGCCATAGCAGCATAAAGTGACGTTAAACGAAATAAATAAATAATAACCTCCATGATCTTTTCATGCTCTTTTGCGATAAATTCTGCGGTCGTAGCTTTTTTTGCTGTCCATTACGTTGATCATCATATAAGCTCTCCCGACCAAATTTAAACTCGCTTGTCCACTTGGCAACAGTTGAATATGAATGAGCCGAGTCCCCCAGTGTGTTCTGAAAGTCGGCATGAATTTCCTTTTCATTCATACCTTTCTTTACAAAGTACTTAATCACTGCTCGAATCTTAGTTTTTTCCATTGTCACAAATCACAACGAAAAAAACAACAACAAATAGTCGTCACTACTACTCACGCCAGGTGTTCACTCACAAAGGATGTGTGATTATTGCGCCGGGGCTTCGTTGCTCTAGCACTGACATCTAGCGGTGATTCCGAGAACTTTTCAAATCACTCTCGTACTGCTATGTTTGATTAAGTTCCTAATATGATAAACTGCCGTAATATCGTTTCTATAAAGTAAGACTTGTGAGAGGTTGAGAAACACATGCCTGGAACTATAACGGGGCAAGGGTGCCAGAGGGGAGGGGGCAGAATTTGAAAAGTTTATAAAAAAAAAATAATAAACTATTAAAATCGTTTTCAAAATAATAATATGACAATCAATATTGTTTAATTTTATTTGATTTTTTTGTTGCATAATTTATGGTCTCTCGTACTGCTTGCTATGTTTGATTAAGTTCCTAATATGATAAAACTGCCGTAATATCGTTTCTATAAAGTAAGACTTGTGAGAGGTTGAGAAAACACATGCCTGGAACTATAACGGGGCAAGGGTGCCAGAGGGGAGGGGGCAGAATTTTTATTATTATATATACTTTATTATATACTGTATACCAAGTTATTTCTTAAAAGAGACATAACTTGATGGTGGGGGAGGGAGTAGGGAAGGGGGAACGGGGGTGGCAAACTGATCTTTGTCTAATAATATAATAATCTCCTGGAGATACATCTAGATTTGGGTAGATAGTTGATAATGAAAAGATAGTTATCAGTTCCGTGACAAGTCAACAAAATACGGAACATTAAAATCATTATGGATATAGTTTTGAGGAGTATTAATTCTTCTTCTTACGAGTTCGGTCATCTGTGGACTACGCTCAACAATTCATTACGCCTTTCCTTAGTGAAGTACGATCGTTCTATACTGGCCTTCTACTGGTGGTTGACTACTAATCGTATTGATTTGGCAATATCGATTTTTAATAAAGTTTGAAAAAAAATGAACCTCTTTGCTGCGTAAAGAATAAGTTCCTCATATCTAACAATGAGTCACTAAAAAGATCTTTATAGCGGCTAACAACCGTCCTTCTCCTTCTTAGTTATCTTACAAATGGTTGTCTTAAAACAGTTACAATTGGATCATAAAAAATTATGTTGGTGGTGTCTTAACATTATGTAATGGTTCATATCAAACAGCAAAATTTCAGGAATTTGATCCATCAGGCATATTTATTTTTTCAGATACGTTCAATGAAATTATATATAAAGACAGGATTTTTATTAGTGCTAGTTTTGTATTATATTGAATTTTACCCTTGTGAGGTTAGGTTAGGTTAAACGTCTTATGGACACTCTACATTGAGGGTCTTTAGTGTTTTTTTCAATCTATGTTTGTCTCGTTTGTATACTTTTTGTATATATATATAATTTTATTGAATAGGTTTTATTTTTTTAAGATATTTTATAATTGTTTCTAAAGTATTACTTAAATTACCTAGAATAGTCTTGAGATTTCTTTCGAACCGTGCTTCCAGAAAATAAATAACCAACCAGTTTTTTAGAAGTCGTTAGTTATATATTATTTATTAAACATTACGCTCTTCGGGTGACAGTCGCAATCAATTTCTAAATACTTTTATGTTACGGATGAAATTATCGATTTTGTAAACAGCTGTTTTTACATTGACCTGATCCAGAAGGCATGGTCATATGCCGTTTAGATCCTAAGTCAAGTCATAACAACTTATTTTTTTTTTGTTATTGTGGTTAGAACTTTTCCATATTTCTATAATTTTTTTTAAACAGCTTTTTGTTTGTCTCGTTCTTCTTTGTTTTCTCAAAGCTGGACTCATTTTGACCCGATATTTAAACATGTTGTATAGGTTTGGTGAGGTGTAAATATTTGTAATATCTATTGACGATTATGCTGCTTCCTTGTACAGTTGTTTGGTGAAGCACAAAACTGTACCCTTTAACTGCACGAAATTCCATTTTTAGTAATTAAAAGATATGGTGTGGACGTATTTCTCGTTTTCATCTGCTTAGCAACATTCCCTAAATAAATTTTAATAAATCAAAAGGAGAGGAATTAAATATTTTCTTTAAAACCATTTTAAAATGTTTTTAATTTTGTAAACTCTGATTATGGCTGAAAATCATCTTTGAATCGTTTTGTGTCTCTTGACATTCCTGCCATCTGAAAAAAACTTTATTACCCCTTTTTTACACATCATGTTTTTTTTAATGCGCACAAATTTTTTTGTTTACTGCGTAAAATCCGCTCTTTAGAGGTATAGATCATAAAAATAGTTGAAAACAATAATAAAATTTTTCATGGTTTTATGAATCGAGAATGTGATGAATAAATTGATTTTTGAATTTTAATTATCTCCAATAAAATTTTTTTATAACCAATCTCCACCTTTCTTTCGAAGGTTAGCCATTTAGAGTTTAATCCAGTGGCTCTTCATTTGAATAAATATAATTTGGATTTGATTACGTAAGGTTTTATACAGGAGCTTATCTCTTGATAACAGTTTGATAACCTACCTCTCCAGTTTCAATTGCGTTATTTGTTTGATATATTGCCTTTATTTGAGGTTTGTTCAATTAATCCTAAATAAATAAGAGCCTGAATTCAAGTTCAGATATAGATGGCACAGAGCGCGTCATTGACTCGAAACATGCCGATCTTCGTCGTTAGTGTACTAGTCGTTCAAAAAGCTCATATGTGAGGAAATTTGAGAATGAGAAAACATGCAACAAATTAAAAAGACGATGTAATAAAGTCTTTCTTTATTCTTTCTCTCTTTATTCTTTTAAACAATATTAGGATTATTAAAAATAGTAATTAAATATTAAATTAATAATAAAAATAGTAATTATAGTACTTAATAAATGGTCGACTGTAGGACAATTTAAGAAGATGATCTAGGATGAGTCAGGTTTAATAAAATACTAGTCCAAGTTTAAAAAACTCTACATGTAGTGTTGACGTTTCTACCTGCCTTACAGGTCTTCTTCAGCGAGAATGTTGCCAGTCTGAAGAAAAGACGACAGGACGAACAATGAAATTTGATTATATGTTGATATTGCCTTAATTCCGTATGATTTTCCAATGACGCAATTATAGCCATTAGTTCCTCTTGAATGTCACTTCCTCTTCATTGTCCTCCTTCTCACTCCATTCTTCCTTCTCTTCGTCCGTATAACTATAACGGATCCTATTTACATTCAGTAAATCCTTTTAATCCTTAGGAGTTGCCATTGATGATTTCACTTGATGTACACCATGATGGTATAGAAGAATCGACACAATTAGGATTGATGAATTAATTGCCACTTTTCTTGGAATTATTTTATTAGAAAAATAGTTTTGAATGCTAAACATATAGAATTTTCAACATATCAGCACTATGATACCTGGATTATACAGGGTGTTCAATATTTAATGGCCACCCCCCTTTTATTCTACAGTTTTTGAAATTTTGAAACGAAGCTCTCAGTGTCTTAACTGTGTCAAATAAAGTTTCTTTTCAGTTATAGTCTGCTCTCCAACCTTCTCCAGATCTTCTCCAGCGACTCTAATTTTGGAATTCCCAATGGAATGTGGTATTTTTTACGACGGATTTCGATGGAAAATCAAATTTTGAATCGAATTTATACGGGTAAATTTTTTTATCCGGGGCACTGTTTCGTCGTAAATCGCGAAAAATCATTTTAAGAAAATAAGCAGTCTAAAACTAGGATTGCAAAAATAAAATAAACTTTGAACACTGCTTCTGATTGCTATTCAGCCATCTCATTCGCTGGTTGTCATTAATGTATTTGGCAGCTGTGAATTAAGATAAATATAGATTAAAAAAAAACAAAAAAAAACTGAACGAAATATGAAAATAAGGCCTTCCCGCGACTGAATTCGAGACATAGCCAGGGGTACCCACTTAAGTATTGGAACGGTGTGGGCATTTCACTTCATCAGGCTCTAACTCCCCAAGATGCTGAGAGGCTGAGGCTAAGGTTCTGTCATTAAGTGGGTATATCTGGCTATGTCTCGAATGCTCCGATGAGGATACGCTTCCATCGTAGCCAGTATATAAATGATGTTAGTTTCATCACTGGCTTGTCGACGATTTGAGCCTCTCGGGGGAAACCTTCCAAGTCGACCTGTTCTTACCGCTCGTCGTACCAGTCGCGGGAAGGCCTTATTAATTTCATATTTCGTACAGTTTTTTTTTTTTTTTTTTTTTCAATCTTTATTTGTCTTAATTCACAACTGTCAAATACATTAATGACAACCAGCGAATGAGATGGCTGAAAAACAATAAGAAGGAGTGTTCAAAGTTTATTTTATTTTTGCAATACCAGTTTTAGACTGCTTATTTTCTTAAAATGATTTTTCGCGATTTGCGACGAAACAGTGCCCCGGATAAAAAATTTCAATAGTATAAAATCGATTCAAAATTTGATTTTCTATCGAAATCCGTTTTAAAAAATACCACATCTCATTGGGAATTCCAGAGTTAGGGCCGCTGGAGAAGAACTGGAGAAGGTTGGAGAGCAGACTATAACCTGAAAAGAAACTTTATTTGACACAGTTAAGACACTGAGAGCTTCGTTTCAAAATTTCAAAAACTGTGGAAAAGAAAGGGGGTGGCCATCGAATATTGAACATCCTGTATATATCAAAGTTTTTAAAAATGTAAGACAAGAAATCAAACATTGGTACTCACCTGAGGAGTTAAACAGATATCTCAAATGTATCTCTCGTGGAAGCGGGAAGGGTCAGGAAGTTAAAATTTTTACCTTGGTATTTCCTCTATGACTCATTAGATTTGAATGTTGCTTGAGAATTGCGTACAATCTTGAAATTCCAGTGATCCGATCCCCCCCCCCCCTTCTGCATGAAAGTTTCATTCAAGAACGAAGTTTGTAAACACCAATTTCATGAGAAAATTTAATTGAAATTAAAATGTTCTACAATAAATTCACTAGAAAAGACTATTTTAAGGCTTGCGATAGATGACAGTAACCTATATTTTAGCTATTACAGGAGAAAAAAACTGCCATCAGATCATTTAGCTTTCACCCCTTTCCAAGATAAATTTACGTCTTTAATTCAATGATTGGGTCCAAAACAAGCCTACATCGCCGGTGAGAAAAAGTTCTTCGTTGAGTCTCTACCGAATGAAACTTACATAGACAAGAAGAATCGGCTCCCGGTGAAAAATATAAAAAGATCGTCTGAATTTCATGTCGTATACCTGAATGAATTTCATGGTAGTGCCATAAATTAGATTTTGCATAAATAGATTTTTTTAATTACATTAATTTTTAAATATTTGTTAAAAACCCAATCAATTTTTTTTCTTTACATCCAGTCATCCGCCATTTTAGGCAATCGGGTACTCTGGTCCCATATGTTTCGGATTATCAAGATTGCACTGTATTTCAGTTTCTGGACTTTAAGCGCCAACTAAATAATTTACGACTTGGAAATTTGAATTAGTTCAGCTTTTAGTTTTATTTTTTCTAATTTATAATAATTATTAGATATCATTCTAGACAGAACTGCTTATTCACTCTTCTGCAGCAATACCTCCAGAATGATGTGTGGGTCTACCGGACCAGCTTGTAAGCCTCTTACAACAGAACGTACCGAAGATAATTAATTACGTACCGAAGATATTAATTTGTTATATATCATGTTTATTAGTTATGTATCTTATTTATCAATAATATATTGATATAGCTTATATATTAGTAAGATGATACCTTGTAGGAGCATGATTGTAACACAATCATCCATGCGTCCAATTGCTGATCTACAATTGGACTTTATTCTTATTTACTTTTTGAAAAACATTCTTTCTTATCTCTATGTCACCGTAATTATCTATCTCCATTACTATTACAAACAATATAGTTTGTTGTATCCATATTTTTGGAGTGATAATTTTTATTGTATCTATCAACGTTTTAAATTTATCGTAATGTTTGAGAATTGCTGCTTACCATTGGCGCCGAAACTGTTTGCCTGGAAGGTTACATTACAAGACATATCAGGTTACATTACGTGGAATACAATTATTACCGAAATGAAAGGCTATATATTAAATACAAAAATAATGACATAGGATGTTCGTTTATTATCAATATATTAATAATAAAGGCTTTCTTTTAGGTTTTACGGAAATTAATGCAAGATTTCATGTTTAAATCAATACCTGATATTATTATTAAAGATATTATTCATCAGGTTTTGTTTGTGGTTAAGAGGTAGTATAAAAAACGGTAACGGTTCGGATCGGCGACACCAACCCCTAAACCCGCTCAGAATACCTTTTATCGATTCTAACCTTGTTCCGATATATTTCGATGTTCTAGTCGCTGCTTTTAGAGGAGAAAGGTTACTCTCCTACATTTACTGAGAAACTCTAAATCCCTGTTCAAAGTAATATTAACTTCTGTTTACCTTCTAATATTAAAATGAGAAATAAGAAAATATTAAAGTGGAAATAAGGAAATATCGAAATATAAGACACTAAATCAATTTTGAATTAATATAATTTAATCAATTAATATACTACTGAACCACCAGTAAAGTTAATTCCTGATGAACTTTCTGTCAGAGAAGTGAAAATAACAAATTATAAATATAAAAAAGACAGAATCCTTAAGTATTTATTTGGCATAACTCCTATTTATTTAACATTTGTAGCTACATGTTTCGGTGATAATGTTTCATCATCAGGCTTCTAATTTTTTTTAAAACACATTAATCTATAACATTATACCAATAGTTCTACAATTATATAGTAATGTGTCATTTACCTCTTAATCTGTGATTATTTTCACATTGTCAATTCTCCATGTTATAAGCCATTATATAATATAAGACAGAATCCTAGTTGAAAGTGAAGATGTTAATTTCTGCTATATTTTCTCATGGGAAGTGGAAATAAGAAAACTTCTGTTTCACTTATTTACATTTAAGAAGACTAAATATCAATATAACAAACTAAACAACACAATCCAAGTTGAAACTGTAGAAGTGATTGTTTACATGTGAGGTTATAGGAATGAACTATCGAAAAATGTAAACATGAAGTGAAGCTTAAGGATCGAACTGGTCGGAGTAACGCGGGTCAACCTAGTTTGGTGGTGTCGCCGATCCGAACCGTTACCTAAAAAAACTAACATTTTACGTGAAAAAATTAAAAAAGAAAAAAAAATGATTTCTCTATCTTGACTGAGTGCAAAGAAAAAAAAAAGTGATTTTCAAATTATATTTTTTTCTCGGCTCCTAATGCTCATTGGCGGCTATAACTCTAGTTTTGTTCTATTATACGTCCCTACTACCTACACAAAAATCGGCATTCAAATCTGTGTGTTACAAGTCAAAAGGTCTCCTTGTAAGATGAAACCAAGATATCACACTGTATCAGATCTGGGTAATGGGATCTAATTTAATACAACTTTGGGCCGAAACTACGACGTAGAGTAAAAGTAATGTATCAGGTTTTGGTTGTGGTAAAGAGAAAAATAATCTCTTTAATAATAATATCAGGTTTTCGTTTAAACATGAAATCCTGCATTAATTTACGGACAACCGAATAGTTTTCTTTGAATTGTTACCTTTGTGTAATTAACTGTTTATATTTAATAGATTATAAAAATTGTATAAGTTTAATCACAAGTTTATATGTTATCTTTGTATAATTTCGTTTTACTTGTTCAAAATCTATCGGAACGGGGCCTAAATTGGGGGATGGCCTTAGCGTGAACGAGTGCACCGTTCAACGATGGTTTAAAATATTTCGAGGGGAGAATTCTTCGCTGGATGAAGATAGTCCCCTAGTTTTGGTGGATGAAAATCCTCGAACGTTTTTTTGTTATTTTTTAAACTTACAGAGAAAATATAAGTTTGAAAATTGAACGACTCTTACTTCCTGTAGCAACTGGAAAAAGTTCAAGCATCGAACGGCCATATAGGTATTGTTGGAGCTTAGTTATGAGTAGGGCTGTGAAATATATGCATTTGCATATTTCTGCTAACTAACTAAAACACCTAATATTATCAAAATATATATGTTTTGAGGCATTTGGAATAAATTTGAGCTATTTTTAATTTGCATATTTTGCCATAAATGCATATTTTTACATATTATGAACTAGACTTGGCATATTAATCTACATATCCGACATATCAGCATTTGAGATTTGATTTTTTTTATGTTTTCAGGAAGGAAAAAATAAAATATAGATAAAAACCGAAAAATAGCTATAAGAACTCCTCCCATTCTTTTGTTTTTCTCTTAATCAATGCGTTTGTATGTGTCGAAGTGCTGCTTCTTCGGTTTCAACGAACTTTCGATCGTATTTGCTTCTCTTAGAATTGTTTAATCCGATTAATTTCTAGTTTATACCTTGCTCAAATACTTGGAATATTATGACTTCACTTTTCATCTCAACCTTCTCCCTTTCATCATTACATTGCGCATAGGGTTGCCAGCTGTCCGGCTTTTTACGGCCGTGTCCGGCCTGCCCGGCATTTGTTAGGCTTTTTCGTCTTTTCGTTGAAAGTAACAGTTTTATGGCGTGGCGGAAATGTGACTGTGTTCAGATCTTGGAAACTCCTCCTCTTACCTTCTGAACTACACACTCGCACGTAGTTCTTTTCAGCATTAGGATCAAGTACCACAATCAGTTCTTGTTCTTGTGTTTTCTGCATTATTCAGTCAGCGGAGACCGAATGAAGATTCGTAGCACAGCATCTATGTCAAGAATAGATTCTTTCATGGATTCAAATGCGAACTTGATTATTCAACGAAGCGTTAGGGCCTGCAGAATTAACATGTGCAGAATTTTATGATATGAGAAAAACGACGTTTTGGATAAAGTAGGTGAAAAAGCAAAATACAACTAAGAATTTATGGATTTTTTTTATTTTTAGAAACATTGGAGATTGCTTTATAATTGGCTTTTTAATTTTAATATTTTTGTTTGAGAAATAAGGAAATCCTTAAAGTGGAAATAAGGAAATATCGCAATATAAGACATGAATCAATTTTTATTTGTATAAAATCAACAATTTTAGTAACACCAGTAAAGTTACTGGAACTTTCTCTCAGAGATCGGAAAACCACCAAACTAGGTTGACCCGCAGCTACTTAAGTATTTATTTGGCATAACCATTTATCGATTTACGCTTCATGTTTCATAATGTTTATCATTTATTTTTTTTAGCTCACATTCTCCTATAACATAATACCACATGTAAACAATCATTCTACAGTTTCAACTCTTAATCTGGATTATTTTCACATTGTCAATTGTCCATGTTTAGTTTTATAATATAAGACAGAATCCTAGTTGAAAGTTTATTTCTGCTATATTTTCTCATGAAAGTGGAATAACAAAAATAAAAAACCTGTGATATACTTTCTCACATTTATTTAAAATGATGTTTTATTGTATAATTTCAATCTGTCTCACTTTAGGTAATATGATGACAAAGAATCCATTTATGTATACTGAAATTTATCACTTTTTTATAAAACACCAAATCCATGCACAAATAAATCTTGTTAAGTTTCATAACACTTTTACAAGTTGTAAATTTATCACTTAAATTGAGTGAACAAATATAAATATGTAAAACACAAATCCATGTACAAATTAATCTTCTTAAGTTTTATAACACTTTTACACATAAGATTAGATGAAATAAGAAACATGAATTTATAAACACTTAATTCTTTATGAAAACTCATTTTGTGAACTTCTGTTTCACTTATTTACATTTAAGAAGTCTAAATATCAATATGAAACTAAACAACACAATCCAAGTTGAAACTGTAGAAGTGATTGTTTACATGTGATTTGGTTATAGGAAAGAATTATCGAAAAATGTAAACATGAAGTGAAGCGTAAGGATCGAACTGGTCGGTGTAGCGTAGGTCAACCTAGTTTGGTGGTGTCGCCGATCCGAACCGTTACCCAAAATACAACTAAGAATTTATGGATTTTTTTTATTTTTAGAAACATTTGAGATTGCTTTATAATTGGCTTTTTAATTTTAATATTTTTGTTTTCTCCTTAGAAGAGTGCGTATATTTTTATATTTGTATAAAGAAACCTTTTAGTTTACTGCCAAAGTGTAGCTGTAATTTATTTATTTTTATTTTATACAAGTGAAGTCTACAGAAGACTGAAAATGTTTCAGGTAGTTATTAATTTTAATGTCATACATAAAGATCAAAAGATTAAGGACAGGACCATAAATAAGTGGTTGATGTTATAACTAAAAGCTGTATTATAGATTATGTAATATATCTTTGATTAATTAAAAATTATATGTAAATTATCTTGACAGAGTTTTTTATTATTGAAATTATTCCCAACTTTAAAAACGTGCATCCGGCTTTATAAAAGGTATGTTTGGCTTTTTAAGATAATGTCCGGCTTTTGTGGTAAATGTCCGGCTTAATAAAGCGCCAAGTCCGGCTTTTGTATTTTATGAGATGGCAACCCTAATTACACAGTTTCTCAAACAGTGATCACCGAGGCATATCATTCGTAAACTGTTCTGTTGTGTTAACCTAAAATACCGAAAGTCACTCCTTTTAAGACAAAAGATCTTGTTGGAAAGTATGTAGGTGAGCTTCAAATGAGACTTTCAAGAGTGATGGATACGTTTTATATTTATATGATGTAGAGCGGTCGTTTAGTGTAGAGCGTTTCAAATCTATTTTGAGGGCCAATAGACGATCTATTTTGTTCGAAAACCTGAAAAAAGTGGATGTCTGCTATTTAAATCTACAACAGTGAATAAGTCGGAAGAGTTTCTTAATGGTCGTTGCTTATTGTTTTTGATGTATATTTTGTTCTGTTTTAAAGTATACGTATTTCGGTTGTGATTGTTGTTTAAGTTTTCTGGATATTAATATTAAGATTTTTTTCGTTTTTAAAGTTCCCTGTTTAATGTGTTTTATTTATCTTTAATAAAGGTTTTTAACATATGTTTTTGTTTTTTAATATTAGCTTTTTAATGTTTTTCTTCCTAATGTTCCCCTTTTCAACACAATTAGTTATTTAAACTTGAGTTTGTACTTAAGTATAGGTATGTATTGCGATTTTTTTTATTTTTCTAACAATGCAGATAGTTGCATACGTATTTAATGCATATTTTACCCAATATCTCTTTATATATATATGTGCATATTTTTCAGTTTTTATTGCATATAATTCACAGCCCTAGTTATGAGTGTCTGCCTCAATCGCCGTTCTCTCCAGAACTCTAACCTATCAAACTACCATTTGTTAAAGGACTTGAGCCTCTTTTTAAATAATTAAAAATTTATTGATCACAAGCTGATATAAATGAGGAATGGTTAATCATAACAATTCCAAATTCTATATAGCGAGCTAGCAAATGGCAGAAGTCTGTTGAGAGGAATGAAACGTATTTTGATTAATTTAAATGTTTTCTATTAAAATATTTTACAGTTTTATTTTAAAAACATAAACCGGCATTAATTTCCGGAAAATCCTATACAATATTAATGTTAGGATTCTTCAATGGATAGAGACATGTTAATTTTAAAGTAAAAAATTAATTTCACGGATCCCTGTTGAACAGATCCGCTATCTAGGACTTCAACTGAACAAACGTTTAACTTGGAATCCACATACAAGACTAAAACGACAGAAACTGCTCATCGTTTACGACTTCTTCAACATTTACTAGACAAACATTCAAAACATCCGATTTTCTATGAAAGACTCATTTACATATTATTAGAAATATTTGGACGTATAGAATTTAACTTTGGGGCTCCATTAATTCATCTAACTCATCTCGTATCAAATCCTTAAAAAAATCTTCATTCCATACTTTGTCACAAACGTATCCATAAAGATCTTAATGTACCATATGTTGCTGATTTAGCCCAAACCAGATACCTATACTTTTCATCGAAAACTCCTTAACCATTCAAATCCATTAGTCTCTGGACTTGATTCCTATTCTATTCCTGACAACCCTCCGAGGCGTCTGACAAGAAGATGGCCTCGGGACCTTAAATATATAATATGAATAAAAAATAACCGTAAAAAATTAAAATGATTTTAACTTTACTGAAAAGGTCTAATCTCCAATAGAAAGGAAACATTGGAGTTTTGTTTATTTTTTCAGCGAGCGAAGCAAGCAGAGGTCGACAGTAATAACTCCATTGCAGATAACAATTAGACGATTGATAGAAGAATTACCGAAACATAAACAAAACATGAGTAACAGTTTGGTAACCTCCTTAATGACGTCATTACAAGCTCCCTTAGATCCGATTTATTTGCTTCATTTATTTGTTCGTATCTTATCCTGACTTTTCCAAACCTTCAGCTTAGCCAAGTATTGGTTTTTAACTTAGAAAATCAGACTGTAGGATTTCCAACTGAAGATTTGAAGAAAAAAAACTATCATAAGATGTTTGTTGTTTTTGAAGTTTTCTATTCATTTCTCATGGTTTGGACGTTTAGTTATGAGGCATTCAGTTGAAATTGATAGAAAATCAGAAGGAATTCCGCAACAACCCTTTCTTAAAATTACATTTTCAGCTGTTTTATGTAACGATTGCATAATACGTGGCTCATTTATGTTGAGTCCTCATGCATTAATTGTCCTTCAACATTTGCCAAACATTATCCAAACCATAAAATAGTTTATGACAATGGAACAAATATTGCACAAGTTTCCTGTTTTTGCGTTTTTTTTTGTGCGATCATTAGAGTTTATTGTAGCACTTTGAGTTAGCTTTTGTTTTTAAAGCTTCTACTTTTATTTGTGTTTTATCTGTGCAGTTGGAACTCCTCGAGGCCCTGCCAGCCAGTCTACAGCCAGCATAGCTCCAGGTGAGTGCTCTATATATAATAAGAGAGAGAGAGTTCTCAGTCCATTGAATTAGTTACGCTTAAATTGTAAAATCTTTTTCATGAAATTAAAGCAGTCAGTGTTGTTAGTTTTTTTTTTTTTTTTATTCACTTGAACAATGATTTCGGAAGGATTCTAAAATTTTTAATTAACTAACTCGAAACTTCTTGAAATCTGAATTTGTTTCTGAAGATATGAAAATTATCTTTATTTTTGGATACACAATAGTATGGGTTAGTCAGTACGAAAAAAAAAATGTTTGTAATTTGTTTTCCTGTTTCCCGTCATTGTTTATTTTTCCAGTTCATAGTTACACCAGTCACTTATTATTAGTTATTCACTCGAGTGAATAATTTTACAGTGGCTATTGTAAATTCTTTAGATTAACGAAAAGTTAAAATTGATTTGCAAAGTGGAGAAGTGAGAAAGAAGTTGGGCGTTTGTTGCTAGTGAATTCCGAATTCCGTGTAGTTCTCTTTCAACCATCCTAAAGAATAAAGAAAAGATCGCCACTGGTGGAAGGCGGTAAGTCACCAAAATTATATGATAAATTGGTACCGGGTATTTAATATTCTGTATCAATGATTTTATATGTACGTACAAACAACATTCCCATTGATGAAAATTTACGTAATGATTTTAACTGCAATTATGTGTTCAATTTTCCCATTTACATGCAGATAAATGGAATAATAACCTCGATAATTCTTTGTTCAGTTAGTCGAACTATTTTTCAGGGTAGCTTGAAGATCGAGAATTGACTATATAAACAAAAATACACCCACCACTGAAAAGTAAAAAAAAAAAAAATTATTAAAAAAAAAAAAAAAAAAAAAACCGACTTCAAGATTAAACCTACATAAACAAACTTGATTTAAAAAATAAAAAATAATATTTTAATTGCTTAGAAACAAAAACCATGAAATGACAATCAACGAAATTATCGATACTTATATACCTATTCACAATGCTTCACAGTGCCAATCAAAACAAACAGAATTTGAAAAGAAATGGTAATTGGAAAGATCCTCCCACTGTTTCATCACCGCCACACCACTGTCTCTGGCCATTCGAAAGTTTATTGCTAAGGCAAGATTAAACTGCCCTTCTTGGCTGGCACCGACTCTAAAAAAATAACTGATCATAAATTGTGAATAGGTATATAAGTATCGATAATTTCGTTGATTGTCATTTAATGGTTTTTGTTTCGAAGCAATTAAAATATTATTTTTTATTTTTTAGTTCAAGCTTGTTTATGTAGGTTTAATCTTGAAGTCGGTTTTGTTTTTTTTCTACAAATTATTTTTATATATAATATATTTCAATAATTCAATATTAAACTTAGATTTATTATATTAAAAATAATATGTAATTGTTAGTTTATTAGTTGTATCATTTGAATATTTACGAGTAATTATAGAAATGGATATAATATGGCTGGGGTTCTGCAGTTTTGTTATGTAACGTTTTTTTCACCCACAAGTTGTGTTTACTTTTTTTCCGCCTCAAAAATCTAACATTTTGACCTGCTCTGTTGATGTTGCTCGGACTGAAAATTTGAACTGATCAAAAATGAAATGGAAAATATTTTTTGTTCTATAACATTTAGTGCTGGGATCTACCATTTAGAAGCTATGTTGGTTTGAATGAAAAAAGTCCCGTTAGAAACCCTAATTTTTCCCTCAACTTTGTTTATTTCAAATAATCATTGATTGATAATTTAATTTGTTTAAGAAATTAATTAATTTCAATCTAAGTAATTTGATCCTTTTTAGTTCTAAAGTATAAATTGGGAAAACCAGTTATTTTTGGAAAGACATATCCATGATATTTAGTTCTTCCTAGTCCGGGAGAAATAGATTTTATTTTTATTTTTTATTGACGTAATTAAAATTACTCTTTTTTAACGTTTTCTTTTTCTCTTGGTTTCTTTATTTTTAAATATTACTTGCTTTTATTTAAATGATATTTATAATAATCTTAATGTATTGCATAAACCCTGATTAAAGTATACGAGGAAGTAGAAACCTAAAAATAATGAAAACTTTTAGCCGAGAAAATGAAAAAAAAAAAAAAATCAATTGGTTGGAATTTTTTGGCTGCCAATATATTTTATTAATATTTTTATAACTTAAATCATAAGTGATAAAATAGTTCAATGTTTTGTGAAATATTATATATTTTGTTAGTGGGTATTAAAAACTGGAAGAATAACGGTCGAAAAATTGAGAAATGGCAGTAGTTTCTCTTTTGTTTTTTATTCTAAATCGTACATTTTCAGTCTTACATTTAAAGATACAAAAGTCGTTTTGGCTCCATATTGATATCGAAGACTTGAATTGAATTTGAACTTGATACGAGGATTTATAGTAGAAATGGCAACGACATCGATTATAAATTCGCAACACATCCAACCTTTTGGAAGGATGAGAAGAAACAAGAGTCGCATACAGAGCTGGGGCTAGATGTCAACTAGTTCAATGTTCCAGGGGCAATGGGTGATCTTGCCCTCTTGTCCAAGGGCGACTTACCTTATCAATCGACCACTGCTACCTTGATAGTAAGCCTTCTCTTGTTTTAATTTATTCTTTGCCCCAGATGGTTTTACGAATGAACTATATTTAAGACATTCGATAAAATTATCGATTGTAAGTACGATATAATAATGTTCATATAAATGAAATACAATGTTGTATATATGTACATCAACGACAATTTAAAAAGAAATATTAATATTAATAATTTATATTAATTATTAAATTGAAAACTACAGAACCATATTTTATATTCTAATTTAATCAAGATCCATATTTTTTATCTATCCAAATGTTAATGTAAAACATTTTTTCACTCCTGGAGTTTTCGTGCCTGGTAACAGGAAGGAGGGAGGGGGGCGCGAAATGTCCCGTTTTTTGGTTTTGCGCTCATATCTCGAAAACGGTGCGTAGTATATAAAACATGACTATTTACTAAATTAATGTTAAGTAAATTCTCTACAACTTTTTCTTCCTACACAATTTTCATATTCTGTACCGTCCAAAATACGTATATGCTTGGAAAATGTGAAGGATTTTTAATATGTTTGTTTTACCAAGAAAAGTTAAAATTGGCATATATATGTGTGTATATATATATATATATATATATATATATATATATATATATATATATATATATATATGTATTTTGAAGAAAATTTAATTTTCTACAATATTATTTATGAAAACTTTTGTCGTAGGATGAACGTTTTAGTAGATATGGAGGGAAGTTTAACAGGAAACGTGAGGTGAAAATTTTTTTCTCTCGAAAATGCCAGAATTTTCCAAATGTAATTCGGCAGAATTTGCCAAACGTATATCACGGAAACGGTAAAAAGAATTTGAAAAATTTGTATATAATAAAAGTTGTAGAGAATTTAATTAACATTAATTTAGTACATAGTCGTTTTGCATACGACGCACCGTTTTCGTCGTTATGAGCGCCAAATCAAAAAAAGGGACCTTTCCTTCCTGTTCCCAGGCTTGGAAACTCCAAGAGTAGGATGTTTACTTTTTAACTACTCTGAACAAGTTTCTGAATAAAAACCTTGGATTACAGAAAACACACTCTATAATTCTTTATTGACTGGACTATAGATTCTAGCCAAGAATGTGTTATAACAAAAAATATTATCTATTACATTTTCGATCTAAGCAACACTAGCAGAGCTAAAGTGTGTCAAAATGTGAAAACATTTTTAAGGGTGAAAAAAGTTACGTTTTAGGTTGCCAAGACGATGTTTTACATTACACTCAAGGTTGCCATGGCGACGCTTTACTTTATTCAAGAAAACAAAAGACATATCAATGCAAAAAAAAAACAAAATTGTCATATTTATTCATTTTTCAATCTAATTTGTAAAATAAAAAACAAAAACAAAAAAAAAAACCAGAAAAACACATGATATCAAGTTTAATGGACCGCAATTATACACCAGTTAAAGAAAACAAAAGAAATGAGTTGAAGGTTAACTATTATCTTTGAGTTTTATACTACTATGTAAATATGTTATCTATTAGTAGAATAAACTCTCCTAAACTTTATTTGTATTTGTTTATCTTGTTTATCGTTCCGTCAATTTGAGTTATGGTTTTACTTCCGTTTGTTTAATAAGCTATCGTGTAATTCGGTGATCAGAACCTGATATAACAGAAACTAATTGGTTTTCGTTTCATTTGCTGAAGATCACATACCAGACTAAAACGACATGAAACTGCTCGTCGTTTGCGTTTTCTTTAACCTTTACAAGGAAAACGCTCTAAGAAGCCGATTAATTACAGGAGAATCATTTACATGCTGTATTTAGACCGATTTAGACTTAATGAATTGAGCATTAATTCATTTAACCATCTGATTCGTCTCGTATCCAATCCTTAAGTATCTAAAATCCTTTGAAAAATCTTCATTCCATACTTGTCACAAACTTATCCATAAAGATCTTAATGTACCATATGTTGCTGATTTAGCCCAAACCAGATACCTATATTTTTCATAGAAAACTCCATAACCATTCAATTCCAATAGTATCTCAACTTGTTTCCAGACTTCTCAGCCTTTCTATTTCGGATAATCCGCCGAGGCGTCTGATGGTCTGAAAAAGATGGTTTCGGAACCTTCTAATACAGAAATTTTATTAATTTACTACAATGGGTACCTGCTTTACAAGCGTTGATATGTCATCATCATTATCTATAATTTGTATCATCAGTATTGTATTTTTCATCATTTTTACGGGGCCCCGTTACTGCTAAGTAAAATGGGGAGGAGTCCCCCAGAATCCGATTAGTCCTTTTTTTTTATTTCGTAATTTTTATTTTATTTTTTATTTTTGTATTTAGCATCTTTATCAAAGTTTATTTTTTTTATTATGAGTATTATCCCCACATTTACTAGATGTAATTTTATTCATTGTATACAGTTGTAAATTTCAATAAATAGAAAAAAAAAAATTAAATAAATAAAATTGCCAAAGATTAAAATTAATATGATACAATAACCGTTTGACATATGAATAATTTCATCTTTACTCTTTGTTACCCTTCGAGTGCTACAACACTTACTAGACAAACGTTCAAATCTCCCGATTCACTACAAAAAACTCATCTATAAGACGATTATCAGACCTATTTGGACTTACGGTATAGAGTTATGGAGATTCACCAAACCATCGAATTCTTCCTGCATCCAATCACTCCAATCCAAAATCCTTCGAAAAATCCTTAGTGCTCCTTACTTAATGAATTAATCCACAATGGCCTTAATATCCCACATGTCGCCGATTTGGCACGAACCAGATAGATTTCCATTTATAATAAACTTACTCCCCATCCAAATCCACTTGTAGCACAACTTGCTTCCCAATTCATTCCTGGCAATCCTCCGAGGCGTCTGAAAAGAAGATGGCCTCGTGATCTTCTTTTGTAATTATTTCATTAGAGTGCTACCAATGGGCAGTTCCTCTACAAGTTCTAATCATGCCATTATTTTGTATTGTATACAGCATATTTACTAAATGTGTTTTTATTAATACAGTTGTAAATTTCAATTAATAAAAGAGTAAAAAAAAAAAAAAAAACTCTTTGTTACTCAAACAGGCGTATTGTAATTGGCGCCCTAACAGCCCGGCAATTAGGGCTTCTCGGGAGTTGGTTATGGCCAATCTTACACCCGGCTATTCTTATTAACTGATTCATTTTTATCTCCATCTCACATTTCCATTTTAGGTTTAGTGGAATTCAAGCATTATTTGTTTTTGTTTTTTTAATTGACAGTTATAGTGGAATAAAATTGTAATGTATTTATCGGTTCTTTTTTCTATTCAAGAACAAAAAAAAACTCAATTTCTCCCTAACTGGGAAAAACAGGTCATGGATATGTTTGTTTATAGTCTATTTCTTTTATCTATTCACATTTTATAATTAAATAGGTCAAGTTATTTGAGTTAGTAATTAAAATAAATTAACAATTAATGATTTTTCGAAATAAACAAAGTTGAGCGAAATTAAAATAGAATAGAAAAATAATTTTATTCTGGGACAAAGTCCCTTAAGAATAACAGATAAATACAGGTATAACTAAATTAAATCTGGTTAGAGACATAATGAGATACAACAGAAAAAAAAAGAAAAACAATAATACATTAATGACACTATGTACATAGATGATATTTAAATAAACAGAAAAGAAAATAAGATAACTTTCTACAGATTAGAGAAGATAAAATTAAGTAAGAAAAAAATAAAATAAAAATAATATAGAAAAATCTTTTGGTACAATGATTAGATTTGTATGTGCAATAGAAGTACCCAATGATATATTCATGGAAAATGAAATTTGTATTAAAAGGAATCTCAGTTATTCCAGAACTGAATCCAGCAATGCAATAATAATTTTTGACTAAGTAGTTAGACTAAGTAGTTAGATAGTTAGCAAGCGTCAGTTTGGATGAGAAGGAGGTATTGGAAATAGTAATATTTGAATGTTTTCAAAGCTAGTCTAAAGTGGATTTAGCTTGTCTGATGTGAGGAGGGATGGAGTTCCAGAGGATTGGTGAGCGGAAAAGGAAGGAGCGTTGGAAGGTTGAAGTTCTATGTGATGGGGTATACAGATCAGAAAGACGGGATCTTGTATGTATTGGATTGACTGCAGATCTGAATTGAAGCTTATTGTAAATATAAAAAGGTTGAAGGGTATTGATAATTTGGAACAGGAATGTTCCATGGAAATATTGTTTACGGAAAGTGGGATAGAGCCAATTTAGTTGGGAATAGAGGTGGGAAACATGGGAACGCCTCGGACCACCGAAGACAAACCTGACGAAGCAGTTCAGTCTGTCCTCGAGAACCGTCGAGAGGCCACCGTAAACCAGACAACCATAGTCAATGTAAGGGAATAATAAGAAAGAGACTAAAAGCTTACGGGTTGACTGGGGAAGAAGGTAACGGTTTCGGTGGAATAATTTGAGAAGGCCTATGGAATGGCGGGAAATTTGGGTAATCTGAGGTTTCCAAGAAAGGGTTTGATCAAAAATAATCCCGAGATTTTTTACAGAGGAGTAGAAAGAGATAGGATGATAATTTAAGGTTAAAGGAGGGTATTGTGAGTAGGAATTAAGGAGGGAGCTAGAGCCTATTATAATGGCCTGAGTCTTCTTTTCATTAAGTTGTAATTTATATAAGGTCGCCCAGGCACTGATTCTGTCCAGGTCTTCCTGAACTTTAGCGAAAGCAGTGGACAGCTCTGAAGGGGAGAAGGAGAGATAGACTTGGGATTCATCTGCATAGAGGTGGTAGGAACAGTGATAAATTGAATTAGGAAGATCATTAATGCAGGAATTGAATAGGAGAGGAGAAATACTGGATCCCTGAGCAATACCTGAGGTAAGAGTGAGAAAAGAAGATAGGGGTCGGTTTGGTATTTTAACTGCTTGGGAACGGTGAGAAAGGAAAGATTGAAACCAGCGGATGGAACTGTAGGAAAAGTTTAATGATTTTAATTTGGAGAATAGGATAGAGTGATCAAGGGGATCGAAGGCTTTAGAAAAGTCAAGGAGTAACAGGACGGTTAATTTTTTGTCATCTATTGCGGTAAATATGTCATTAATGATTTTTAGGAGAGCAGACTGGGTGGAGTAGCCGGGACGAAAACCAGATTGAAGGGGGTCGAGGAGGTTGGATTCTTCAAGGAATTAGGAAATTTGAGATTGAAATAATCTTTCCTAGGTTTAAAACGTGACATTTTTCATTCCAACCAATATAGCTCCTAAACGGTATGTCCTAGCTACAATGTTATGTAATGTGTACAATATGCAATGTTGTGTAATATAATGTTATATAACAAAAAACATATTCTCCATTATATTCCTGATAAGGAAAATGTCGGCAAATTTTCGATCCAAGCAAACAATGGACGGTGAAAAAAAAAAAATGTATTATTTTTGAGAGTACCATTTACTATAAAAAAAAAAAAAAAAAGAAGTTAAACACAAAAAATGTATTATTTTTGAGAGTAAAAAAAAAAAAGAAGTTAAACAAAAAAAATATAGGCACCAGCCAAAAGACATCCATGTCAAAATGTTATTCATTATGTAATGTTTCTCTGTCCTTTAATTTCTGACAAACGTTTCCGTATGTCGGTGATAAGGATATTTTTCTTTCTAACATTTTTCAATAAAAACCATGGGTCATAATATAGTAATATTGGCATGTTCTGGTGACCAATCAGGTAACAAAAGAAAATCTTTTCTTTTTTCTTCTGAAAATGTGTGTACAGTTTTCTAATTCAAGATTGTTCTAAAACGTTTCGATTTTATATGTTGCTAATTATTCCCTGTGACCACCTGTATATATAAAACCGACAATTTTAAGAAAATTCTGACTAGTGGCATTACAACACACACCCAAACATTAATACATGATTGCATATTTTTTTTAATTTATCCAAAAATCAACTGAACGCCACATCTTGAACGACCACAATATATAGTTGACGGACTTATGGATAGAACATTTACAAGTATGTAACCCATTATAAATCTTGTTCAATCAGCTGTGAACCTGTGTGTAATTACAACTGTCCCAACTAGGGATGGGTATCGATAAACGATATATCAAATATATCGATATTCTTCTTTGACAGTATATTTTTTTCATTCAAATATTTGTCGTTTCTATACGTACGTTACAGTTTATAGTTTTTTTTCTATATTACAAATTTACAAAATACAACTATATTTGTATAACCTATAGAACAGGAGCCGACGACACTAAACCTGTCATCCCAAAATAAATCACTGTTTATCTGAAAGATCAATCAATTTTCGTGTAAAATTGCTGCCGTTTCCAAACATGGTCCAGACGGTATGCCTTGACAGCAAGCAAAATAAGGTTCTAAATGGCTGTTTTCATGAAAAAACTGCTGAACTTTTTTTCACAACTGATCTTAATGTTTCTTGGGGTGCTGAATCCGAATCCAAAATTTGCTACCACGGCAGCTGTCGCACATTGGGACGAGCCAATGTAATTTGTTGGACATTGGTTAAAAACTAAAATTCATATTTATGGCTTGAATCATTGATAAAATGTTTGCTATGGTCATTGCCGATAAACGACAGTACGTTAAACATAATTTTATTACGCACTAACAGTACAAAAGATCGATAAACTAGGTTTGTTTGAAAGGTTCTCGCAAATTTCCCGTTTTGTTAAATTGCATTAGTAATCGTGTACACGTCCGATGTAAATTTTTGGTTTTTCACAGCTTTAAGCATGCATGATATCACAATTGGCTATAAAACATTTTTCTGTGAAAATATTGATTTAAAAAAATAAAAATAATAAATTTATTTAAATTTTTAAATTTCAACAAAAAAATTGATTTTAGAAAAATGTTTAAACTTGTTTAAGTCGAAACCAATTTTAATTCAAAATATCAATACTGAAAAGTAACTTAAGATCGAAATGGTCTGCGACCACTTGCGACCTTGGAGAATATTTAGAATTAAAGATTTTTTTTGCGTATTTATAGGATTTGTAGAACTCCCTCCCTTCACATTATAATCCTTGTTTTACCCCTTTTGTTTAGTCTATTTATATCTTTTTAGTGTTTTCACTTCAGCAGTAATCCCATTGGGTTATTTTACCTACATATTTGTCAGCTAGGATACTAATGGGGATCATTTTGGCCAAAAAAAAGCGGCTTACAATTAGTCAGAAAGTGTCCGAAAACTTTTGGTAATTTTGAATGCCATTAGCCTCTGGACCCTCTCCAGCTTTGCCTTGTTTTACTTAATCTGAATTCCTGGATGTCATATTTCCATGCCTTAAGTAATAATAGGCACAATTGCGCCTTTATACAGAACCTTCAGGGCTTCCGTTCTCAACCCCCATGTCGCACAATGGGACGAGCCTATGCAACTTGTTGATCATTGGTTGAAAACAAAAATTTATATTTGTAGCTTGAATCACTTATTAAATGTTTGCTGTGGTCATTGTCGATAAAGAGCAGTACGTTAAACATAATTTTATTACGTACAAACAGGACATCAACATCGATATACTACGTTTGTTTGAAAGGTTCTCGCAAATTTCTCGTTTTGTTAAATTGCATTAGAAATTGTTAACATATCCGATGTAAATTTTTTCCTGTTCAAAGTTTTTAGCATGATAAAACAATTGGCAATAAAACGTTTTCCTGTAAAAATAATAATTTAAGAAAATAAATGTATTTAAATTTGAAAATATCAACAAAAAATTGATTTTTGAAAAATGTTTATACTTGTTTAAGTCGAAACCCATTTTAATTTAAAATATCGATTATAAAAAGTAACTCAAGATCGAAATGGTCTGCGACCACTTGTGAACTTGGAGAATATTTGAATTTACTTTGATAATTCAACTTGTACAAAAAAGTGGTCCAAATTGCTATAACAAATGGACTTCACAAATGTTATCCACAGGTATTCACCGATAAAAATGCTTAAAATTGATATCGGAGTAGGTCTGAATGCTGACACTGACACGACGAATTTGAACGAATGGATCCAACGATAAAATTTCGATAACCACAGTGTAGGAGCCTGTGGGCTATAATTGATTACTTATATTAAATAACTAAATAGTTCCGTTTTCGGTTGGGGACAATATTTAAAATAATAATTACCCATCAGGTTTCTGACAAACCGCAAATTTTTTATTTTTATAGTAAATCCGATCGACGAAAAAGGCATAAAATACGTATAACTCACATAAAAGTAAACTGATTGATTTGAAAATTTTTAAATTCGATAGAGCACATCAAAAACCATAGAAAATAATATCCCTTGAATCAAAACACGAAAAAACGAAAATTATATTTTTTTAGACAAACTATTGGTTAACAGAGCGAAGTACTGAAATGATGGGAAAAAACTGAGTTTAGATTCGAATTCTACACCTTTGAAGACATACCCATATGAAATTTGAAGTCGATGCAATAATTTTTAGAGGCTCAAAATGCGATGTCCAGAAAAAAACATAGTTTCGTCCCACTGTGTGTCGGCTTCATACCCAAAATCTGCCGAAAATAGCGGTTATTGTCGTTTTTTCCCTGTAACAAGACAATGAATGATTTTTCGAAGAATGCCTTTAGATTGTAAATTGTAGCAGGAAAGCAAAATAATTTTTTTTAAAAAATACCGAAATCGGACCATTTTCCGCGAAGATTAGCTGACTTGAGGTCAGTCCCAATTCTCCGCAAAAATACGTTTATCGGTACTCTTTTGTATTTAGGTACTCCGAATCTATTTGTCCGATTCAAAACTTTTGTTTTTTTTTCATCTTAAAGATGGTTGAATTTGCTATTAGGCTCTGTATATATATCAAAAAAGTGTCTTTAATATCATAACCTGAGGATTGGATCCCGAAAGTTGTGAAGCCACCAAGAGGAAGCTTTCATTGATCAGAATCATGATGAGAATTCTCAACTTTTTTGTCCCAAGAAATACTGTAATTGCTATGCTAAAAAAGAAGAGGGAGTTTTTTTACCAAGGCATCCATGTTGGCAACCCTGCTTGCCAAGGTTACAGAAGTTTCCAAGAGGCTGAAGTCATTTTCAAGTGTGCATCCAGTGGTTAATGTTGTGAATCTAGTAAGTAGCTTTTTATTTGTAATTACCATGGGCTCTTGTAACCATTTTTTCAAACTTAACTTTTTTCGAAATTTTGATTTTACTTTGAAGAGCTCGATTAGCTGATTTGAAGACAAAAAAAAAAGCATCGCAATAATATTTTTTATTGTCCGAATATTTCAATTCAAACGTCTGTATGTAATAACCATGCTACAAAATGTGTAATTACCATGGTTGCAGTAAAAAGCATGGTAATTACATTTTGACCATGGTGATTACATATTGCGGTAATTTTGTCACATTGGCTTCATTTTCATTTGCAGTTTACTTATGTGACTTCAAAAATGCCACTTCCCCGGTCGACCAAAGTCAACCCTATCCAGAGAAGAGAAGTTAGCAAGGAAGAGGGAAGCAGAGAGGGAAAGGAGAGCGAGGGGGGAAAGCTGAGTCGAATTACAAA
This sequence comes from Euschistus heros, assembly GCA_003667255.2. Classification (NCBI taxonomy): domain Eukaryota; kingdom Metazoa; phylum Arthropoda; class Insecta; order Hemiptera; family Pentatomidae; genus Euschistus; species Euschistus heros. Next base: position 227,516 of record RCWM02000724.1, read on the forward strand.
AAAGAAACCAGCTGAAACACTTGGGAAGTTTCGAAGGAAACTTCGATACTTGGGAAGGAAGAAAGAAGGTAAAATTAAAATGGTGAAAGGCCTAACTCCAAGAGAGCTTAGGCAACGTCGGAAAAAAGTGAGGGAAAATGTGAGATGTTTCCGAAGAAACTAAAACTTAGCATGCTCGCTTGCGGACACTCCACCTCAGTCACCAATTGTTGGAGATGTTGTAGTTCGACCTCAATCTCATGCTACATTCTGCCGTTTCAGACCCCCAAATGTTGTTACTCCCAAGCTTGATGGACGAGACAGTTGTATGTGCATCAAACATGAGAATATGAAGCTCCTCACCTCCCAGCTTCATCAGGCAGGCGTAATTAGTACACGTGGCCCAGATTCTCTGATAAAGACACTGGGTTACGCGACCATGAATGAAAAGTGGCATCGCTACCTGAGAAAATGCCAGGCATGCTCATTGAATGTAATTGTGTTCCAACCATTTGACAACACTGCTCCAATTTCTCATTACAAGTGGACTACTGAAATTGAGGAGCGACAAATAAAAGGTACTCAAAGACTGGTAACGCGCACTGTGAAAGAAAACATCCAATCATCTCTACTAGATAGTGTTTAAGAAGTCAGAGAGTGAAATAAACGAATTCATGAGGCATTTTCATGCCAGTTCACCAACATGAGGCATTCAGAGCCCTAAAGCAACGCCCTGGGTAAAATGAGATGGCACTTCACATTGATTTTAATGTGAACTACTCTTGCAAATATTTTGAATGCCTCAGGAACCCATTTTCACCTTTTGGAGCATCAGGCAGGCAACTTGCCTAAGTTTACACACTGGGGTCGCCTTTGGGTTTGGGCCCAAATATAAGTCTTTTGTATGATTTGATTCGAGCCTTCAATAAAAATCACTTTTTTTCTTTACGCATTTTCTGGTTGTTTAATGTGTCAGTAACCTAAAGCTCTTAAACAACATTTGAACTTTGAAACAAAATTCACAAATGAAAATGTAAGCAACATCGCCATAATGTCTCAATCGATGACATCAGACCCAAAATTTGAAAATTTTGATTAAATGAAGAAAAAAATGGAGTTTCTTTGTTTGGCTTAAAATTTTTTACAAAGGTGACCAAAGAAAATGGTAGATTTTTTTCACGATTTTTAGAGCAAAGTAAAAACAATGACAGATTTTGTAAACAATCCAAAATGACCCGTAGTTTGAGAATCACCCGTATCCTTGAATTTTAATCGAGTCCCTTGAATTTAATATATTTGTTTATTTCGTTTAACGTCACTTTATGCTGCTATGGCTAATCGGACGATGCTACGGTGGGAGTCCTAAATTTTGCCTATCCAGGTGTAATTAGGATAGGGATCTTTAACGAGTACCTGACATCGCTCAGGCTCGGGACCCCCATTTTACTTCCCTTCCGAAGGACGGCATAGCTAAGGATTTTTTACTCCCTTTAAAAAATCCTAAGGTCATCTACCGGGCTGCGAACCCGCGATCTTGGGTTTAGTAGGTTGCTATGCTAACCACTACACCACAGGTGACCTGAATTTAATATAAGTAATATAAATTAAATTCCGTAAAATAGCCACTCCAGCTCACTGAACATGTGTCATACTTTATAACAAAACATACAAATTAAGCGTGTTGGCGTTGGTATTATACAACATTTAATCACAGTTTTATATATGGAATCTAATAATAAATTTAACCAGCTTTGAGATAGAAAAATGAAATTTGGGTTCGGACAAATATATGCGGAGCTATAGCGAACAATTTTTTTAAAAAACATGGGTTTCACAATAGTGCGGGGTTTTAGCGTTTCGTCGGTTCCTTGACTATTACGTGCTCTTTTTATTTAAGTGTTCCAGCGGAAAAAAATCCAGGGTGACCCTATGTACTGTTGGCTGGAGCTAGAGGAACTTTTCCAATTTTATGTAGGTTAGCTTGGAAATTAATTGCTTCTGTTGTCAGTTCAGTGCCAACAGAGCGATTATTTTCCAAAGCAGAACGAACCATCTCATACATAATGAATAAATGATTTGTAAAATTTTTCTGAAAGTTACTTTTCCTACAATCTTTAGATATATGTCGGAGTTAAATTGTTGACCTAATATTATTGATATTTCATGAATCTACTGCCTACTGTTGAATTCATAATGAAATACTTTTACATTTTAAATATTTGAAATAATGTTGTTCCATTTAAGTAGTTAAATAACTTAAACTAAACCATAAAATAAACTGGAGTATCATTGTAATGTGATACGAATATTGATATATCTGTGACCGCAAATATATATATACATCATATATAAATGATTGTTTTTTCATAGATGGAATTTTCGATATGGAATATCGATATTTTTCTTATGATACCCATTCCTGGTCGATTACTACACATTACACAAAATTACAATTTCCAAATTGCTGATATAGTGTAGTAAAATAAGGCTACAAAAGGCCGAATGAAAAAAACAACTCCGAAATCAAACTATTTTTCGTGAAGATATAGTGTTGGGAAAATGTGTAGGAATTGGCGGTCAGTTTTTTGTCTATAACTCCGAAACTATTCGTCTGATTCAAAATTACTTTTTTTCATCTTAAAGATTAAATTGACTATTAGGCTATTACATATACAATTTTAATAATGTCCCTAAAAATACACATGCCAGAACGCTAAAAAAAAAAAACCCTTACTGTTGTGAAATCCATGTTTATTTGCACGTTTTCCAATAGAACTCCGAAACTATTTGTCCGGCCCTAAATTTCTTTTCTTTATCTAAAATCTGGTTAAATTTAATATTAGATTCTTTATATATGAAATTTTAATCTAGTTCCAAAGTGATAAATATCCCATACTTTTGTGAAATCCAAGATTTTTTTGGCACATTTTTCACTGTAACTCCGCGAATATTTGTCCGATACCACAGTTTCTTTTTTTATCTTAATGCTGGTTAAATTTACTATTAGATCATATATATTTATTGACATTAAATACCGTGTAAAATCCAAGGTAGCACACTAAATATGTATGCTTTGGCAAAATATGACAATTATGACATGTTCAGTGGGCTGGCGAGGTTATTTTACGGGGTATAATATAAATTATTTATATTGCCTACAAACTTAAGATTCCGATTCTGCACCCCCAAAAACGTAAAGATCCGTTGAGAATAAAAGATCGGCAGTTTTTCTTCGAAAATCCTCATTTTACTGGACTAATATACAAACCTCAACAAGAAAGTCTTCCACTACAAAATGGCAGAGCACACCATTTTTCGGGTAAAGAACCAGTTCACAAGAGAGATTTTGCTATTAATTCTTAAAGCGAAGAATACAAAAGACTCTGGCCCATTACTATTAATTGTAGCAATCTCTTTGGTATATCTTTTAAAATTAATTTAAGCATTTTTTTGCATTGCATCAACAACCATGGATTTCGGTTTAACAGTAACTAGAAAAAAAATGTTATTAAATGATTATTTTTTAATATTAATGTTAATCTAATAAATAATAATTACAATTGATTGTTATTGACGGATCTAACAAAATTAAAAAATAATTAATTCTTGAACGAACGTTCTTGAACGATCTCAATTAGTTCCAAGCGATAATTGTGTACTTAAGATTAGGCATGTTCTCGATTCAGAGCATCAGAGGTTATATTAATATTTTTTTTGTCCTATTGGAATAGAGGAAAATTTTAAAAGAATGCTATGGTGCCTTAAGAAAGAAAACATAAAGGCATTCCGGCGTGCTAATTTCACCTTCTACAAAACGTGCTAATGTACTGACACTCTAGTTTAGACTCTACTTACAGACATATTTTTGTTCTTCCAGACGGTTTTATGACTGCAAAAGAGTTGACAAATGTCTTCGTTAATACTGATATCCCTGTCATATTAGCAAAACTGCAAGAGCCGGTTAAGACCGGTTATGCTTCATGATTAAAACTAACCTCTTTGTAACTATTGAGAATAGTTGAATAATTTAGATTAATGAGGTGTTCTTAGGAAATGGAGAGATAAAAAAAAATAAATAAATAATGTATGCCGTATTTCTCTCGATCTGTGATAAACAATATATCATGGGTATGTATACCTATAGTCTACTGATTTTCCAAATTTATTATTAAATTAAATTAACAATTAAATGAAGTTAACAATAAATGAATTGACGAAATTGAGAGAAAATATGGGTTTCAAAGATGACTTTTTTTATCCAAACTCCTGGCTCCCAGCTTCTGAACTAACGCATGCGTAAAATATACGGACTCATCATCAGAATTTTAATCTAATCTGTTGAAATGAAAAATGAAAAATAAACTTTATTCTGTGACTTACTGTCCCCTAAGAATAACAATAATGCACAATTTCAGGTGCAATTATCAGATCGTATTATTTACAAATTAAATACTTCAGTATTCATGACATATATTGACGGGAAAATATTTTGGTATTTTGCACACTTATTCCCCGTATTTCTCAGAAATCAATTGTCAGGTTATAATTAAACTTATGATTGCTTAGCAACATTACCTACCTCATTTGATATCCGTTTCATTGTCATATTCCGTGATTTCATTTTTTGTATCATACGCGACATGTCATTATTCGGTTTAATGTATCAAATAAATACAAAAGAAAAAGGGATAAAATTTCTTCAAGAAAAATGCAATTATATTTAAACGATAAAGGTGAGCGATGGAGGTTTTATAAGTAGAATTGCCATTTTGAAATTGGTTTAAAGAAGGGAACGTGATTGGAAAACAGCAAAGTGCCTTATGACACAGTGATATTTTTTATTTATTCTTGGTGTAGGCAATATACAACAACAAAGTTTTGTGCAAATGAACTTATTTGAACAAATATTTTCTGACATTATTTCCTTATGGCTACCCTCTTAATAAAATAATGTTTTTTGTTTATTTCCCATTGTAACATTTTTGTTTTTTATTTAATTATATAAGAACAGGAACTATCAAACGATCTCTCATTGACCTGTTCTAATTTTGGGAAGGTTATTCGTAACATAATCATATGATAATAAACTCAAAATGAAATGCGGGGAATAAGTGCAAAAGACCCAAATAATTTTTAAAAAAATAAAAATATTTGTCAAATACCACTCACTTATTTGACACGAAATCTCAGAAACCACCGAACGGATTGGAATGAAATTCGATATGTAGCTTCATCTAGGGCCATGGGTGCTCGCTAAGAAAGGAATTTAGAAAAGTCGGCCTGGATCGCGGCTAATTCGCAAAAAAATGCGATTACAATTTTTATTTGGTGAATAATAATAGATTAATTGTCATATGGTATTTGGAGATAAGCTAGCTAAAAAATAGGTTAGATGCTTAAGCCACACACTTTGACCACAAATTAAGTTCCTTATAGTTGTAAACAAACAAAAATACGATCGATGTCGAAACCTTTTAATATGGTACTTTCTGTGAACTCATGGAGGCTGCAGAAGTGGACCCTTACAAGTTTGAGTTGTTTCGTGACGAGAAGAGGAGGTTAAAAGACTTACGTTCTCTGGTGATGACATATAAGGCCAGTTCGATGTACATATTCCTTACGAGCAACTCACCAACATTGCCTCAGCTTCGTCCCCAATTACTCTTCCTTCAGTTTTCCGGTTTTGATATGTACGCAAAAATGGAAACAGAATGACTAAACTTTATTCGAAAAAATCAAAAAAGGTGAGAGGTTGAGACTATATTCACTTAAAGTATACCATAAGAAAAACTGATGGTCTGGTATCAGAGCTGGGTAAGATGGAAGTGTTGTCTCGAAGCTTCACTGGAGGACTATCAAAATAATATAAAATTAACTTTTGCAAATTGTCAAATCTACTTACCGAAATTATTCAAAGAATGGAATTCTTTAGGTTTATTTAAGTAATAATAATTATCAACGTTAAGCTTAACTTTTAGTAATTTAAGTTGTCCTTAATCCTAATGATATTAAACCGTAGCGGAGATGGGTACTTTCAGCTAGTAGTAACATAAAATACAATCGTATATGAAAAGATAAAATAATTCTAAATATTTTTTATTTAGTTATTAACATATTTGCGGAAGATTGATTGTTTTAAAGATCTAAAAATAAATTATTTTTAAAGGAAGTTAGGGAAGCAGCTTTACCAATAGGAGAGGGTAGGGAATCGTGAAGGATTTTTCAAAGGAAGCAGTTTTATTTGAGGGGGAATATACAATAGGTTAAAGGATTAGGATGTTGTGTTTAGGATGTGGATAGAAGAACGCAGAGTTAACAGATCATGAATACAGGAAGGTTTCTCTGGTTTTTAAAGATTGGGATTAGGAAAGTATCCAGAAATTATTGCTGTCGGAATTTAGGAAAAAGCCAAACTGAGAATATCGGCAAGTAACATGTGACCGCCTGGGGATCCCGAAGATAAATCTAATGAAACAGTTCATCAGTCTCCTCAGCTTCATCTTGAGATCACCAGACAGTCCCCCATAAACCAAGCAACCGTAATCAAAGCAAAGGGAAAATAAGAGAGCACAATAGAAGCTATAAAGACTAATAACAGACACATTAGTTCAGTAAAATAAGGCTCCAAAAGTCCGTTTTCAAGAAAAAACTGCCTAACTTTTATTCTCAACGGATCTTTATGTTTTCTGGGGTGCTGAATCTGAATCTGAAGTTTGATACCACGGCAGGCGTCGGCTTCATCCCCAAAATGGCAAAAGACAAACGCCCAAAATACTGGTTATTTTCAGTTTTCTACCTATAACATGAAAACGAAGCTTTTTTCCAAAAAATTCTTTAAGAATGAATTGCTGCTGGAATTATTATCAACAAAATGAAAAAGAAAACCTCTCTGAAATCGAACCATTTACAGCGAAGATATGGCCTGGGGAAAAGTGTAGAAATTGGCCAACTGCGACATCAAATTGGCACATTACCACACATGTTTGTCATACTTTTTTGTCTATTTCTCTGGTTCAAAATTTCTTTTTTCATCTTAAAGCTGATTAAATTTATTAGACTATTAAATATAATGTTTTAATAATGTCCTTTAAAAGCACGCTAAAAAAACCCGTACTGTCCCAAAATCCAGGGTTTTTTTTTGTACATATTTCACTAAAACTCCAAAACTATTCGTCTGACTCAAATTTTTTTTTTTTAATCTAAAAGCTGGCCAAATTTACTATTAGACTCCATATATGCAGTTTAAATCGGGTCGCTTGAAATACATATTCCAGAACGCTAAAGATTCTGTACTTTTATAAAATGCACGTTTTTTTCTCACTCTCCAAATCTATTTGCCCGATCCAAAAATTCTGTTTTCCATCTTAAAGCTGATTAAATTTACTATTAGATCATATATTTGTAATTTATATTGAACAACATGTAACACCCTGGCTTGCATGCTAAATGTGGAAATGTTGGCAAATTATAACAATTATGACATGTTCAGGGCGTGGGTGTTTCACGGGATTTAATATAAATTACATGTATATGATCTAGTAGTAAATTTAACTAGCTAGATGAAAAAATTAAATTTTGTTTCGGACAAATAGTTTCGGAGTTATAGACAAAAATGTACGACAAACATGTTTCCGCAGAGAAGTGGGACTGACCACCAGTTGGCCAATTTCTACACTTTTTGCCAGGAACATATCTTCGCGGTAAATGGTTCGATTTCAGAGTAGTTTTTGTTTTTCATTTTGTTGATAATAATTCCAGCTACAATTAATATTTAAAGACTTTCTTGGAAAAAAGCTTCGTTTTCGTGTTATAGGTAGAAATCTGATAATAACCAGGATTTTGGGCGTTATTTTTTGCCATTTTGGGTATGAAGCCTACATCTGCCGTGGTAGCTAACTTCATATTCGGATTTAGCACCCCAGAAAACATAAATATCCGTTGAGAATAAAAGTTCGGCAGTTTTTCCTTCGGCAAATCCTTATTTTACTGGACTACATCTCAACTCTCAAGTATCACTTTCAGAAAAACTACAAACAATTTTACGATAAACTAAATGGACATTTTGACATAATTTTAGAAATATGGCGGCGATAGGAATCCATGTTGTGGCAAGCCGTATGCTGAAGAGGGAGACTGGATAAGTGATCTCTTAGCGTAACACTATAAATCAGAATGTCGGGAGTGTGTGCCACATTGTGCTGTCTCCCTCATGTCAACTCATGACATTATTATCTTTTTCATAACATTTTTTTATTTTAATTGTATTACAAGTGCAAATAAAAATGCTTTAGGTTAAAAAAAAGAAAAGAAGAAGATATGATTTATTTCACACTGACAAATAAATGTTATCTGACAAAAGAGAATGTTTTAATTTTATTTATGATACTTTTTTATTAGGTTCAAATGTTTGTACTATCATTAACTTTCTTCATTTAAACAAAATAATCCTTGATTCAACCCTAGAATTTAGTCATTGTTTCTTAGAAACAAAATAAACAATGAAATATCCATTTGTTTAATGAGTCTTTTGTTTTTTTCAAGTAACTATCAGTTATGTTATCATCATATGAATTGTCCTGTTTTCTCATTTTACAGCTGTTTACTTCACAATGGAAATCCGTTTAGTACGTTTATTGCTTCTTAATGTAGTAATTTATTGGTTATACTGAAGCTGCTAATTATTAGTTCATATAACAATGGGTCAGTTTTTTAATAGTTTAAAAGAAAAGTAATGAATAGATTTCTCAAAGAAGCATACGAATTAAATTAGTATTCAGGAACGACTAAGTCATTATAAAGGCATTGTAGTTGAAGTAATTTGATAGATAATTAGTTTTGATGAAATATTTGCCACTTGGAATGTTTATTTCTTCTTTGATACTATTGTCCTTAGTGACAATATGACCCAGGTACTTAAACTTTGGCACTCGTTCGATGTATGTACCTATTTCCGCTTTCTCCTTTGCTCGTTAACATGTAGTTGGTCTTTTCTTTATTTATTGTGGTTCCTACATTTCTCGCCGCTTTTTCAAACTCCTCGAAAGCTCCTAGGAGCGCATTGGTTGTTCTTCCTGTAATCACTATATCGTCTGCAAATGCCAACAACTGCTGTATATAAATCCTCCTGATCTTGTGCGGATCCGTCTCATGACTACTTCCTACATTAAATTGAATGATATTGGGTAAAGAAGGTCTCCCTGTTTAACACCTTTATCTATATTAAAATCCTTCGACAGCTGTCCTTGAATTTTCACCACGCCTTTACTGTCCTGGAGGGTCATCTGAATAAGCTTTATGGGGCAACCCAAAAGTTCTAATTTTTGATATAGAGCATTTCTCTCTATACTGTCATATGCTTGTGTGTAATCAATAAAGATGTGGTGTAGTTGGACATTCCACTCATGGCATTTTTCCAACATAATTCTCATATACAATATAAAATATAATACATCAAGTCAATGTGATGAAATAGATAAAAATGACAGGTCACTTGTTTTTAAAGCAACTACCCATTGGTAGCACTTATAAAGGTTCTATATGATAAAGCACTATATTAGAAGGTCCCGAGGCCATCTTCTTTTCAGGCGCCTCGGGGGTTTTGTAATTAATTGGGAGCTTTGAACGTTTGTCTAGTAAATGTTGAAGTTGTCTGAAACGACGGGAAGTTTCTTGCCGTTTTAGTCTTGTATGTGGATTCCAAGTTAGTCGTTTGTCCAAGTGGAGTCCTAGGTAGCGTATTTGTTCAACAGGGATTAGTGGAATATCATTAAAGAATACTGTAGGACAGGAAGTCTTAGGTTTACGACGTAGGGTAAACGTTATTTGGTGGGATTTGTTTAGATTTATTTTGATTCTCCATTTATGACACCATTCTTGAAGGTTTAGGATATAAATAATAATTAAATTGAAGTAATTTAAAAATAAACTTTGACAATTAAAAAGTAATGTAAATTAACAATAGGGTTTTCAAACGACTTTTTTTTCATTCAAACTAATATGGCTCCTAAACGGTTGGTCCTAGCGACAAATGTTATTTAACAAAAACTATTCTCAATTAAATTTATGATCAAGAAACTACCGTCCAATTTTCGTTCCGAGCAACACCAACAGAGCTAAAGCGTTTCAAAATGTTACATTTTTGAGGTGAAAAAAAGTTACACTCTAGGTTGCCATGACGACGCTTTGCATAACACTTTAGGTTGCCATGACGACGCTTTGCGTAACACTTTAGGTTGCCATGACGACGCTTTGCGTAACACTTTAGGTTGCCATGACGCTTTGCGTAACACTTAGGTTGCCATGACGACGCTTTGACATGACGACGCTTTGGGTAACACTTTAGGTTGCCATGACGACGCTTTACGTAGGAATAAAGACTCCCAGCCATAGACCAAAGACATATCCATTTAAAATTCAACAAAGACTCTGAAGTGAAACTAATGCATCAAGTAGAAAATAGTTTAAAATTAAATATTTACGGATCATTGGAAATAATAAAATCGTTCGAAACCAATCCAGATATTTGTTTAAATGAATATTTTCAAAAGTCTCATTTTAAATTTGTTTCCAGTAGGAACAGAAAAACCGACCAGTCATAGGGAAAACCTGAAAGGACATCTCTACTGACCCTTTTGTCTCATTACTTTAAGTCGGCTCTAGGTCTACATATCTTTTAGAAGCCCTTTTCATTATACCTCTTTAGGTGAGTATCAACATGCTTTATTTCTTGTCTCACATTAAACAAACTTCATAGTAAGCTCCATAACCACTCAAATCCGTTAGTTTCTCAAATTGCTTCCCACTCCATTTCTGATAATCCTCCGAGGCGTCTGAAACGAAGATGGCCTAGAGACCTCTAGTGCAGAACTTTTAATAAAGTGCTACTGATGAGTAGTTCTTTTCAAGTTTTTACGTGTTATTATAATTGTTGTCAAAATCATTTACTTGATGTATATATTTTGTACAGTTGTAAATTTCAATAAATGTATATAAAAAAAAAAAATATTAATTAAAGTAAATTGAGATCGTTTCAATTCTAAAATGTAAAATAGGAAAAGAAGTAGATTAAAAATAGACATATAAACATGATCCAATGTTTTTCCCCTGTTAGGGATACAATGCGTTTTTGTTTTTTTTGTAGTTGTTTTTATTTAAATGGCAGTGAAGTTGGAATTCTGCTTCTTATTATTGTATGCCCTTTTAATCTTTACTGATTCCAGTTTTTCCCTAATATTTAGTTCCACAACCATTCGAAACTAGTTTTAAACAAAAAAAAAGTCAAATAGAAGTGAAAAATAACGAGGTTAAACATAAAATAACGAGGAAAAGTAAACAATTATTTACAACACTAAACATATAATAACACTTAGATCAGGAAAGCATTGGCCATAGGAGTTGGATTAGACAGAGCTGAAGCTCGGCGTGTTAACGAGCGATAAATTGGACTGATGTAATGATCTCTGATTGTTATCCTCTTCAAACCTGTTCCTTCACATTTTCCTCTTCATCACCAGCCTCTTCCAATTATATTACTCCATCGGCAAGATTTTTAAAAGCCAAATATGCATTCTTACATTTACATATATATCCATACTACTATACAAAAGGACATGACATTTTTCGTTTAACTGACCATAACAGCTATTTAATCAATTTATAACAAATTTTAATTACATCACCTCCATAGTTAAATGAAGATTTAGCTATAATAAAATTTACTGATTTTAAATTAAATTTTTACTAAACCTACAATCTTTCTAACTACACTTTACAACGCAAATCTCAGGACTACAAAATTCCCAGTTCAATGGAAATATTCTTATATTACCATGATACATAAACCAAACAAAAACACCGATTCACCTTCTTTCTACCGACCAATTAGCCTACTTCCTTTGTGTTTTAAAGTTTTTGAAAAATTATTTTACCGACGAATACTAGACATACTGACAGATAAACAAGTACTGCCTACACATCAATTTGGATTCCGTTCACTTCACTCAACAGTTCATCAACTACACCGTGTAACGGATTTCATATCAATCTCACTCGAGAAAAGACATATGCTACTGGGGCATTTCTAGATGTAGCTCAAGCATTTGACAGAGTTTGGCATGACGGACTTCTTTTTAAATTGAAAAATCTTCTTCCTTTTACCTATTATCTGATCCTTCAATCGTTTCTCTCTGATAGATTTTTTTCTGTCCAACAAGGTTCAGATATCTCCTATATTTATCCAGTAAAAGCAGGAGTACCACAGGGGTCAATACTAGCTCCACTGTTATATATTCTTTACACTAACGATTTGCCACTTAGCTCTCAAACATTGACAGCAACATACGCTGATGATACAGCAATATTAACTAGACATAAGACCCCACAATCATTAACTCTTTAACACCACTTAACAATACTACAAGACTGGTTCAAACAATGGAAAATAAAACTAAATTACACCAAATCACAGCACATAACCTTTACACTCAGACAAGACTCTTGTCCACCTGTCTTCATCGACAATCAACCCATACCACAAACAAACGAAATTCATTACTTAGGACTTACATTTGATAGAAGAATGACCCCGTCTCAGTCTAATCAAGAGATTAAAACTTCTGTACCCAATGCTTCATAAACGGTCGACATTAAAACTCCGACAACGACTGAATACATAAACTTACTTACTTAAACCCATATGGACATACGCCACACAAATATACGGGACTGCAAAAAATAAACACCTTAAAAAAATACAAATATTCCAATCAAAATTACTCAGACTAACGAAATCACCTTAATACATTTCAAACCACACACTTCACACTAATTTAGAAATACCCACAGTAAAGGAACATATACATGACCTTTATAGACGATTTCACGACAAACTTCATGGACATAACAACATACTCATTAATGACACGGCCACTGATATACCTGGAAATACTCTCAGAAGGCTTAAAAGAAGCTGGATGAGAGATTTGCTCAAATAAATCTCTCCAACCCATGCCAGGAGGAGGTACTATTGAGTGCTAGTCTCCCACACACCATACAAGGCCTGTAGTATTCAATTTCATCACATTCACTGATTGTTACCCTAATAACGGGTGTGAATCTAAATCTGAAAGGGAAAAAAAATTGTTACTAAAAATGCGATAGATGTGGATTCCAGTGAAGCTTTAAAATCGTCCGATAAGTGGAGAGCGCCATTTTGCTAGGCAACACCTAAAAAGGTGTTATATCGAGTGTGAAATTGATAAGTAGAGCGACTTGTGGATCACAGAGACGTTTGAAAATCGATCAATATATTGCTAATAATTTAGTAAATATTCTCTATCCATCTGAATTATTAATATAAGCATTAAAATTTTAAAAAACGTCCAATAAGACGTTCCATGTTTTTAAGTGCCCTTCGACCACACTAAATCTGTATTATGGTACCAAGTTAGAAATTACAGCTATGCGTGGAAAATAGCACTGAGGCTATAATTCTCAATGAAACAGCGACTGCAGAAATCTCATTTATTCTGAGAATTTCAAAGATTCCAACTGATCTACCATTTCAATACAATTAAAATTTCTGAATTAGATTCTTTTGCTATTAGAATTGACAAACCGCTAGGCCAGACTTTGCAAATCTGCAATAACGTTGTAGTAGATATTCGGACTGGCTGTTTCTCTCTCGGTCAACATTATGTAGGACTTTCCAAAACTTGAAACCCTAACAATCCAATTATTTTCATAATATCGAGAGACCCTGAGCCCGGCTTTTCTCCAAATTGGGGTGCTTTTGGATCGATGTGTTCCTCAGAATGATTGTAAATTTTGTATATAGTTTTTTTTAATTTTTTCGGCGAGCTAAGGACCACGTCACTTCAGCTGCTTCTCGCTGCATCCAGCCTAAACACCCACCTAGTACTACGCGCATTCGTTCTCAATGCTGTTACTTTCTTTCTTCGGTACACTTCTCACCTGTTGGAAGCTTAGGCCTTTCTTGGAAACATCGGTGATATTTTTTGCTCATTGGGGGCATGTTACCAAATATCGTTGCTAGTGATTCCCACCTCAGTGAAGTAAGTTCCCTTAATTTTCTTTTTGAGAAAGTACGTGAAGATCCTATTTGTCAGTCGCATTGGGTTAGTTCCTGTTATATGGCAGTAAAAGGTAATTCTCCGTTTCATCGTTATTTTTTTTCTCGTAGATGTTAAGTTCGTGGTCTTCTATATTCCTCTTTCTCATTCTTGCTACCATTTTATGTATATAAAAATAAATGTGTGTATGTCTGTACTCGATATATTCAAAAACCGTGCATCCAATCGCCGTTGAAATTTGGGAAATTATTGGGTATATCCCCGGGAAGGATTTAAAAAAAAAATAATTAAAATCAGAGTTGGAGTTCTAGGTGTATGTTAATATCTTTTTTTTTTTTTTTTTTTTTTTTTTTTTCCATTTATTGATATTTACAACTGTACAAATAATATACAACAAGTAAATTTGTTGACAGTGAATACAATGGCATGTAAATAACTTGTGAAGAACTACTCACTAGTAGCACTTCAATAAAATCTACACTAAAAGGTCTCTAGGCCATCTTCTTTTCAGACGCCTCAGAGGATTATCAGGGATGGAGGAGGAAGCAAATTGGGAGACTAGTGGATTGAAGTGGTTATGGAGCTTACTATGAAAGGATAGGTATCTGGTTTGGGCTAAATCAGAAACATATGGAACATTAAGATCTTTGTGGATAAGTTTATTGGTCAGATAGTAAGAAGCATTGAGGATTTTTCGAAGGATTTTGGATTGCAAAGATTGGATACGATATGAATTGGATGGTTTAGTAGAGGCCCAAAGCTCAACTCCCTATGTCCAAATAGGTCTAACCACTGTAATGTATATGAGTCTTTTGTAATTAATTGGGAGCTTTGAACGTTTGTCTAGTAAATGTTGAAGTAGTCTGTAACGACGGGCAGTTTCTTGTCGTTTTAGTCTTGTATGTGGATTCCAAGTAAGACGTTTATCCAAGTGGAGTCCTAGGTAGCGGATCTGTTCAACAGGGATTAGTGGAATATCATTAAAGGATACTGTAGGACAGGAGGTCGTAGGTTTACGACGAAGGATGTAAATATCAAAATAACATTTATTTTTTATAAATACTACTTTAGTGCAGGTGTTTGTAAACAATTAGCAATAAAACATTTGTTCTAAATTAATATATATCTATACTATTATATAAAAGGACAAGTCATTTTTCGTTGGTTATATGGAGCTAGAAATTGATAATAAAATTGGCTTGATTCAAATAAATTGTTATAAAAAAACTATAAATATTTAGTGTGTTGTGTGGATCCTAGAGATGTTTAATAATCGAACGATATGTGGTTAGCGGCATTCTACACCAGAGTTTGCAATGGTAAAATTATTAAACCCCTCTGTACCAAATTTTAACTACAAAATCTTCATAATTCTAGGAAGATTTTAAATAGTATAGTTTACTATAATAATAATTTAAATTCACAGTGTTAAGTGGCAGAAGTTTGTCACTCTGTCATTAACTTTTATAGTTAGATAGAAATTAAAATCCAACCAAATGAAATCAATGAAATTATTTTTGCTGCACTAAACATTATTGCTTTATCAAAATAACGATTTTTTTTTTTATATTGTGTTTAAAAAATGAGCGACCTAACTATAGCTTTTGATGAAGGTTTTAATAAGACTAATATTTCAATTAGTTCAAATTCATTTTAATGTTTCAGGTTTATTTAATAAATTGTACCATCGGTTGTGTGAAAGAGCAGTAATATTACCAACAAATACTATAGCAGAGAATATTAACAACATTATTATTGAAAAAGTAAATTGTGACATAGAAAATATCTCTATCGATAGGGCTGTAAGCACTGATAATGCAGTCCATTATCCGCCAGAGTTTCTTCTTAAAACGTCTCTGTCCATCTAAATTACCAACTCATAGATTATATTTAAGGATTGAATATCCAATAATGCTTTTGAGTAAATCATTCCAATAATACCGGGTTACAGCTTTGAGTGAAAATATCTAGAAATATTGCGAGAAAATAATTCTCAACTGCATTATAAGATTTTTATTGTTAAAAAATAAAACTTCTGTTATTAGTTAAACCTATCTAAGTTCTTTACTTATAAGAGCGGGCGAAGCCGTGACTGTGGATGCTAGTTATTTTATATATAGATGATAACATAATATTTCCACTCTTTTGGAATTCAATTTCCTTTCAATTTTGTTGGGGAGGGGGGAGAGGAAAGTCTGAAGGGTATTTTCCAATTTATTCCCTCCATACATTATGAATTTAGGTGAGATGTTATCCCCTTCTGTCGCATTTCCTAACTTCATGTTGGACAGTGCTTATTCTAATCCGTCTTCTACAATTTATCCATTTATATTCTTATATAATTTATGTTATTTTTATTTTTAAATTCTAATTTTATTGACATTGTACCAATAGCGATGACATTTAAAGGGGGAGGTTACAAGAAATTGTATGGTTATATAGATCTCATTTATGTATGTATATGTTTCTTAATAAGGACCTATTTTACGTAATAATGTATTTTTAAATAATGTGGTAAACACTATACTAATATTTTTTTTTTTTCCAAAAGCGGATACGTATTTTCAACAATCGCGATACTTGAATTTCTAAAATTCTGTCTCAAGCAGTGAGTGATCTAGAATATTACGTGAGTATTACGTGACATAATAAAAATTTCAAATATAGGGCCTGATAGTAAATATCACCATACTTGGGTTAAAAAAAATAAATTTCAGATCTGACAAATGGTGTTATGGTGAAAACTATGCCAAAAAAACTTGGATTTCAAAATAGTAAGCGGTTTTTAACGTGCTGGTATGGGTATTTAATGGGACTTGATCAAAACTTCATATATAGGTTCTTAGAATTTAAGGAGCATTCAGGTAAAAAATAGAAATTTTGGATCGAACTATTAATTTCGGAATGAGTACTAACAAACGTGTTTTCTCGGAGAAGTGCGACCCCACATAAAGAGTGCTGAAATGAGGGGTGTAGAGTGCATGAACTATGCGATAATTTTTGACTTCACAGCTTCGTTAGAAGCAGTTAGAAGGTACACAGAGGGTGAGCTATAGGGGAGGGGGAGGGGTGAAGGTCCCAATTTTGTTTTTCGATTATATCTCGAAAACGGTGGGCTCTAGAAAAACATATTGCATATCAAAATATAAAGCTCAATTAATTTCCTATAAAATTAATTATATAGGTATTCGTTGAAATTTCAACGGTTTTCTAGATATACGTTATTAAAAATCGACAATTTTAGAAATAAGAAAAATGTTTACCTCACTTTTTGTTAATATTTGAAGCAAATACCAAAAACGTATGTATGAAATTAAAGCAAATTTAATACTCTATAATTTTGATTCCGACAGTTTTTCTGAGAAACGGTCGTGGAACGTAATAGATCCGAGAGTTTGACAAAAAGTGAGGTGACATTTGTTTTTTCCCGAAGATCACCGATTTCCAGTAACGTCTATCTCGTAAACGGCTAGAATTACGACAAATTTATATATAATAAATTTTATAGTAAATTTAATTAGCTTTTATGTTTATTTGAAACATATCTTTCTAGAGTCAACTGTTTTCGAGATATTATCGATAAACCAAAAAAATGGAACTTCTTTCCTTCCCCCACCGTTAGCTTACCCCCCAGGGGCGGGGACATTTAGTGTGTTTACCTTCCAACTATTCCTAACGAAGCTATGAAGTCAAAAATTATCGGATATTCCATGGACTCTACGTCCCTCATTTCAGCACTCATTGACTGGACTAATAAACATGTTTTATAAAAATAAATTACAATATTTCTTCCAATAAACAAAAAAGTTAGAAAACTTACTTTTTAAAATTTTCCTTTTTTTTACAATTTTAACTATTGAATTACAATTACAATTTTTAATTTATATTAAATAAGACGTATCGCCCCCTCTGGCTTAAACGACTGCTTTATCTAGTCTTGGTGTAATGATGATTGTTGACGGTGGGATTTAATGTACCAGGTATGCAAGTTTAAAATGTCGTTTATTTCTTAAAATATATACACAGTAATTTAAAAAAAAGTATAATATATTTTATTCAAAGTACTGACCCTCGCTTTCTACACATTTTGTCCATCTCTCGGGCAATATATGGATACCATTCCAAAAGAATGCTTCATCTTTATTTGAAATCCATTCATCGAGCCATTTTCGTACGTTTTCGAAATTGTTGAAGTGTTGCTCCGCCAATGAGTGTCCCATCGATGAGAAGAGGTGATAATCAGAAGGCGCCAGGTCAGGTGAATACGGCGGGTGGGGTAGGAGTTCCCAACCAAGCGAAGAAATCGTTTCCTTAGTCAATCTGGCTGAATGTGCAGGAGCGTTATCATGCTGAAGAATGACTTTGGCGTGCCTGTGAGCCCATTCTGGGCGTTTTTTCGATCAATGCGTGACTCAAATTGATCATTTGTTGTCGGTAGCGCTCGGTATTGACTGTTTCGCCGGGTTTGAGAAGCTCGTAGTAGACTACTCCCTTCTGATCCCACCACACACACAGCATTGTCTTCTTCCCAAAACGATCCGGTCTTGCACTCGATGTGGATGGTTGTCCTGGCGTTACCCATGATTTTTTTCGTTTGGGATTCTGAAAATAAATCCATTTTTCATCGCCAGTTACAACTCGATGCAAAAAACCCTTTCTTTCGTGGCGTAAAAGCAGCATTTCGCACACAGTTTTTTCGTTTTTTCCATCTGTCGTTCGTCCAATTCATGTGGAACCCATTTTCCAACCTTTTGAATCTTTCCCATAGCTCTCAGGCGATCGGAAATGGCTTGCCTAGTGACATTCAACTGTTCTGCCATCATTTGTTGGGTTTGGGTATTGTCTTCGTCTAATAAAGATTGCAATTCGAAGTCCTCAAACTTTTTTGGTCGATTTTCTCGTTTTTGATCAGTAACATCAAAATCACCACGTTTGAAACTTTGAAACCAACGTTCACATGTCCTGACGGTTGGAGCAACATCGCCATAAGTCTCAACAAGAATTCGATGACATTCAGATGCCTTTTTCTTTTGATTAAATAAGAAAATCATGACATGCCGCAAATGCTCTTTATTTGGCTTAAAATTAGACATTTTTAACACCAAAGAAAGGTATGATACGTCCACGTAAACGACTTAAAAACAACTGACTTTTGTAAACAAATGACTAACAAACAAAATAGCGTTTAGAGATAAGCAAATCCTTCAATAGGCTAAGAGCGCATTCTATTGGAATTAAAACGACATTTTAAACTTGCATACCTAGGTAAGTGAAGAAATGGTCAGGGGTGAAGTCAGGTAAATAAACACGTCCAAGTTTTTAAATAAAATATAAATATAAAGTTTTTTATTTAGAAACTTGGATGTGTTTATTTACCTGACTGCACCCCTGACCATTCCTTCACTTAGTGTTGGCATAGTTTTAAAAATATTTTGAAGAAAATAACGAAATAATTGTTAAGCATGGACTGAAAGGAAATTTGAAAAAAAAACTAAAATTTCATCATTTGTTATTAAACTGGGAAAAACATTGATGTGTTTAGTCCTTAATGTCTCACGTCTAATAAATAATATTAATATTAATATAAACCAAGTATGGATTAAGGTAAAAACCAAGAAATCAGGAGATTATGGGTGTTGCAATACTTTTGACGGGGAGTGTTTTATATATATATACATAAACAGAAAGATCCTACATCGCTTAAGCACCCTGGCCCCTATTATAACCTATTGTGTTGTTTTCATTGTATCATTTTGGTACAGTCCAGAACACTTCAGTGAATTCTATTTTCAACTCTTACTTCAAACGTTTCTTCTTTTTTTTTTTTTTTTTTTTCTTCTTAGATAATTGAATACCGCAAATGTTTTCTATCTCTCTTTCGCAAATTATGTCTGTTTTCCTTATGAAGTCAGTTGGAATTGTTTTACAGATTTAATATAGAAATGGGAATTAAGTATCGAGAGAGTTAACTATCATCCCAAGAACAAGGGGAGGGTATAATCATTTTTGTGTTGAACTAAACAGTTTAACTTCCTCACAGAGTGCTCTTCTTTTCAAGGTTCGTTCTCACAATCTGACAATGATGATGTCCTCCCGGATTCAAGAATGCCAGGGTATGGAGGAGGCGGAGATTGTCTAAGTTTCCATAATTAGTAAGCTCTTAACATTTAAAATAATGTCTTGCGTACTACTGAATGAAGATAACAGTTGGGTCAGCCAACTGCAACCTTGGGAGCCCAAGAGTAATAAGAAGAATATGGCCGGTATGTGGAAGACCTTCCAAAGATGGAGGCCACCCTGAAGGAGAGAATTAGGATAGAGACATATTGGCATCAGTGGTGACATGTCAATGCTGCTGAATCAGCTGTTGCCTCGAGACACGAGGGAAAGAATAAAAAAAAAAACAAAAAAAAACTCGAAGACTGATTAAGGCGGCAATTAAACGCCTGCAAGCTATTTTTAAGGCCGGTTTACACGCTCAAGCCATTTGCGCTAACTGGCTTGTAGTCCAGTAAAAAGGTATTTAGAACTAGAAACAAACAATTATTTTGAATAAATACTATTTTAAAGTTGGCCAATGGCGTCTAGCTAAAGCCTAAAAAATATTAAAAAAGAAAAAAGAAAAAAAAACTAGAAAGTTTATGGGTAATTGTTTTTTTATGGCTTACTTTATATTTTTTGGGGTGCTGAGAAATATGAGAAAAATTAGAAAAAAGTAAAAAAGTTTTAATTTTTTTAATTATTTTGCTTGTAGCTTGCAAGGTAATCATTTTAAGCAAAATACTTTTCTCTATTAAAATAAAGAGAAGAAAATGACCTACAATGTATGTCTATGTTTTTTTTGTCAGACGTAAGGTATCCACAAAGGAATTTGGACAACTAGGGGCCAGTCCCACTTCTCTGCAAAAATATGTTTGTCTTACTTTTTTGTCAATAACTCTGAATCTATTCGTCCGATTAAAAATTACTGTTCTTCTTCTTCTTAAAGATGATTAAATTTACTATTAGACTATTATATATGAATTTTGAATAATGTTTCTTAAAAGCACGCTTAAAACCCCTTATTGTTGTAAAATCCACGTTTTATTGCACATTAGTCACTATAACTCCGAAACTATTCGTCCGACTCAAAATTTCTTTTTTTTTATCTAAACGGTGGTCAAATTTTCTATTAGACTCTATATATGAAGTTTTAATCGTTTTTTTTTGAAAAACCTATGCCAGAACTCTAAAGATCCCGTACTTTTAAGAAATCCACGTTTTTTTGGACATTATTCGCTATAACTCCGAAGCTATTGTACCGATTAAAAATTTCATTTTTTCATCTCAAAACTGGTTAATTTTTTTTTTATATCATATATATGTAATTTATACTAAATTCCATGAAACACCCACGCAAGCATGCTAAATATGTATATTTTGGCGAAATATGACAATTACGACATGATCAGTGGGCTGGCGTGGATGTTTTACGGAATTTAATATAAATTGCATACATACGATCTAGTAGTAAATTTAACCAGGATTGAGATAAAAAAAAATATCCGATTAAAAATTACTTTTTTTCATCTTAAAGATGAATACTATTGGACTCTTTATATGAAGTTTTTATCAGGTCCCTTGAAATTTACATGCCAGAACGCTAAAGATCCCGTACTTTTATGAAATCCATGTTTTTTGGCACATTTTTCGCTATAACTCCGAAACTATTCGTTCGATTCAAAATTTATTTTTTTAATCTCAAACCTGATTAAATTTAGCATGCTAGCGTGGGTGTTTCACGGAATTTAGTATAAATTACATGTATATGATATAAAAAAAAATTAACCAGTTTTGAGATGAAAAAATGAAATTTTTAATCGGTACAATAGCTTTGGAGTTATAGCGAATAATGTCCAAAAAAACGTGGATTTCTTAAAAGTACGGGATCTTTAGAGTTCTGGCATAGGTTTTTCAAAAAAACCTGATTAAAACTTCATATATAGAGTCTAATAGAAAATTTGACCACCGTTTAGATAAAAAAAAAGAAATTTTGAGTCGGACGAATAGTTTCGGAGTTATAGTGACTAATGTGCAATAAAACGTGGATTTTACAACAATAAGGGGTTTTAAGCGTGCTTTTAAGAAACATTATTCAAAATTCATATATAATAGTCTAATAGTAAATTTAATCATCTTTAAGAAGAAGAAAACTAATTTTTAATCGGACGAATAGTTTCGGAGTTATTGACAAAAAAGTACGACAAACATATTTTTGCGGAGAAGTGGGACTGGCCCCCAGTTGGCCAAAATCCTTTTTGGATACCTTACATCCGACAAAAAAAAATATAAGGACATAAATTGTAGGTCATTTTCACCTCTTTAATTTAATATAGAAAAGTATTTTGCTTAAAATGATTACTTTGCAAGTTACAAGCAAAAATTAAAGTTTTTTTCTTTTTTCTAATTTTTCTGTTATTTGCCGATGGAAATTTCGTTGTAAAACTTCAGATTCGTGTTCAGCACCCCAAGAAATATAAAGTAAGCCATCAAAAACAATTACCCATAAACTTTCTAGTTCAAGCCTTATTTTAAAACCATTTGACTGGACAATTGTGCAAGCCAGTTTGTGCAGATCAAGTCGATGCTGTTCACACGTGCAGTTCTGCTTGCACAGTTCTGAAATAAAAACCTCTCTTTTTTGTTGAAAATGGAAAATTGTGATGAAGAAGAATTAATTTTTGCGGGCAACAATGGTATAATATCCTTCTGCCATCTTAAAATCGTTATATCCTGAAGGATTACAAAAAAATAGTCTCCTTCAGGACGAAAACTAAGCAGTGTGGGAGGAGAGTGGCAAAGGATGTCTTTCGGCCGCTAAAAATATGATGCCAATCGTACACATTAACTCAAAATACAGTATGAAACAGGCGGTCGAACGTAAAATGCGCATGCGCCAGTCTTGAGCATCATTTGCACACCTCATGCTAACAAACCAACCTCAAGTCAAATTTCTGTCCCGGCGGATTTTACTCGAGCTAAAATTTTTGGCTTGTGCAAATTTAAAACCTGCGTTTACACTCTCCAATTTAATTGTACAAACTAGTATCCTGGGTCCCATTCTTTATACCGTTTATACAGCTGATATTCCAACTCATCCTCATACTATCCTCACAACCTTTGCTGATGACACCAGCGTGTTATCAGTCAATGATGATCCATTTTCTGCATCCCATACACTCCAGTCACATATTACTTCCCTTGAAGAATGGTGTCATAACTGGAGAGTCAAGATAAATCCTAGCAAATCCCAACAAATAACCTTTACCCTCCGTCGAAAACCTACCTCATCCTGTCCTCCAGTATCCTTTAATGGTGTACCGCTAACTAATGTGGAACAAATACAATACCTTGGATTTCATCTGGACAAGAGACTTACTTGGAACCCTCATACAAGATTGAAAAGACAAGAAGCTGCACGTAGATTTCGAATGCTACAACACTTACTTGACAAACGTTCAAATCTCCCGATTCACTATAAGAAACTTGTATATATGACGATTATCAGACCTATTTGGACTTACGGTATAGAGTTGTGGGGATCCACTAAACCATCGAATTCTTCCCGCATCCAATCACTCCAATCCAAAATCCTTCGAAAAATCCTTAATGCTCCTTACTTTGTCACAAATGAATTAATCCATAATGACCTTAATATCCCATATGTCTCCGATTTGGCCGAACCAGATACCTCTCCTTTCATAATAAACTTAACACTCATCCAAATCCACTTGTTGCACAGCTAGCTTCCCATTCCATCCCTGGCAATCCTCCGAGGCGTCTGAAAAGAAGATGGCCTCGAGATCTACTTTTGTAAATATCCATTAGAGTACTACCAATGGGTAGTTCCTCTACAAGTTTTATTCATGTCATTATATCTCACATATACCGCCTATTTACTAGATGTGTTTTCTAATACAGTTGTAAATTTCTAAAAAAAAAAAAAAAAATAAAAAAAATAAATTGTACAAACTGGCTTGTGCAAGCCAATTTGCGCAAATGGCTTGAGCTTCTAAACCGGCCTTCAGCAAAGAGAAGGGAAAAAAAATTAACACTATTAATAAAACTTTTTTAAAAAGATACACTCTTGTATCTCTGCGCACTAAATAAATATGAACTGGTCAACAACCGAAGTCAAATCAAATACGGAAATGATAATTTCTATTTTAGTCCTATCTTTTAGCTTACAATTACTATGATCCATGATTGGTTTGTTTGTCAGAAGATTAGCTAATTTGTGAATTTGATAATTACCCTTCATTAAATGTGAACTCTAAATGTGCAATTTCTCAACAATTGAAAAATGGCGGATGAAGTCACCCCGGCCTGGGTGATAAGTTCATTAATCTCAATTGCTTGCTCAGAATGCGACGAATACCGCTACTGTAAGCAGTAGGAATGGATATCGATACCCGATATATCAAAAATATCGATATTTTTCCTTTCAAATATAGGTGATATCGATATTTCGATATCGATTTATATTATATCTGTACCTCAATATTATAAAAATACAACATATAACTATACTAATATAATTTAGGAGTTTGGTGGATGAAGGGGTTATGCAATAAAATCTAATTTCAAGTAATTTATGTTCAGTTTTTTTTTTTACATTTTCTTTTAGCAGAAAAATGTTACTTAGCCCCATCATCTTCTTCATATCTCTTTTTCTAGTTGTTTTGAAATATTCAGATTTTGCTACCTAAAACTTCTGCACATAAATTATTTATCCAATGAACTAGATTGTATTTATTAAAAAATGTCATATAAATCATTCATCCACCAAACCCTTCAATTATGAGAAGTAATAATATAAGTTTCAATAATAATTCATTATAATGTTGGAAAATAAATCAAAAGACCCTGAATCTTTCACTTCATAAAGTACTCTCATTAGGAGAAAATACCTACTAAATGATTTTCATGCGTGATAGACCCAACTTTACTAAACGAGGGCTTGATAGAAACTAAGGGCAAGCAACATGGCAGCAAGAAAACAGCTGTTTTTAATTCACGAGTCATGTGACGCTGATCCCAATGGCAGTGAATATATACAAAAAATTAAGATATTGAAGCGTTACACATTAAATTTTTACAGAACACTGGTCTCTACATTTCAATCTTTTTTGTTTGGCATTTTATTTAATTTGTTATTACTTTCTTGAAAAAATAAAATAAAGTTAAGTTAATGACTTTGGAAAAGGCAATTTTTAAGTTATCTCATATGTACTAGTACTAGTAGGTTGCTTTAGTAACGATTCCTACTTAAACTTCTATTTAAGTCTTCAGGCAAAAATTTGAAAGAAAAATATCGATATAAAAATATTGATATTTTATAATACCCATCGCTAATCACAATACTTCAACAACTTAAAGCAGTAGAGAAAATAAAATTTATTGAGTATTTTTTATACATTCGGGCCCGAGAACTTCTGAAAGGTTCACATGGAATTTCGCTATTAATGGACACCCTGACCTCCAGACCGCCGACTACAATATAGTATCATTATTACATTATATAGCCTCTTATATTATTGTATTATACAATCATCATTTGGTTACTATTATTATGATTTAAGGATAGCAGGGCCCAACTCCGAATGTTTCAAAAACATGGAAAAGAATATCCCGTCATCTTAGGGTATCGTTTCTCTTAAGCTATTTTCAAGCTTTTCACAGACGATCGTTTCGTTGGCATAATGGAACTATGGATTTGCGTGTTTAAAGACTTGTATTGGAATTATTGGATTAAAGACAATTTCAAAGGACATCTTCTTCGGCTCTACAGTCCATCGTGAACGTTGGCCTCCCTGACAATTAGTATCCAGCAATGTCTATCCAAAGCTTTTCTTTTCCAGTTTGTCATGCCCATCTTTTCCAAATCCTCTTCCGCGTCAGCAATCCAGCTTCTTACGAGGGCGTCCTCTTCTTCTCTTCCCAGGTAAGGTCGCCTGGAAAACATTTTTTGCCATTCTTGTGTCTGGCATCCTTTCTAGGTGTCCTAACCAGCTGATCCGTCTAGATTTTATAAATCGTACTATATTTTTACGTTGTATTAGATCTTCTATTTCTGGGTTATTCCTAATTCACCATGCTCCTTGAGCGTGCACAGGGCCAAACACGCGCCTCGATATCTTCCTTTCGAAGATCCTTAATGCTTCCTGGTCAGCTGCTTTTAGTGTCCATCTATCTGCGCCATAGCACACAACGGGTCTGATAAGAGATCTGTTTTGTCCTATTGGATTGCAGGTTTGATCTCATCATATTTGTAAGGCCAAAGTAAGCTCTATTGCCACTCATTATTCTTTTTTTTTAACCTCATCGCTCACTATACTTTCGGAGTTAATTTCCGTGCCAAGGTACACGAAGTGGTTAACGGCTTCAAAAGAGTGGTTAAATATTTCAAAGGACTTACGGATTATAATACCACCCAATTTTGTTTTAGCCCTGTAATTCTGTCAAAAATAAAGGGATTTGCTGAGAAAAAGGTGGGATGGTTCTGATTTTTTATATGTTGTTAGTGCTCTGCTTATGTACTGAAATCCAAGTAGTGGACTCACAATTTGGTAGTGTAAAAGCGTAAAATAAATGTGTATTTTTTTAAAAGTGTAACATTTTGACACGCTCTTGCTCTGTTAGTGTTGCTCGGATTGAAAATTTGCCTATAATTTCCTTATCAGAAATTCGATGGAGAATATTTTTTGTTAAATAAGATTTGACACTAGGACCAACCGTTTGGAACCTAGATTGGTTTTAATGAAAAAATCCATGTTTTGCCTACATTTTTTAAATGTTTGGGGTCTTTTTTGACACTCTCTAGCACTGTTAGAGTTGCTGGAATCGGAACTTTGACGGTAGGTTTCTAAATTTTATGGAAAATATTGTTTGTTATGTAAAAGTCAACAGGACCTACCGTTTAGGAGTTATTGTTTCGAACGAAAAAAGTCATGTTTAAAATCTCTTTTTTTTTTATTTTCTCTCAACTTTGTTTATATAGAATAACACTGGTCAACAAAAACAAATAAATTGTTTCCTGAGACTATTTTGTTGTTTCTAACTCAATTTGATACATGTTTTGTAAATATGACAACAATGTTTCTCTAACAGCTTTTGTTTTTGTGTTATAGCTTACCTACCTTATTTAGTATTTTTACTTAGATTTTAAATTTTTGTTGGACAGGACAATATATCCTGTTGTTGTTTTCGATATGCATTTGTCCAGGTGGTGTTGCGTGTTTAATCTAGATTGTTTTTGCTATATTAGTGGCGAATATATATTTGAAAAATATCGAAAACCTATGTTAGATTTTGTAAAAACTGCTTATCATCAATACTTCAAAATAGATTCGTACAATCAGGACAAGCCATGGGTTCCTCATATTGTTTGCCAAAAATGCGTTGTGTGTCTACGGTTATGGTCCAGCTGGAAAAGAGATGCAGTGAAGTTCGTAACTCCCATGATTTGGCGAGAATCTCAAAACCATCATGACGTCTGCTACTTCTGCGTTGTGAAAATAAACGGAATTAACCTGGAAATCGAAGTAAGTGGTCATATCCTAACTTATCTTCTGCTCAATGATCTAAATTAAAATCACGAGAGGTACAACACAGCACATCTAAATCCTCTGATGACCCGAGATCTCTGTGAAGGCGAACAAAATATATCAAGTGATGACTCTGATCCAGATTACAAATGTAGCCTTTCAGAACCTCAACTATTTAATCAAAAATAACTAAATGACTTAGTGAGGGATCTGAACGTACCGAAAGAATCTTCAAAATTTTTCGCATCTCGTTTAAAAGAAAAAAAATTGCTTAATTCCGAAACCAACATTACGTAACCGAGAAAAGAATCTTTACCGTATTTTTCTCAAGAGAAGGATTTAGTCCTTTGTAACGATTTTGGTGGTATTTTGCAACAGATGGGTTTAATAAACTACAAGCATAAGGATTGGTGTATTTTTATGGACAGCAGCGAAAGAAGTTTAAAGTCTGTTTTGCTCCATAGCAGTAACAAGTTCGGATCCATACCTATTGCACATTCGAAGACTTTGAAAGAAGAATACACAAATATTTTATGCAAAGAGATCTACCTAAAGTCGTTTATTCAAGGAAATCCTATAAAAGATCATTTGATAATAATGCTCAATAAAAGTTTGTTAACATTATGTATTAATTTCCTCATGTTTTTTAATCAAATGAGTAAAACTTTATATTTCACAATATAAAGCTGTTAGCAATCTGCCAGTATTTTTGTCATTGTCAGGGCCTATGAAATACCCAATAACAATAAAAAAAGAAGGGAACAAAAATTGTGTTGACCAGTGTAATCATTAATTGTTTTAATTTAATTATTAATATATGTAATTTGATCTTTTTAAGTCTGAAATGTAAATTGAGAAAACCAGTGGATTATAGATTGACTAATGCATGATCTATTGTTTTTCCCAGTCAGGGAAAAATCGTGGTATTTTTTTTTTTTTTTTTTTTTTTTTTTTTTTTTTTTTTTTTTTTTTTTTTTTTTTTTTTTTTTTTCGTTTTTTTTTTTTTTTACATTTTTCTATTCTTTTTATTGCTGGACAGTAATTGTTGCTAGGACATATAGGGCAAAAACCGAAAATAAAAAAAAAACATTTTTTACCACTTTATTAGAAAATTTCAAAAACTTGTCTGCATCTTAACCAGCGTTTGAGCTCAGTTCCCGCCTCAATTGAAGCAAATTTAGACTGGTCTGCATCTTAACCAGCGTTTGAGCTCAGTTCCCGCCTCAATTGAAGCAAATTTAGACTGGTTTAATTTTAAAGCAACAAGTTTTTGTTTAAAACCAACCGTTTAACAGATACTTTGGTGAAACGTAGAAAAGTTCTGAAATTGTCGAAACTTCGACGCTAACAATTACAAAGTGGCAACGCTATACGATCCAAAAGTTGGATTTTAGTATTTTTCTTTTTTTTAAATGGGCTAAAAAGTGGTTTGATCATCAGTGAAACCCATTTATATTATCTTCACTCCAACACTGAACACGCCACTTCAAAGTTCCATCAAAAGCCATTTGAAGCGATCGTTAATGTCCAGCTTTAGGTAAGCGTCTCAAAGACTACCTTGGTACGCAAATTAGTGTCTTATCTTCGGATGAGGACCATACTTTACTGTAGTCCTTACAATAATGTGTATTCGGAACTCATATTACTACTTACTTCCTATTAGTACTTGGAACTCAGTGTTTCTTATTCAATTTTTTTATGTTTTGTAATCTACATAGTATGTTTTCCAGAGCACATAGCTACTAACCTTTAAAAAACCAAGAAACTATGGTACATGGGATATTAATTATTGGTTTGATATATTAGTTGATATGAAAAGTATCAATTGGAGTTAATATTATGATTACATGTAGGAGGAAAATTAGGTTTGACCTCTGCATGTAGATGATTATGTTTTATTTTGATCAATAAAATAATTTGATATGGTTACGAGAATGGGATCCTTTTAGAAAAGTTGGATATCGGCTTAGCTGATAAGGCGAAAACCCGCAATACCTTACCTCATTTCCCGCCTTTCTGGTCGGCCCAAGTTGGGGCGCTGCTTGGTTGATGTGACCTGTGATTTCTCTCCCCTGTCTCTTGATACTTGTACTTGAATTCATAGAATTTTAACACAGAACATTTTTTACCAGAGACCTAATTGATCAAAAGCGATACGTTTCTGGGAAACGCGAGGGCGTTACGCGTTGTTTGATATTTTGATATTAGGAGAATAAGATCAGATAAGAGCTTAACTCTCGTTATACTAAATTACAATATTACTTGGAGACAGTTTCTATTGAGTGACCTCTTTATGACTGTTTCTCATAATAAAGAAAAAATTAGCCTGGATTTGACCGATCTTGCTCAATTCCTTTTTTTCTAGGGTTGGTTTCTCGGAAAAATAGTCAGTTAGACCTTGAACAAATTATATGTGAATAATTTGGTATATAAATATTTTAAATAATTCGATATTGTAATTAAACTTCGGTTATAAATAATGACATGAACCTTATAATGACATAAACCCCTTTTTGTATTTGTAAATACTAGAAACTAGTTATTGTTTTCTATTTTAATTTAATTTATCATTAATTTAATTAGCATTATAAATTTATCAGATTGATTTAATTAACTATTATTTTAATTAGCATAGAGTATCAGAATAATAGGGGAATCTGATTCTTATCTGAAGTATAAGAATAGGAGAAGATCTCATGAAATTACTATCATCAATTGAAAAAAATTAAGAATTGAATTAGTCATCTAATATAATACAAAGACAAATTTTTTTTTGTTTTATCACTTTTAGTGTATAAATTTACTATTAGATCCTATATATGAAATTTTTATCAAAATTCTTGAAATACACAAGCTATCAAGCTGAAAATCACTTACTTTTGTAAAATACACGTTTTTTTTGCACATTATTCGCTATAACTCCAAAACCATTTGTCCGATCTAAAATTTAATATTTTTATCTAAAAGCTAGTTAAATTTACTATTAGATCCTATATATGTAACGTATAATTAACACCGTGAAATACCCACACCAGTCTAGTGAACATATCATAATTTACATATTTTGCCAAAACATACACATTTAGCGTGCTAGCTTGGTCTAGTTTACAGGATTTAATATAATGTACATATATAGCATCTGATAGCGAATTCAATCAGCCTTGAGATAGGAAAAAGAAATTTGGGATCGAACAAATATTTGAGGAGTTAGAGCGACAAATGTGCCAAAAACACTTGGATTTTACAACAGTACGTTTTTATTACCGGGCTGGCATGTACATTTTACGGGGTTTTATTAAAACTTCATTTATAGATCCTTGTAGTAAATTTAATCAACTTTAAGATGAAAAAAAGTAATGTTGTATCGGACAAATAGTTTCAGAGTTATAGCCAAAAGAGTACGAAAAACGTGTTTTCGCGGAGCTGTGGGACTGACGGCAAGTTGGCCAATTTCTCCATTTTTTCCCAATAACGTAACTTCGCGAAAGATGGTCCGATTTCGGATTTCTTTTTTTCATTATGTAGGTACTAGTTCCAGCTACAATTAATATTTGAGGGCTTTCTTCGAAAAAAAGTTTCGTTATCGTGGTATAGATAAAAAAACAAAAATAACGGTTTTTTTTGGGGGGGGATTTTGAATATGAAGGCGATGTTTGCCGTGGTAACAAACTTCTGATTCGGATTCAGCACCCCAAAAACATAAAGATCCGTTGAGAATAAAAGTTCCTTATTTTACTGGACTAACCTTCTTCCGATTTATTTCGGTGTTTTAGTCGCAACTATTCGAGGGAAAAGTTTATTCTCCTTCATTTTGATGCTAAGCCATTATCAATTTTATTTCCAAACTACCTAAAATATTCGGTCCGAATTTATGACAATGAGGGGTATTCTGAGGACCTGATCTGTGATTCTGTCATGAGAGAGGCCGGGAGCAGCAGTTCGTCAAATGTCACGAACGATGACGAAGTTGACAAGCAAGAAACTGATGAAGTGACGCTTCCACCTTCACACTCTGAGGTTCTACGGGCTCTAGGGGTGTTGAGGAGAGCTGTCCAGAACCAAGGGACCAATTTTGAAAAGCATTATGATTACGAGCGATATATTCTTGAAATACTAGAAAATAATAAAAAACCAACGTAAATTATGTTTGAGCATTATCTTCAACTCATACACGCTAGATTATATTAACTGATAAAATAAAGTTTTTTTTTCATAAATTAAAGAAATTTTTAATATTATTTTTTCCTTTTCGCCTATAAGACTCATCCGCCTAAAAGACCCACTTTTTGTTGATCCCAAAGTGAGTCTTATAAGCGGCGTCCACTGTGTATGTATTAAGAATATTATATAGTTTTATTGAAATAATCATTACATAGACGAAGACATATTAGAAATGAATGAAGCTACAAGAAGGGGCCGAAGGGCGGCCGATACGCGTCACGGGTACATCGACTAACGCCCAGAATGGAGGTCGGAAGTTAAAACTACGATAAACAAGTTAATTCAGAAGTTATTTATGGA
Organism: Euschistus heros; assembly: GCA_003667255.2. NCBI lineage: Eukaryota > Metazoa > Arthropoda > Insecta > Hemiptera > Pentatomidae > Euschistus > Euschistus heros. The sequence continues at coordinate 259,692 of RCWM02000724.1, forward strand.
GTGTTATTATATTATGATATTGTGTAACCACCATCTTGATTCGCTCAACGATCTGCTAGTCAACTGAATGGATCTATCCAGTCCTAATTGTCGGCAATCAAATGCCTCTTTCATCTCCTCGCTCGGCTAATTATATGTGTCAATGTTCTGTCTAGGGGCTGCACCACACCAGATACTGAATATATTCAGTCCACTGCCAATAAAATATTTTTTGTAGTACAATTTTAAAATTAGAAAATAAATAATCAAAAACAAATTAAAGTAGGTGTGCTTAGAACCATACGTTGGAAGGTTTCTTCTTTGTCTGATCTACATCCCCAAATAAATGTAATGATAAAATAAGAGGAGAATAAAGTGAAGTATTTTTACTTCAAACTACCTAACGCCCCTAAAAAAAAAAAAAAAACAAAAAAAAAAAAAAAAAAAAAAAAAAAAAAAAAAAAAAAAAAAAAAAAAAAAAAAAAAAAAAAAAAAAAAAAAAAAAAAAAAAAAAAAAAACAAAAAAAAAAAAAAAAAAAAAAAAAAAATCAAAAATAATACCAGACATCAATGGATAAGTATTTGATATTGCAAGAGTTGCAAAAGTCGCACAGGACTAGTGTGAAGAAGCTTGCCATTGCCAGAATTCCAATTATAAATATTTACAATAAATCTCGGATATAAGGATTATATGCATGGAACTGGATAATGAACGAGCAAGTGGATTAAGATGGTTGGAAAGGTTTTGATGGAATTTGGAGAATTTAAGGGGTATGAGGTCAACATTATGAAGGGTTTTGTTGAAGACATAATATGGAGCATTTACGATAGTACGAAGTACTTTGGATTGAAAGGATTGACTGCGTTTTATATTCGATTGTTTTGCTGTCCCCCAGAGTTCAAGTCCAAAGGTCCTTACTTAGTTACTTACTTACTCCTCGGCGCTCTTCTCCAACTATCTCTGTCCTCCGCTTCCATTCTCCAATTTCTTACACCTAATTTTGCGGCATCTTTTGCCACTTCATGCTCCCATCTGCTACGTGGTCTTCCCCTTTTTCTCTTTCCAGTCATTCTCATATCAAGCAGTTTCTTTGGAAATCTATCTGCTGTCATTCTTCTGACATGGCCAGCCCACCTTAATCTCTTTACTTTAATGAAGTTAACAATATTTTCCCTTTTTAACATGTGGTCTATTTCTTCATTCGTTTTTATTTTCTACGAGGGTGAATCAAATATAAACGGTAATTTTCAAAATTATATTTATTGAATAATATTATACAGAAACTATACCTTCAACATTTTTCAATGTAGTCTCCTGCATTATCTACACACTTCTGCCACCGATTTGGAAGCTTGAATATTCCCTGTTCATAAAAAGACTGAGGGCGAGTTTTTAACCATTCGCGCACGTGCTTTTCGACGTCTTCATTGTTTTCAAATCGTTTTCCTCCAAGATTTTTTTGAGGCGCATCGTCACATGTGATGAGACGTGGGTCCACCATTACACCCCTGAATCGAAAATGGCAAGTAAGGAGTGGCGAAGGAAGGATGAAGGCTGCCCAGTGAAAGCCAAAACTCGTCTCTCAGCCGGAAAAGTTCTTGCAACAATTTTTTTTGACTCAAGGGGAGTTCTACTCATTGATTTTCTTCACGATCAACGAACAGTGAATGCGGCTTACTACTGCCAGGTGCTACAGTCAGCAAAAACCAGTTACCGGAACAAAAGACGAGGTGTGCCCCTTAGAGATGTCATCCTTCTCCATGACAACGCAAGGCCTCACACCGCATTGTTGACAAGGGATAAATTGGAAGAAATGGGCTGGGAAACTCTCGAACACCCTCCTTAAAGTCCAGACCTGTCCCCTTGTGACTATTTTTTGTTTGCGCCCCTGAAAGAATCACTTGGAGGAAAACGATTTGAAAACAATGAAGACGTCGAAAAGCACGTGCGCGAATGGTTAAAAACTCGCCCTCAGTCTTTTTATGAACAGGGAATATTCAAGCTTCCAAATCGGTGGCAGAAGTGTGTAGATAATGCAGGAGACTACATTGAAAAATGTTGAAGGTATAGTTTCTGTATAATATTATTCAATAAATATAATTTTGAAAATTACCGTTTATATTTGATTCACCCTCGTATATTCCGCCTACTGGTGTTGCGCCGCATATTCGTCTTATTACCTTTCTTTCAAAAACTTTCAGTTTCTGGACGTCATTTTGGGCTAAACACCCAGTTTCAGCTCCATTTGTAACTACAGGTCTTATTATTGATTTGTATAGCTTTAGTTTCGTTTTTCTAGATAACAGTTTAGACTTCAGTAATTTATAATTTGCAAAGGTCCTAATAGGTTTAATGATGGTTTTTTATATGAGGAGTTTGTTTTCTATGGAGAGTTGGGATGTCCTATTTAGTAGTCTATACAATTGGCTGAAGCGTCTGTTAAGTTCTTGCCTTTTGAGTTTAGTGTGAGGGTTCCAAGTAAGTCTTTTGTCTTAGTTGAAGCCAAGATACTGTGTCAGCTATGGGTAGCGGAATATTATTGATATAAACAGGAGGGCAGGGTGTGCGGCGGAGGGTAAAAGTTACGTGGGTACATTTCGTTTCATTAGCTTTGATCCTTCAGCTGTTAAACCAATCTTCAATCAGGGATAATTGGATCTGAAGATTATAGGAAGCTATTGAGGGATCTGGATGCGATGAAAGGATAGCACTGTTAAGTGGATAGCTAAGTTGGAATTCTGCGTCTTATTATTGTTTGTCCCGTATTTTTTAGAACTCTCATTACGTGAGAATCATCATGTTTGTCTTATATTTTTAAAATTAAATCTATATAATCTATGCAACAATATGCAGATTTTTTGATATTGTAGTATGTTTTTATAACTTACTAGCTGAAAGTACCCTGCTCCGCTACGGTTTAATATCATTAGGATTAAGGTCAACTTAAATTAGTAAAAATCAAGCTTAACGTTGATAATTATTATTACTTAAATAAACCTAAAGAATTCCATTCTTAGTATAATTTCAATGAGTAAATTTGACAATTTGCAAAAGTTAATTTTATGTTATTTTGATAGTCCTCCAGTGAAGCTTCGAGGCAGCACTACCATCTTACCCAGCTCTGATACCAGACCATCAGCTCTTCTTATGTCATATTTATATTAAATATATTTATAAATAGTTGAGTTCTATTTAATAGAAACCATAGACTCATCTGAACTGAGAAAAAGGTATATTCTAAGTTCAACGAATGAAATTCAGAAACGCTAGGTACTACTTGTAAAATGCAACTTGGGCCTGGTTGAGAAAAGCCGATTATATTGTGACGAGAAAACTGAAAGAAGGGTAGTTGAGGACGAAACTATTGGTGAAGCAATGTTGTTGGGTTGCTCGTACATCGAACTGGCCTTACATGTCACCACCAGAGAACATAAGTCTTTTAACTTCCTCTTTAACATAAGTCTTTTAATAGCTTCTCGTCACGAAACAACTCAAACTTGTAAGGGTCCACCTCTGCAGCCACCATGAGTTCACAGAAAGTACCATATTACAAGGTTTCGACATCGATCGTATTTTTGTTTGTTTACAATTATAAGGAACTTAATTTGTGATCAAAGTGTGCGGCTTAAACATCTAACCTATTTTTTAACTTAGCTTATATCCAAATACCATATGATAATTAATCTATTACTATTCATCCAATAAAAATTGTAATCGCATTTTTCGCGAATTAGCCGCGGATCCAGGACGATTTTTTTAAATTCCTTTCTTAGCGAGCACCTACGGCCCTAGAGGAAGCTAAATATCGAATTTCATTCCAATCCGTTCGGTGGTTTCTGAGATTTCGTGTTAAATAAGAGAGTGGTATTTGACAAATATATAGTAGATGATGATGTTCTTCGAATAAAAAATTCCAATATAAATGAAAAATAATTCATCAATCCTAGATAAGATCCTGACTAACTATATTTCTCCATCACAAGATTTATAAATAAAAAATCTTTTAACTTAAAGAGATTAATAAAAAAAAAAAGACGATCAGAGATGCAGTCAAAAAGAAACCACGCGTCCAAGTAAAAATACAATAATTGTGAGCCAAAGTTTCGACCTGCCTATTTTTTAAAAACTTTTTGTTTTAATTTTTTTGTTCTAGAGGCAACCAATTAAATTTTTCCTCTGCACTAATGTATGAATTAATCTATTTTAAAAAAATTAAAAGGTTATAAATATACTTACTATCCATTATTTGAAATTCCCAAAATAAATTTCTTGAAGCAGATAATAGTTTCGATGCCACTTTACTTCGATCAATCGATTAAGAGGAATTGATAATTATATAAACAAATGCAAATCGGCGATGCATTCTTGTACCTGCTGACCTTGATCATTGCATAACCGGCCCTGGCTCCAAAACTGTAAATATGAATTCACACCTTCGGCCCAACGTTCGGACATGACACTCCTAGCACGTGCTATGTAAGTGAACTATCAGGGAAGCCGTGGATTGTTGTTTATCGGTGACATTGTCTCGATTAAATTAAACGAAGAATGATTAAAAGTAAGCAAAGATATAGTTTTGTAAACATTTAAAAAATATATATATTTATTTATATTAACAGCTGTATACAACATATAGACCAAATATGAAATATGATTACAATGACATGACAATAACTTGTAAAGAAACTACTCATTAGTTCCACATCAATAAATCCATCTTCTTTTCAGACGCCGAGGAGGGTAATTGGGAATAGAGTAGGAAGCAAGTTGGGAGACTAGTGAATTCGAGTGGGTATGAAGCTTGTCATGGAAGAATAGGTATCTGGTTTGGTTCATCGTCATATGGGGACATTCAGATCATTATGGATAAGTTTAATTTTAACATATTATAAATACATAAATAAAGCCTTTATTGCATGAGAAAACAAACAATGTTTTGTAAAATAAATAATAACTTGCAACATAAATAAAATAAAATGTACTGCTTCTAAGATATTTACAATTAATCATAATCTATTACGACGTTATAATTAGTATTTTAAAAAACTGTTTGCAATATATTTACAACTATATGATTGGAGAATGTTGCCTCGTGCAGGCCTCTTCTTAATGGGGTTCATGGTCTAACTTATCTGGAGACCAAAACCTACTGGGAAGTGGAGGAAGTAGTTGTTACATATTAGGGAACTTTAAATATCATACCAAGGATTTCAAAACTGATTGTATTTCTAGTCAAGGTGTAGGTATCTTAACTATTCTCGATGGGACAAAGTGAGCCCACTACATACATATTTAAAAGTAAATCCAACTTTTTAAACTGTGGCATCTATTTTTCACACTACTCTATGTATATGGTTTGATTTACTTAACTATGATTTTGTTCATTTAGGGATATGCTTAAAAGGCGGTAAATCATGCTATTAAAGGCTGCGAGTTTATATGTTAGTGTTATCCTGGCATTATTTTGTATAAGTACATCTCTGTGTGTGGGTTTTCAGTATACAGGGTGAGTATCTCAGTGTAAAAAAAAAAAAATTACGAGAAACTAGATCAAAAATGTAGCAAAATGCCGGAGATCTCACCTTTCTATTCCAAACCGTTGCAGATATAGGATAAATCAAAGACTTTTTTGAGGAAACCACGTTTTTTTCCATAAATGCTGTAATATCTCCATTTTGTTTAAATATTTTTCAAATTTTGACCACATTTGCGGATTTAGAATTAAATTTTCTATAATAGCTAAGTACCGGTAACCTTGAATTTTACCAACTTGGTATCTAAAGAACAGCTTGATCTTCACCTTATTTGGGCAAGTCACAATTTCTTATATTACTTTAACGCTCACCGTTTTTCGAAAAAACTATCCAAAACTTTCAAATTTAATCAGCTTTCGAATGATATGTTAAACGTAATGAATTTGTTTCGATTTCATGGAGAAATTCACTTTTGAAACCGAAAAAACAAGTTGTTCTCATTTGGCATACAAATTAGTTACTTGTGTAAATAAAACATTATGACAATCCCTTAATCTAAATGTGCTTTTTAAACATAATCAACTCTTCATTGGAATAAAAAGCAAAGAATAAAATTATTGCTTAATAGAAAATAAAGGAAAACTGTCAATAAAGCGACATTACATCAGAGGATATGATATTATTACATTTATTTATTATTATTATTTTGGATTTATTTTATTAGATTTTCAATGTAATGTTTAAAATCTAATGATAATGAACATAGACCTCAATTTTTCTGTTAGCTTCTTAATGCAAATTGTGTTGAAGAATATTACATTTTAAGGTGAATTTTATGGGCAGATGAGTCTGTTTTTACAAGGGGAAGGCATTTCTACCGCTCCATGTGGAGTACTTTCCATGTGGATTCTTTGTATTGCTGTCGAATAGTGTTGGAAAACCATAGTTTACCCAACAGATTGAATGATGAGATTACTAAGATTTATTACAAAATATCCTACCACAACTTCATCATGATATTCTACCTGAAATTCGGCAAAATATGATTTTCCAACACCATAGTGCTCCTCCACATTATTCGAAAGTAATACAAATATAAACCAGCGATATACATGGGTAGGTAGAAATGCCTTCCCCTGTAAAAACAGACTTATCTGCCCATAAAATTCACCTCAAGATGTAGTATTCTTCAACACAATCAGCGTTCAGAAGCTAACCGCAAAATTGAGCTCTATGTTCATTATCATCAGATTTTAAACATTACATTGAAAATCTAATAAAATAAATCCGAAATAATAATAAAAAATAAATGAATATAATAACATAAGATCCTGTGATCTGGTGTCGCTTTATTGACAGTTTTCCTTTATTTTCTATTAAACAATATTTTTTTTCTTTGCTTTTTATTCCAGTGAAGAGTTTATTATGTTTAAAATGCACATTTACATTAAGGGATTGTCATAATGTTTTATTTACACAAGTAACTGATTTGTGTGCCAAATGAGAACACCATGTTTTTTCGGTTTCAAAAGTGAATTTCTCCATGAAAATGAAACAAATTCATTACGTTCAACATATCATTCGAAAGCTGATTAAATTTGAAAGTTTTTGTGAGATTTGACGTTCTGTGGATAGTTTTTTCGAAAAACGGTGAGTGTTGAAGTAATATAAGACATTTTGACTTCCCCAAATAAGGTGAAGATCAAGCTGTTCTTTAGATACCAAGTTTGTAAAATTAAAGGTTACAGGTACTCAGCTATTATAGAAAATTTAATGCTAAATCCGAAAATGTGGTCAAAATTTGAAAAATATTTAAACAAAATGGAGATATTACAGCTTTTATAAAAAAAAAACGTGGTTTCCTCAAAAAAGTCTTTGATTTATCGTATATCTGCAACGGATTGGAATAGAAAGGTGAGATCTGCGGCATTTTTCTACATTTTTGATCTAGTTTCACCCATTTTTTTTTTTTTTTTTTTTTTACACTAAGAGATACTCACCCTGTATATAAAATTGATGTTGGCTATTTTTTATCATGATTTCTAAGTAGAAAATAGAATGCATAAAATAGTCTGAAAATAAATATTAATGAATCAATAGAAATAATTAAGCCAATCCAATTTTCTTTTGAATGGACAGATTAATGTTTCCAGTAGTCAAATTTTTTTAATTCGTTTCCTGTAAGAACGGAAAACCCGACTTGTCATAAGGAAAACCTGAAGAATTTTCTATTTATCTATTTATGACTTTAGCTAACTACCTCTCCCCACCCCCTTTCTTTCTATTACATCTCAGTTCACTATAGGGACCATTAGTCGAAAGATCCTTTCTTACGTGAGTATTACATTACAGTATTACATATTACATCGAACATCCATTCGATTTCTTGCCCTATGTCTTAAAATTAAAATGTATAATATGTTCATTCTGATGTTTAGAATGTTTGTAAGTTTTTAGAACTGATATTAACTGCCTTTAGTCCAGTAAAATAAGGTTCCAAAAGTCCGTTTTCAAGAAAAAACTGCCGAACCTATATTCTCAACGGATCTTTATGTTTTTTGGGGTGCTGAATCTGAATCTGAAGTTTGTTACCATAGCAGAAATCGGCTTCATACCCAAAATCGCAAAAAAACAAAAAAAAAAAAACGCCCAAAATACCGGTTTTTTCGTTTTTTTTACCTATAACACGAATACGAAGCTTTTTTTTTCGAAGAAAGTCTTTAGGTATTATTTGTAGATGGAAATATTAACTACGAAATGGAGAAAACTAGTCCGAAATCGGACCATTTACCGCGACGATATGATCTTGGGAAAGAGTGTAGACATTGACCAACTGGCGGTCAGTCCCACTTCACCCCGAAAACATGTTTGTCGTACGTACTCTTCTACGTCTATATCTTAATCTTATAGTATAATCTTAAAGCTGATTAAATATATAGTTAGTCTATTATAAATGAAAATTTAATGGTGTCCCAAACTTTTATAAAATCCACATTTTTCGCTATAACTCCGAAACTATTTGTCTGATTCAAAATATCTTTTTTTCATCTCAAAGCTGGTTAAATTTACTATTAGATCCTATATATTTAATTTATATTAAACACCATGTATTATCCACACTAGCCTAGAAGAGGGACTTCTCCCTTAAGACATATTTATGGTACTTTATTGTCTATAACTCCGAAATCATTTGTCCAATTCAAAATTTCGTTTTTTTTATCTTAAAGCTGACTAAATTTGCTATTAGACAATTATATATGAAGTTTAAATAATGACCCTCAAAAGCACGCTAAAAAACCCGTATTGCTGTGAAATCCACGTTTTTTTGCACATTTTTCACTTTAACTCCGAAACTATCTGTACGACTCAAAATTTTCTTTTTTTTTTTATCTAAAAGCTAGTCGAATTTACTATTAGACTCTCTCTCTCTCTCTCTATATATATATATATATATATATATATATATATATATATATATATATATATATATAAAGTTTTAATCGGGTTTCTTGAAATACACGTACCTAAACATACGAACTCTAAAAGTCAGGAACTTTTATGAAATCCACGTTTTTCGCTACAACTCCGGAACTATTTGTCTGATTCTAAATTCATACTATAACTATACTAAACACCACGTAACACCCTCGCGAGCCCACTGAACATATCATAATTTTCATATTTGTCCAAAATATACACATTTACAATGCTAGTGTGGGTATTACATGTTGTTTAATATAAATTAAATATATAGGATCTAATATTAAATTTAACCAGTTTTGAGATGAAAAAATGAAATTTTTCATCTCAAAAAACCTCCCCCCACCTTTAGCTCACCCCCCAGGGGCGGGGACTTTTAGTATGTTTACCTTCTAACTATTCCTAACGAAGCTGTGAAGTCAAAACTTATCGCATATTCCATGCACTCTACAATATGTTTATTGACTGGACTATAAACATAATAGCTAATTAAATTTCCTATAAAATTGATTCAATGTAACTTTGTCGTTTCACTGAATTTAATATATATTATATACATAACATCTAATAGTAAATTTAGCCAGCTTTAAAATGGAAAAAAGAAGTTTGGGATCGGACAAATATCTGTGAAGTTAGAGCGACAAATATGCCAAGGAAAAAAACGGATTTCACAACAGTACGGGATTTTTAGCGTGCTGGCATGTGTAATTTAAGGGACTTAATTATATGGATTCAAATTGTAAATTGGTCCAGCTTTAAGATGAAAAAAAGTTAGCCAATTACCAACTGCAAGATTTTTCTAAATCCTTTTGATACCAGAATAGGAACAATGGCTCCAGAACTTCAACTTGTTCGACAATGGCCACTGTGTTCGCTTTGAATTGCCTACAACTATCGGATCGGGCAGATCCATTCTGTTCAATGGTACACATCTGAACAAAATAAGGAAGGACGGGTGCTAATTAGGGGCATATGCTCAAGTGTATACGCACCTTGAGGGTGCGTCGCGTAGCTGTCGCGGGCCGGATAGATGTCACTGGTGGGCCGGATTTGGCCCGCGGGCCGTAGTTTGCAGATCCCTGATGTATACCACCACGCCTCCCTCAATTAACTTGAAATATGTGAAGGAAATATCTTTCATTTGTTTCAGACATAATTCAGAAGATCCCTAATTCAAGTCCTTCTTAACCGTATGTCTGTGTATCAATTATCCTATTGAATAATATTTTTTTCGAAAACCTTGGCACAAATATAGAGCAAAATAATAGTTGTATTAAGAAGCAATTGTTTGTTATCTTCATATTGTGTGAAAATTGATTCCAATGAGAAAATATGAGGTCTTTAGTATAAGCCTTATACAGGGTGAGTATCTATTTGTGTAAAAAAAAAAAAATAAATTGATGAAACTAGATTAAAAATGTAGTAAAATGCCGCAGACCTCACATTTCTATTCCAATCCGTTGCAGATATACGATAAATCAAAGAATTTTTTGAGGAAACCACATTTTTTTCTATAAAAGCTATACCATAATATCTGTAATCTGTTTAAATATTTTTCAAATTTTGACCTCATTTCCAGATCAGAGGATCTTATGTTATTACATTTATCATTTATTACATTTATTATTATTATTTAGGATTTATTTAATTAGATTTTCAATGTAATGTTTAAAATCCAATTTCGGGCCCCAATTTTGCCGTTAGCTTCTGAATACAGATTGTGTTGAAGAATACTACTTTTTGAGGTGAATTTTATGGGCAGATGAGTCTGTTTTTACATGGGAAGGCATGTAATTCCATGTGGAGTATCGTTAGTTTATTCATCTTTGTATTGCTGTCGATGATAATTATAAAAAAAATCTAATGATAATGAACATAGACCTCAATTTTTCTGTTAGCTTCTTAATGCAAATTGTGTTGAAGAATACTACATTTTGAGGTGAATTTTATGGGCAGATGAGTCTGTTTTTACAAGGGGAAGGCATTTCTACCGTTCCATGTGGAGTACTTTCCATGTGGATTCTTTTTATTGCTGTCGAATAGTGTTGGAAAATCATAGTTTACCCTACAGATTGAATGATGAGATTACTAAGATTTGTTACAAATTATCCTACCACAACTTCATCACGATATTCCACCTGAAGTTCGGAAAAATATGATTTTCCAACACCCTGGTGCTCCTCCACATTATTCGAAAGCAATACAAATATAAACCAACGATATTCATGGATAGGTAGAAATGCCTTCCCCTGTAAAGACTGACTCATATGCCCATAAAATTCATCGCCATAAAAAAGTAGTATTCTTCAACACAATCTGCATTCCGAACCTAACGGCAAAATTGAGATCTATGTTCATTATCATTGGGTTTTAAACCTGACATTGAAAATCTAATTAAATAAATCCTAAATAATAATAATAAATAGATAAATATAATAACATAAGATACTCTGATCTGGTGTCGCATTATTTACAGTAGTCCTTTATTTTCTATTAAACAATAATTTTTTCTTTGCTTTTTATTCCAGTGATGAGTTTATTATGTTTAAAATGCCCATTTTCATTGAGGGATTGTCATAATGAAATTGTTACATCATTCGAAATAACTGATTTGAGATTTATGCCAAATGAGATACACTAATGTTTTATTTACACAAGTAACTAATTTGTATGCCAAATGAGAACATTTTTTTTTCGGTTTCAAAAGTGAATTTCTCCATGAAATCGAAACAAAATCATTACGTTTAACATAACATTCGAAGGCTGATTAAATTTTCAAGTTTTTGTGAGTTTTGACATTTTGTAGATAGTTTTTTTCGAAAAACGGTGAGCGTTGAAGTAATATAAGATATTGTGACTTCCCCTAATAAGGGGAAGATCAAGCTGTTCATTAGATACTAAATTTGTAAAATTCAAGGTTACCGGTACTCAGCTGTTATAGAAAATTTAATACTAAATCCGAAAATGAGGTCAAAATTTGAAAAATATTTAAACAAAATGGAGATATTACAGCTTTTATGGAAAAAATGTGGCTCCCTCAAAAAAGTTTTTGATTTATCGTGAATCTGCAACGGATTGGAATAGAAAGGTGAGGTTTGCGGCATTTCGCTACATTTTTGATCTAGTTTCACCCATTTTTTTTTTTTTACACTAAGAGATGCTCACCCTGTATAATATAAGTTCCGCCATGATTCTAACATTCCAGCAATACCTTTGTAAACTTCACCTAAAATAGCAAGACACACTGACCTACTAATATAAGACGTGCTAACAATGGAAATACCTAAAGCCATCAACGACGTATACTAGCTTTCAGGATAGGTGATTTGTAGTTTTTTCACTGTTTTGCCCTGCCAAATATTTTCTTATATTTCTAAGTATTAGTAATAGCGGCGGAAAGAATGTGCGATTGAAAGTAGGTACTGGAGCCCCTAAATAATGTTTGCCTCTTTTGATTGAGGTACCAAAACTAAAGTAAAAAATAATAAAAATAAAAGAGGGAGTGGAGAAGGTGCCATTTTTTGAGTTTTACGATTACATCTCGAAAACGGTGGACTCTAGAAAAATGTTTCAAATAAAAATTAAAGCTAATTAAATTTCATATAAAATTAACACTATACATATTTGTCGAACTTCAAATGGAGTTTTTTTTGAGATAGCTAATTAAATTTCATATAAAATTAACACTATACATATTTGTCGAACTTCAAATGGTTTTTGAGATATGTTTTATTGGAAATTTATAATTTTCGCAAACTAATAATTTTTACCTTCCACGATCGATTTCTCTGAAAAAATGTCAAAATCAAATTGTAGAGCATTTAATTTACCTCAATTTCATATATGCTTCTCTGGTATTTGAAGGAGATGTTTGACAAAAAGTTAGATCAAAGTTATTGTTTTGCGAAAATTATCAATTTTTAATAACGTATATCTCGAAAACCGTTGGAAGTTCGATAAATGTGTACAAAATTAATTTTATAGCAAATTAATTATCTTCAATTTTTGTTTGAAGCATATTTTTCTATATTACACCGCTTTCGAGATTTAATCGAAAAACTCGAAAATGGGACCTTCTCTTCTCCCCCCCCCCTCTGTTAACTAACTCCGGGTAACAGTTTATTGACTGGACTAATTGGATTGTCGCCAGAATAAAAAAAAAAAAAAAAAAAAAAAAAAAAAAAGCATTTCGAAATAATTTTATTCCAAGAAAATAGTGTTTCTAAAGAAGCTCGTAAAAACATTATTAATATTCATAAGTATATTTTTATTGATAATTATGATTGATTTATGTTAGCAATGATTATCTAGGAGGCAATGACACATTTATGCAAAGGACGAACAAATTTACGATTAGACCATTCGATAAATTGGGAGGGGGAGTGTGAAGAGGTCTCGTCTGAGGGTCATTCCTCGAAAATTTTTAAAACTAGTCATTTATTTATCGAAATATTGGGTTACTTTGATTCGTTTTGATCGGTATGAGGGAAAAATTATACTTTGAATTAGGGAAAACTTCGAAGGAGTTTTACATTTTAAGCTTGTTCCTAATGGTAGGGCAGTGGACCCAAACCTTTTCTGTATTTATTTTGGTTACATTATAAATTTAAAATAATGAGATATACCTTTAATGATAAAAAAGATAAACCAATCCATTTCGTATTTCTCCCTAGCTGAGATAAGTTATAGAACTTGTATATATCTATAATTTACTGGGGTTTTTTTTTTCAATTTATACTTTAGAATTAAAAGTACGAAATTACTTAAATTATTAATTAAATTAAATTAAAAATCGATGTCTGTTGATAACACTGGTCAACAAAAACAAAGAAATTGTTTGTTTCCTGTGACTATTTTGTTGTTTCTAACTCAATTTGATAGTTACTTTGTAAATATGACAACAATGTTTCTCTAACAGCTTTTGTTTTTGTGTTATAGCTTACCAATCTTATTCAGTAGTTTTACTTAGATTTTAAACTCGGGCATTAAAACATATTCTTTTGTTGTTTTCGATATGCATTCGTCCAGGCGGTGTTGTGTTCTTAATCCAGATTGTTTTCGCTATATTTGTTGCGAATATATATTTGAAAAATATCGAAAACCTATAACAGACTTTGTAAAAATTGCACATCATCAATACTTCAAAATAGATTTTTACAATCAGGACAAGCCATGGGTTCCTCATATTGTTTGCCAAAAATGTGTTGCGTGTCTACGGTTATGGTCCACCTGGAAAAGAGATGCAGTGAAGTTCGTAACTCCCATGATTTGGCGAGAGCCTCAAAACCATCGTGACGTCTGCTACTTCTGCGTTGGGAAAATAAACGGAATTAACCCTGGAAATCGAAGTAAGTGGTCATATCCTAACTTAACTTCTGCTCAACGATCTCAATTAAAATCACGAGAGTTACAACACAGCACATCTAAATCCTCTGATGATCTAAATCTCTGTGAACGCGAACAAAATATATCAAGTGATGACTCTGATCCAGATTACATATGTAGCCTTTCAGAACCTCAATCATTTAACCAGAAATTACTAAATGACTTAGTAAGGGATCTGAATTTACCGAAAGAATCTTCAGAATTTTTTTGCACCTCGTTTAAAAGAAAAAAAATTGCTTAATCCCAAAACCAACATTACTTTTTATCCTACCCGAGAATCTGTTGCCGTATTTTTCTCATGATAAGGATTTATTCTTTTGTAACGATGTTGGTATCTTCCAACAGATAGATTTAATAAACTGCAAGCATAGGGATTGGTGTATTTTTATGGACAGCAGCGAAAGAATTTGAAAATGTGTTTCGCTCCATAGCAGCAACAAGTACGGATCCATTCCTATTGCACATTCGACGAATTTGAAAGAAGAATACACAAATATTTTATGCAAAGAGATCTACCTTAAGTCGTTTATTAAAGGAAATCCTATAAAATATCATTTGATAATAATGTTCAGTAAAATTTTGTTAACATTATGTATTAATTTCTTTACATTTTTAATCAAAACAGTAAAATTTTACATTTCACAAAATAAAGCTGTTAGCAATCTCCCAATATTTATTTCATAGTCAGGCCTTTGAAATACCCAATAACAATTAAAAAAATAAAGGAAACAAAAATTGTGTTGACCAGTGTAATAAATGATTATCAACAGACATTGATCGTACTTTAAATAAAAGATATAACTCATTATTTATGAATAACTCATTATTTATAAAAATTTCAAATTTTAATAACCCTCAGCCGGAAGATTATTTAAAATATAACATTAATATCACCAAAATAAGAACCGTAAGCCAACTGAGAATAGCCAAATATGACTACTTGAAAATATTTTTCAAAAATAACAGTTTTAAAATTAAAGCAAATGAAAAATGTGAAGATTGTAGCTTATTCATCGTAAATAGCTTAAAACATCTGTTGTTAGAGTGCCAAAGACACGATAAAATTGTCGAAAGAAATACCTAAAAGACTATATAGTTCAAACAGATGGAAGTCTGTCTTTGGAAAATATTTTATCCTACAATAGCATTGAAAAGATAAATAACGTCTTCCTATTTATTTTAAATGTTTTAAATGCTAGCAAAAAGTAATTGATTTATTTCTTTTGAATTAACTAAATAAAATATTGGATTCTATTACGATTGCTGCTACAAACGTCTGTGACCCTAGACTATAATCAACATCAATTATTATAAATTGTAAAAACGTATGTTTTTATTTTTATTTTATTTTATTTTTCTTCGTTTGTATATATCATTATAGCTTGTAAGAAAAAAAAATCTTTTGTTCGTATAAATTATCATAATATGAAGAAAAGCTTTTTCTGTTAGTATTAATTATATAACATGTAAAACTTTTCCTCTATTTGTATTTATTGTATATTTACTAATATGTAATTATTATTGTTATTGACTAACTCAATGGCCATAAAGTTTATATTTTAAAGCAATCAATAAAAACGAAAAATTAAGAAAAATTAAAAATCAATGACTATTCAAAATAAACAAAGTTGATATATGGGTGATTCTCAGATTACGGGCAATTTTTAGTCCCAAAAGATTATTAATCAATTAACTAAGTCCTACCTTAATTTTTGCCCAATGATGTTAAAGTGGTGAAACATTTTTTCGTAATAAAATATTAAACATGAAATAAAAACGAATAATTTGATTTGAAAATTGCTTATAAACAACGAAAATGTCATCACCACGGAGCGTCCCACTCATAGTTTTTCACTTAATATTTGCCTCTTTGGTTTCGTTAACTATGAAGAATGGTAGTGAAATTTATTTCCTCGCATTAAGGATAACCTAAAGATCTTAAATGTTTTCATTTTTTTGTTTTTGGTAATAATTAGTATGTTTATTTTGCTCCAAACTTGGTCCCATCACTATGATGTCATTACCAAGCAAGAAATAAATTCGTAGGGAAATCAACTTTAAGAAATGGAACAGTAAGGAAATTTTTTTCAAAATGTAGTGGTACATCTTTTGCTGAAGACCAGCCGTAGCGGCGAAGAGATAGTCAGTTTGGTATTTCCCTCACACGTGTTTACAATCTGAGAGGTAAGTCACGTACCTTTATTGTTGTCATTACCACGACTAGTATTATTACTCTTGCTTTTCAAATTATTTCATTGGCTTAATTTTTATTTTGACCATCATTTGTTCCTAAACAGTTGGCACAAACAATATTTTTTTTGTTTTAATCGTAGCGGTTTGTACCGAACAAAATGCATGCAAATGCCATTACCAAGTTAAAAACTCATGTCATTCTCACGCCCGAATTATTAGCGCGGTAATGACATAAACTTTACATTTATATTAATTTTTAGTTATTTTAGTTATTTTTTCTTTAACATAGGCACCCAACGACAAGATGACTCGTCCCAAGTCAAAATTGATTGCTACCGAAAAAACAATAACAAAAAATGCTGCGGATTGTCATTACCAAGATCCAGTTTGTCATTACCGCACTTTATTAATTTTAAAATTCTAAATTTCTCGTGAAAAAATCTGTTTTGATTTTGACCGATGGTATTTTTCAAAAGCTGAGAGGAAATAGAGGCCGTCGGTAGTTATAAATTTTTAATTTAATGAAGTCTAAATTTGTAAAAATTTGATACTCGAAATTGCCCGTAATCTGAAAATCACCCATATATTAAAGATTTCAAATATGTCTCTTTTTTTTCAAACCAATATAGCTGAGAGCTCCTAATATAGCTCTAATATAGCTCCTAAAATTTAGTGTTTTTTAGTCAGTGTTTTTTTTAAGAGCCATTCCTTAAACAAAAATGACTTATTGTACAAATGCACGACCTATCCATTTCTCTTTGAATTTATAGCCAATAAAACATTTTGTTAAAACCAAATAAAAAAACTTATTTGTGAAAACAGCTGTTTTTATTACAGCTGTTTAAAATATGTACCTTAATTAATTTTGAAGGTCATTCATTATGCTTATTCAATTAAACATTAACACTTATTCATGAAAGGTTCTGTAACGTCACATTAGTTTTCAATCAGAAAGGTAGTTAAATAGAATTAAATTTTATTTCTTCCTTCACAAAACAAGTGAAAAGAGCAATTAACTTGGACCAAAATAATCGCCTTGCTAACTCTTGAATGCCGAATACTAATTAATAACCAATGATAATCTGAATTACTTCTCTTTCACATATGTATATGCCTTTCATGCATTTCGCATTAATTTCTCATACGATGTAGGTACCGCATTGCAATGTACAATGATTTCCTATTATTTATATTCAGAAAAAAAAATGTCTATCAATAATTGTGTGAAGACAAACACCATTTGACACGTAACTGCAGATTACACCATTACAAGTCTTTAGGATATTTACAAATGAGGCGCAGAATTCCATATCCAAACAAGTCCATTTTTGAAACATCTTCTCAGCTGGTCGACACAGATAAAGGTCTGGCAAGGATTAGGAAGAGGTCTTATTTATTTTATGGCCGTTTTCAATTTGATTAAACTATTTTTTGGGGAAACCTTCGACCTAAAGATAATCTAGCAGAAAAACTATTAAAAGAAAATTTGGAAATTGGATATTGCTGGTTTAGGAATTCTACACCTCAAATTATTTTATTTATTTTCTCTAACAGAGATTCCAACCTCATTGTTATTCAAAATAATGCATCATTTTGACTGAATGACTGATAAAAAAAAATAAAATAAATTAAATACAACTTACCATCTTGTTTTAAAAAAATTATCTACGCTAAGAGAAAACGTAACAACAACTTTGCTAACTAATTTTGAAGGTAAAACTACTTTAAGGATCCAACATACAGCCACTGGACAACTGCAAATCTGCTATTCATTATATGTCTTACTCATCCAAAGATTGATTGGAGGGAGAACAATTTTTAAGTGATTGAGTCATCCAAATCTGGATGAACTTTTTCTATCTCATGTTTGTCTTTCTTGTAAACCAAATCTTTTACGTTTACTTTCTATATTTTTCTATTTTACAAAACTAACTTGAATTTTATGAGCCCCTGATATATTTTTTATAAGGAATCGATTAGTGGTAAATTAATGATATATTGATAATTGTATTGTTGATATTATACAGACCACAATAGAACCTCACTAATGCAACTTCCGCTTATTCGATTCTCCGGTTAATCGGAGTCCGAGGGATGGGAAATATTTTTTTCGTGGAATCCTTAATAGTCTAATAATATTGTACATTTTGGTAAGAAAAAATTCGGGTAGTTTTGATTTTTTGATATGTCGTTAGCGTTGTTCTTGAGTACGAAAATTCAGGTGTAGGATCTTGAAGCGCCATCGCTCGCTAATGGGTAGCGTCAAAGCGTCAAATATTTCGAACTTTCCTGTTTCCCCAAAAATATTTGATGGACGGTTGGTTTTAAAGAACAGCTTCTTATATTCAAAACTAGACAAGACTAAATTTAAAAAGAAAATAAGCCCTATAGCTTGAACCAGGACAAAGATATAGACATTCAAATTATCGGAATTTTCTTAAAAAATGACACGAATTAGATTGTTTTTTTAACACTTTTCGCTCTATACCACTGTAACGATGGTGTTTGGGGTATACTTCATTATAAATTATTTCAAAAAATGAATTAGTTTGCTATAAACTACAGACAATGCAGAGTCATTATGGCCAATGCTTCTTCTATACATAAATAGCAGGCTAAGACATTTATATACAAACAAATTAGTCTATTTGTGTATATGACGTACGTTTCCATTACCTTTACTCTTTGAAAATGTCAATATATAAGTTTTAATATAATTATAATACACGTTTAACCATGAAAAACATGTGCTTCATTTTACTCTCCGGTTAATCTGAACTTTTGGCCGTCCCGTCCTTCCCTTAGGTCCTTTATGGGTCGGATTAGTGAGGTTTTACTGTAAAGAAAAATGGAATCCGGGAGAAATAATTTTTTTTTAGAGTCCTGGGCCGTATTTCTTCTAAATGAAACTGATTAGTCTTACTCTGAAACATGGCCGTTTGTGTTGAAGAATACCATCTTTAGGTTTTTGTAAATATAGTGTTCCGTAGAATATTTGGTATGAGGAATAATTGACATAATAATCTGTTGAATCACTATTCTGCTATTACAACAGGCGTATTAAATTGCTGGACTGAAATAGGAATACGAACTAATAAAAAAGTAATCAAACTTGAAAGGTAGAGCAAACATCCTTCATATTATGCTAATATTATAATTAGGTGAAAATAATCATATAAATTTCATAAATAACAATAATGTTTAATTATTATGCTTTTATTAACTTCACTTATATGTAACGGAATCTTGCATCGTAATTTTTACCAGTTTCCAGCTATCTGATTATCTTGAATATTTGCATACGTGTCAAGGACCAATGACAATACAATAAATACACAACTTTGTTTTAATATTCTTAGTTAGTCCGGTAGAAATACCACCAAATAGGGGGTCTGCCTTGCAAAAGGTGTAGTAGTGGGTTTTATGATTCAGTACGGTCCAGATGGGTCCTGAGAATAAAATTTCAGAAGTTTGACTGCATTTGATATGGGGCAAAATTTCGGGGGGAGGGGACAACAAAACCCAACATTTTTGTACTTTTTTTCAGATTTTTGCAACAAAAAAAAAATATATATATATAAAAATATGCTTTAAATCGAAAAATATGTTATTTACAAATTTAAAGTAATTGTGTTAAGTTTATTTAGTATTGTAAAATTTATTTACAAGTATTATTAAATTGTGCATCTAAAGACATCTCTTAAGCTGAATCGAAGGCGTTTAGCCACAATCGACTGCCAAAAATCGACGAACTTCGTCAACTTTC
Organism: Euschistus heros; assembly: GCA_003667255.2. Taxonomy (NCBI): domain Eukaryota; kingdom Metazoa; phylum Arthropoda; class Insecta; order Hemiptera; family Pentatomidae; genus Euschistus; species Euschistus heros. The sequence continues at coordinate 279,970 of RCWM02000724.1, forward strand.
TCAAAAAGTTAGTTTTGGTCATGTTCATTTGGTAGTCTGTAACAAAAAAATGGCTAATCCAATCAAAAAATGTTATATACTAATAGTTGTAGATCATTAGATTTTGTCTAAGATAGGTTTAGTTAAAAAAACAAAAAAAAACGTGTTTTTTTAGTTTTTTAAACTATAATTTATTTTTTCAATTATCTTTAGAACAGTTTCAGATAAATTTTCTTTACTAATCAGTTAATAAAACACAAATAGCAAAATAACTGTTTTAACCTCTATAATTAAGTAGTGAAAACAGAAAGCAACTATTAAACAGGTGATATTCGAGCTAATCGCTAGCGAACGGCCAAGCGATCAATACTAGATCTGCTAAGCGGTGCATTCTAACACGTTTCGCTCCCTTTGTAGGCAAGAATGCAATTACGGTGCAGAAATTACACTTAGGGTAGATGGCAGATAAGGAGATGGACATTAAAGACTGTTCGAATTACGTATTTAATTTCACCTTAATAGGATTATTGCGTCTCCTTTATATAATAAATAAGAATCACACATCTTGTTTGTAAATTGCCGAAATTCTTCTGACACGATTCAGTTAGAAGTAACTAGAAATTAAATGCAGATATCCTTCTATTATTTTGAAGAAAAAAAATTTTTAAATACGATTTTTCTCATTTTCTCTACCTCTGAATAATAAAAGTTTTATTAAGCGATTGAGAAAACATAGATATCCGAAATATTGCCAATTCGTAATTTTCAGCATTCTTTTATAATCCTTATTTATCAAGTATTTTGTTTAAATATATATAGTGAATAGGAAAGTAATTAAATATTTTTGCCCAAAGAAAACACAAAATTGTTACTAAAGATAAAACAAATTTAAAAGACACTGTTGTTAATGTAAGGAAAAGAATGATTTATAAATCGTGGTAAGGTGAAACTTCGGAATCAAACTACTGTTAGTGAAAGAAATAACAAATTCTGGTATACACTCACATATAGTGAGCATGCATAATAAAATCAAAAGCCGAAAATTAAAAGTGAATTTTTTTTTTTTTTGTTTTAAGTAATACTTAGGAGATAATTGACTATTACATCCTACAATCAACCAATGAATCCTCATTAGGAGATAATAAATTTACTTTTAATATTTTTGGGGGAATTTTAATAGAACAAGACTTTTTACGATGGGGGGGGGAGGGATGAAATCTAACTATAAATGAATAAATTAATGTGCTTGAATGATTGCGAACATTTAAAATACATCCATTTGAAGTTACCTGAGGATAATTATTAGATAAACTGAAAATGATAAATAAATATATAGTCCAGTAAAATAAGGGTTTGCCGAAGAAAAAACTGCAGAACTTTTATTCTCAACGGATCTTTATGTTTTTTGGGGTGCTGAATCCGAATCTGAAGTTTACCACGGCAACCATCGGCTTCATATTCAAAATCGCAAAAAACCGCCAAAAAAAACCGTTATTTTTTAATCTATAACATAATAACTAAGTTTTTTTCGAAGAAATTCTTCAATTATTAATTGTAGCTGGAACTAGTACCTACATAATGCAAAAAAGAAATCCGAAATTGGACCATTTTTCGCGAAGTTACGTTATTGGGAAAAAATGGAGAAATTGGCCAACTTGCCGTCAGTCCCACAGCTCCGCGAAAACACGTTTTTCGTACTCTTTTGGCTATAACTCTGAAAATGTTTGTCCGATACAATATTACTTTTTTCACCTTAAAGCTGATTAAATTTACTATAAGAATCTATAAATGAAGTTTTAATCAAACCCCGTGAAATGTACATGCCAGCCCGCTAATAAAAATGTACTGTTGTGAAATCCAAGTGTTTTTGGCACATTTGTCGCTCTAACTCCTCTAATATTTGTTCGATTCTATCTCAAAGCTGATTAAATTCTCTATCAGATGCTATATATATAAATTATATTAAATCCTGTAAGCCACCCAAGCTAGCACGCTAAATGTGTATGTTTTGACAAAATATGTAATTTATGAAAGGTTCAGTAGACTGGTGTGGGTATTTCACGGTGTTAATTATAAGTTACATATATAGGATCTAATAGTAAATTTAACCAGCTTTTAGATAAAAAAAATAATAAATTTTGGATCAGACAAACGGTTTTGGAGTTAAAGCGAATAATGTGCCAAAAAAACATATATTTTACAAAAGTAAGTGATTTTCAGCGTGATAGCTTGTGTATTTCAAGAATTTTGATAAAAATTTCATATATAGGATCTGATTGTAAATTTAACCACCTTTCAGATTGAAAAAAAAAAAACATTTTGAATCGGACAAATACTTTCGGAGTTATAATATCCCATATGATATAATATCCCAGACGCCTAAGAACCCGTACAGTTGTTAAATCCATGGTTTTCGGCACATTTATCATTATAACTCCGAAAGTATTTGTCCGATTCAAAATTTTTTTTTTTTCAATCTGAAAGGTGGTTAAATTTACAATATTTAAAATCAAAAAAAGTACTCTAATATATTACACCATTAAAATATAAAAAAGTATTACTAAGTCATGATGTCATGATAATTTTATTTATATTGTCTATACATAAGCAAAGTATCGATTGTGGAAAAGATATATATATATATATATATATATATATATATATATATATATATATATATATATATATATATATATATATATTTAATATACAGGGAATAACCCTGTTTAATGTACGATCATGCAAATTATTTGATTATGTCCAACTCAATGTAAGGAATCGTTGAATATCAAATAAAAATTAAGATTTAATACTTCGCATTGATATCAATATCGACAATGTATCGTACGTTGAAAACATTTTCAATGAAGTTTATGTTATAAAGTTTATGTCTTACAAAAAATATTTTGTCTGCTTTATTTTGAATTATTCCGGATATTCATGATAACTTGATCAGCACAAAATTTTTATTTGCCGTAATATTTGATTTCGTTCCTAACTACAAAACATCGTGAGTCCAATCGATTTGTTTTAAAAATATAAAATTCAGAGAGATATAACAAAGAAAATTTTAGATTCTGGTATCCAATATTTTTCAAAATCAACTAAGTCTTGTACAGTATTGTTTTTTTGGGGCCCGGGGCTCGAATCTAATTTGTTTTTAAAAATTAGCAGTTTTTTTCACATTTTATATTTTTTTGTTTTTTAATACTACTGCTAGTATTCCATTTAAAAACATAACACAATAGAAAATATTTTGGATTTTTATTTTTATGCTTTTTTTGTAAAGAAACTTTTAGTTTATATCCTATGCTCTATGTGCCTTTTCAGACAAATTCTCGCAATTGTATCTAACATAATTTTACTCAAAAACGTTTTAACCAAATCTATCAGCTGTAGCTTACATCCGTTAGTTTGGAACGCACGTCTAGGAACGCATTTGGATAGAGTAAGCCTATGTGCTTGGACTTCATGCGTAGATCAATACTATCACTCCAGACCTGATCTGTTCAAGTCTTATATACCCACGTTACTTTGTTGTTGTATTATTTATTTTATGTTAATGTTGTCCCTGTATTCTTAAATTTAAGTGAGCCTAACTACCATTAGCAATAAAATTGCAATCCAAACTATGCTTTTATCAAAAGTTAATCAGCAATAAACTGAAAAATATGTATAGAACTAAAAACCTCCTCCTTTTTTAAAGTCGGTTAAATCAATTACTTATAGATTAACCTATAATTCTACGAGGTACAACACCCTGTTTTTTATCTGTTTATGTTCAATTTTTATATTAAATCAAATATTTCGACAATTCTAAATTTAAAATATAATATATGTTCAGTATATTACCTACCTGAAAGAATAATAGTTTGAACGTAAATGAAAATATAATTAATTATGACTGAAAATAAAATATAAATTTCATCAACAAATTGAAAATACAGATTGGCCAACTTGGAAATAAAAATAAAAATAAACAAAAACAAAATAAGGAATAGACCCTTGAGCCCTAATAGATTGAGGTATTTTAAAATTTAACCATTAAATTGACTTGGTGAAATAACACCAGAAGAATAGAAAGGTGAATTATATTATTTTTAATTGATTATTAGTTAAGTTTATTCATTTAGTTGTACTGTATAAATAAAATGAGAATGGATTGTAATGTAAACATTGTTTCAGTCTGATTATGGGATGGAATATCCTGAAACATGTCACATTGTGTGAAGATTGATTGTTTAAAGAGAAGTTATTGCTAAATTAAAGTGAATTAGGTATATTAAATATAAATTTATAACTAGTAATTTTTTATTTAAAATGTTACAGTCCAATATAATTAATTATTTGCATGTCTAAAATGGTTGCTTTATGAACAATTATTGCAAAAAAAAATTTTCGTTGGATGATTTTCACAAATAAAATATAGAAATCCCCATACTCATTCCCCTCCGCGTCATCTCCATCTCTGCCCTCAACATAGGTTTCCGTATCATGATCTACAAGATTTTCTATTTCCTCTTCACTCAAATCCCAATTTTGATTTGATTGCTAGGTTCTCTTTTCTTCCTCGTCAAGCTCCTGCGAAATTGGAGGAATATCTTCCAATTTTATTGGTTCCTATCTAATGAAAACATTCTGAATAAATAATACTTTGCTCACTTAGATAAAAAAGAAATAAAAAATGCAAAAAAATCCTTCCTCCACATTATGTCAAATCCAGCAGATTGCCGAGAAAGGGATGAAAGAAAATCAAAACGAGAGCGGTCGCTTGTTTTACTTCGTACAACACTAAGGACTAAATATTTTCCATGCAGGAAACTATTCCTCCTATCACAGTGAAAAATTACTAGCGGCAAATTGAGGAGTCTCTGAAGGAATTGTTAAAGCCAATTTTCCAAGAAGCTCCCCGGAAGCGAGAGAGAGAGAGAAAAGAAAGAGAAAACAAGTGTAGTACAAAATACAACGGCGCGATCGGTGGAAACTATAAGACTCGATCCAAATTAGATATAAAATTGAACGAGGCATGGAACTAAACTGTTCCAAAAATCAAGCAGAACTATTAAGAATGCCTGAAAATCTTGATCTTATTAGCACTGGAAAATGGTCAGTCCATGAAGGATTTATGAAAAAAGGGAACCAAATGTTTCCCAATATAAAAATCATTTCAATCTCAGCATTATATCACCCAAATTCATTATAGCAATTTATACAACATTAATAACACCAAGTTTTGAAAGAAAACTTAAAAATTACAATAATTAAATGACAAATCAATTCCCTCATATGTCTAGAAATCAATATCGGTTCCCTAATTGCTTGCATTAACTACGGCTCATAATCACACCAAATCAGAAATTCCATCAATTATTAGTTCTCGAATGATCATTGCTTAATCCAAATCGATTTTTTCCAAATTTGGTAGCTATTGAGTAATATCTTAGAAATTATATCAAAACAATTAACAATAATTGTACAGAAATTTGATATCGGGTAGTTTTCTTGGATATTTTGGAGCCGAAAAACTATGCTTCCGTTGATTTTCATGATTCTGGTTTAGACCACGGGGATAAATTTCGGATGGGATGGATCAGCTGATTGGAACTCCATGTGTAGATCAATAGCATTGTCACAGCTGACTTGATCAACGTATGTGTGATATAGATTACATTGCTGTAAGGCTGTCTTAATCAACGATTAACTTGAGTATTATATCTGAATTTAATATTTATGTATGCATATTGTTGCTTTATGTGTGTTTGACAGTTTTTTGGAGATGAAGAACCTCCAATGGTTTTTAACACTCCTTCAAGAATTTTTTTTTTTAATATTATTATATTATTTGTTTGTTTCTTATATAATTTTACAATTCACAAAATTACATGATGTACCAAGAAAATAAACCAGACTCAACTTAAAATACAATAACAATAATCAACTTAAATATATGTGATGTAATCATAATTTATAATGAAAGCAAATATATGAAAAAGAAACTTTCAACGAATACTCCTTCAAGAATGAGCTTTCAGAAAATAGTGAGAATCTGAGTAGCCTCCTCTTTAGTTATGTTGTAGATGTTGGTAGAGTTTCGAAAAAAATAAAAAAAAGGTTTAATGTTTTGAATATTTTGCAGGGGAGAAATATGTTTTGTAAGAATATAGTTGTAAGAAGTTTTGGATACTACAGTACGCCGTTCACAATTTTGAGAAGTTTCTGGGCTGCTCTGACACATCACCTTGTTGTATGTGTATAAAAATTTCACCTTGTGATTAAGGGGTTAAAGATCATTTTAAAAAATGCTCTTTTTAGAAATCAGAATAAATATCCAAACAATAATTAGCATTTTTATGTTTTGTATCTAAAACTTAGTTGATTGGAAAGAAATGGAATAGGAGACAAGTGACGAATAATTTTCCTTGAAATATATTGAGTGCTCAAGCCTCTTATACTATGATGACTGGTCCCTTTAGGGCTTTTGTCCTTCTCACCAATATGCAAGAAAACTATGGTTCAATTCAATCCAATTGTCAGTGACAAATTGGTGTAGATCAACGGATTATAGATGTTCAAGGTCACCAACCGATTTGGCCCAATCTATAATTTCCCGAAACATATCTAGTCCAGTCTAACGATAGTTTTTCTTAAACCAAATTTTGAATGTTTTTTTTTTTTCTGAAGAGTTCATTACGGTTTCTGGAGTTCCGGATACGAATTTCAGTTTGTTGGAGGCTGGGTTTACAACGAAAAACAAAGTCAAACTTGTATATCTTGTTTTCAGTTTTTCGAAGAACGACTCATTGGAAGAAACTTTGGCAAGGTTGCTTCCATTGGAAAATGGTCATCCTTTCAATTAGTTATCATATTTAACTTTGACTATATGTTTCATGCACCTTGGCCTGTTCGTCTCTTTAGCCCAGTACTCCTTAATATACTAAATTACTAAAGTAATGGAAAGCGTAATGTGGTGCGTTAGCCATAACCCAAAAGTATTCATTGTGGATATTAAGTCTGAATTTGAATTGCAATAGTACTGCGACATGTTTCAGCGTTTTAGTCAATTAAAAATTAATTATATCTATTAAATATAAACCAAAAATTAATTAATTATTGAGGAAATAATGATGAAAACGCGTTCCGAAACCTCAGAATTATCGATATAGCGTTCGATTAATGAAGGTGTATTTACTCATTAATAACATCGAAACCATATTCCTTCCTGCACCAATGATGTCATTAAAGATATTTCAATTATAAGCACTCTGTTCGCACTAGAATCTCAAATTGCCAAAAATAGATCGTTCTTTCTCGTATATTTTCAAATTAACAATGATATATTTTATAGAAATACAATTGGTGTAAGTATAAATTATTGGCTACCTCTTAGCATTACGGAGCAGTTTTTGGATTTTTTTTTTTTTTTAATATTCTCACATCCTTATTGGATGAAGAAATTATAAGTACGAGTTTCAGAATCGATGCAACAAAAACCAAATAACAGGCGAAATCGAAATTAATTTTCTTCACATTGAACAATAACCTTCAAGTAATTGACGCCTATAATCTAAGTGTTTCTTACATTAGTACTGAAAAATTAGCTCCATGGCTAGTGCTAATTTTTTGTTCTTAACGTCTTTTTATTAAACTCTTGTTAGGACAGACTGTTGTAGTGGTTCTAATGAGATTAGATACAGCTTGAAGAAAAGTGCGCTCGTTGATCTTTCGTTACAGAACGTACAGCGCGTCAAAAAAGAACAGTATTTCACACCAAATGAACTCATCTTAACCAAGTGGCATTACTTATTAACTTCACTGAAACTAGATTATCCTCTGTTTGTTCCGATTATTGAATTCAATTTTTGCTTCAGATATGGTAATAAATCGATTTATTTTTACAAATTCACTAATTTTTCTCAGGTAAATGTATAACCTTTTTGGACAAGAACTTCGAGGCATCGAGTAAAAACAAAAACATTAAAAAAAAAGATTTTTTTTTTTTTAATTATTAGATTATCTTTACCTTCATCGTTGATATAAAACGTCCGGACGTACAGTATCGTTTAACAACGATGCATCTCCACTATTTTAACGACTTCAACCGATCTTCGAATAAATCGATCTGGAAAGGCGTGGAAAAGCCTTTTTTCTTTTTTTTTTTCCTTTTTGAGTAAATCGGAGTAAAACGGGGAAGGAGGAATTAGTTCGAGCGTTTAATTTTTAATTGCCTTCTTACAATTAGAGTTTTTTTCCTGTTAGTGTAATTTGAGAATATAAATAATATGAATTAATAATTCTGAACGTTATTATCTTATTATTCATTTTAATATTCCTTTTTACATTTCAGGTTTGGATGATGTAAAAAGTTTTTCAAACTGCCGACATAATGCCGACGAAAATGATCGATGATTCGACCAACACAACTCCTCTACCATTATCAAAATTCCGCCATCTTGATCATGATGGAGTTAACATCGGAAGCAATGAGTTTATTTGTGAGTATCAAAAATAAATGTGTAAATTATACCCTTTATGAGGTCGAACCTGAAAATGTCTTTTTTTTTTTTTTTTTTTTTTTTTAATGTTGAATTATTATATCATTCATTACAAAGTTTCAAAAAAAAGCTATGTGAGAAATTTTACATCTAATCTCTTACCAATAAATAATCCAAATGGGTTCCTGTACGCTTCAATGGTATTATGTCCCTTTTAAGGAGATGGACATCCATCTAAATTGATAACACTAACTAATAGGGTGTATAAAAAAAATTACCGTTTCGTCAAATGCTTGAATCCCAAGAACTATAAACTCGTTTATCTTATTTATTGTTTAACAACAATATATTCTCCCATTAGAACATTAGTCTAAGCGTATTTATACTTTCTTAGTTGACGTCTTTCTTAGTGGATCCTTTAGTGGACGTCACCACAGCTTGTTCCATTCCATTCCTCTCTTAGGTCTTTCCTTACTATATCCTTCCACCTGGTGGAATTATCCTCCAAACTCACTCATAAATTTCCTGGAAGAGCCCTTAACCTTCTTTCTTCATTTAAAGTTTGATTCAAAGAGTGGTGTCTGCGTGGGATCAAGCAACTTTTAGAAAGATGGGAAATGGCAATGCACCATAATGAATTATATTTTTATTATTAATTTCATGTTACACCAAAAAAAATATATTAATTTTTTTGTTAAAAACCCGATCATTTTTTTAAAAAATTTTATACACCCTATTATTATTTCTTATTAATTTAAATACAATGACATGAATAATGTTTTATGATTGATTCGCAGTGGTCGAAACTGTTGGCCGTAAAAGAAAAGTGAGTGTAAAAGAAAAAGTGGATTCGTTTTACCCTTGGGTCGAAAGGAAATTAAATAGCGTTTGTACGGTGAAGACGATAACTCGAAGGCTACCCTTCCTCAAGTGGATGAAGACATACAATACCGAAGATGCGATTGGCGATCTTGTAGCTGGTGTCACAGTCGGATTGACTGTCATACCTCAGTCACTAGCTTATGCCAATATTGCTGGACTTCCTGCAGAGGTATTTTTTAAATATATTTGAGATCTATTTCATAGCAACTAACAATATAATTTAATCTAAAATTATATCCTCCATTGTATATATGCCATCTCAGAACACCAAGAACTATATCCTTCAGCAATTATTCTTTTAATTGTTAGGTCTTTAACTTACTTGATAAAATAATGTCAGTACCAAAGTAGAAAAAGTAAAACATTATTTGATCGGCGTTTACTCGAAACACTGGCGCAACCAAGGGGGGAGCTTGGGGACTGAAGCCCCCCCCCCCCAGAGGACCGAAACGACTAATTTTTTTTAGTCGTTAAGTATGATTTTTATTTATATAGTCTCGAACACCACCCATTCCTTGTTTTAGTTTAACTAAAACATAAAAAAATATTTTCCTCTCTCTCTCCACGCCACTGACTTAAAACTATGTTTTATGACTTAGTGTGTGTCACTTGTAACCCCACGATGATTGAATTGTTTATTTACTTCCTGTTTCCAAAAAAGTACATTCATAGTCCAATAAAATAATGCTCCAAAAGTCCGTTTTCAAGAAAAAACTGCCGAACTTTTATTCTCTACGGATCTTTATGTTTTTTGGGGTGCTGAATCGAATCTGAAGCTTGCTACCACGGCAAACGTCGGCTTCGTACCCAAAATCGCAATAAACCGCCAAAAATATCGGTTATTTTCGGTATTATACCTATAACACGAAAACGAAGTTTTTTTCGAAAAATGTCTTTTAATATTAATTGTAGCTAAAATTATTACATACGAAATGAAAAAACATTACTCCGAAATTGGATCATTTACTGCGAAGCTATGATCTTGGAAAAAGTGAAGAAATTTGCTAACTGGCGGTCAGTCCCACATCTCCGCGAAAACATGTTTATCATACATGTTTGTCTGTAACTCCGAAACAATTAGTCCGATTCATAATTACTTTTTTTCATCTTAAAGCTAATTAAGTTTACTATTAGTATATTAAATATGAAGTTTTAATAATGTCCCTTATAAGCACGCTAAAAAGCCCGTATTGTTGTGAAATCCATTTTTTTTCCTATTTGACTCTCTCTCTCTCTCTCTCTCTCTCTCTCTCTCTCTCTCTCTCTATATATATATATATATATATATATATATATATATATATATATATATATATATATATATGAAGATTTAATCGGGTCTCTTTAAACACTCATACCAGATCTCAACATATCCCTTACTTTTATAAAATCCACGTTTCTTTGGCACATTTTTTCCTGTAACTCCAAATCTATTTGTCCGATCCAAAGTTTCATTTTTTCATCTTAAAGCTGGTTAAATTTACTATTAGATCATATATATATATATATATATATATATATATGTAATTTATATTAAATTTCGTAAAATACCCACGCCAGCCCATTGAATATGTCATAATTGTCATATTTTTCCAAAATATACATATTTAGCATGCTAGAAATTCGTGTAATGCGTAGGCATTACACACGGCATTATATGGTCCGATTTTAGAGTAGTTTTTTTCATTTCGTAGGTAATAATTTTAGCTATAATTAATAGTGTAAGACATTCTTCGAAAAAAGCTTCGTTTTCGTGTTACAGGTAAAATACCGAAAATAACCGATATTTTGGGCAGTTTATTGCGATTTTGGATATGAAGCCGACGTCTGCCATGGTAGCAAACTTCAGATTCGGATTCAGCACCCCATAAAACATAAAGATCCGTTAAGAATAAAAGTTCGGCAGTTTTTTCTTCAGCAAACCCTTATTTTAATGGACTATCATGAGAGACTACTCAATAGATGGTTCAGGTGTTCAACAATTAGGCAATTTATTTAATATTATGTAATTTAATGTTTTAGTGTTCTTCTTTAGTGTTTGGAAACATTTTTGTTGGAAAGACTAATGGATCTAGGATTTACATGAAGTTAGAATGAAGTATTAGTTACTGATATTAGTCTATAAAGAAATATATGTAGAATCAACATCTAAGATCAATCGCTTTATAGTAAATAGTTTGAAGGGATTCAATGAAGGTTTTAGTGTCTTACTTTTTGATATATCTTTAGTTTGTTTATGTAGTATTGTTACTATAGATTTTGTTATACTCAAGTTATTAATTCATATGGTTTCTTGTTTTTTTTCAGTATGGTCTGTATGGATCTTTTCTTGGTGCACTTATGTACATCTTTCTTGGAAGCTGTAAAGATGTTCCAATGGGGCCTACAGCTATTTGTTCGATCCTGACTTTCCAAACACTGCACGGTCTCGGTCCTGAATATGGAATCCTGCTGTGCTTCTTAAGTGGTGTCATACAACTTATAATGGGCTTAGTTGGGTTAGGTAATATAACCTGTTTGTTATAAAAGTTTTTATTGACATGTATGATTATTTTTGTCATTGATAATACTAAAAACAATCAAGGAATTGTTGAATAGTAGAATTCATTTTACTTAACAGCAACATATAAATATTGAGTAAGAAACGAACACATACACATTCTTAATTAGGCACTCTGTGACCATCGCCCAATAGAATGTCATACTTAGAGGTTCCTCATATATTTGAAAGTTCAACATATTTTATGCATCCTGTATGACAGAGTTGCGCATCTTTCAAATAATTTTCTGATGAAATGATGAATAATTTTTATTGGCTGTTTGGTTATCCGCTACCCAATTTACTCATAATTTGATTGCTATAATTTTTATTATTTATATGAAAATTTGTGATTACTTATAATCCAACTTGCTTATAGTAAAAATAGAGTTTATTGAGGAAAATTAAATGTTTACAGTACTTAGTGTATTAGCTGAATAATATTTTTTTATTCATCGAATAAAAAATATCTAAATTTTTTTGGATAACTTTGTAGTCATAGAAAAAAAAAAAAAAAATTCACAATAATTTTAGTTTTCATTATCCCAACTCTAAAAAATAAAAAAAAAATTTTAGGTCACTAACAATGATGAACTCAAATTTGGTTTTAAAGAAAAAATTATAAATAATATTACTAATGGAAACACACTGCGTAGTTGAAAATCCAAACAAAAAAAATTTTTTTTAAACCATTATTAATAGTGATCCCTTAGGAATATAAAAAATGTCACCATCAAAAAAATTAAAAAGAGAGTATTTTGATTTTAAAATTTTATGATGAAATGTGGTACAGTAGACTCCTGATTATCCCTTGAATGGAGTGGCGCCCCAACAGCAGAACCGATTTCACTGATAATCTAAAAAAAAAAAAAAAAAAAAAAAAAAAAAAATGAAATTAAAAAAAAAAAAAAAATAAAAAAAAAACAAACAATTTTTATTATTTTTACAATTTTAATATCTTAAAATAAAGTTATCAGCTAGTTATAAATTACAGGTGCATATTACTTTTTCACCAAAAAATCATTTTTCTTACAATTAGGACATTCTAAGAGTGTGTTTTATTGTAACACTTTATTATAGATTTAATTGCTAAACTTATTCTACTGTTGGGGAAAATACATAAAAATTGAAATAAATAAATACTAATAATAATACAAATAACATTCTATTGTTGTAGGTTTTCTTTTTTTTTAGAAAGATAATAGATTACCTGCAAATTGGGCAATCTGCCCATGAATAATCGAGAGACTTGTGTTTTTATGCTACCATTCAAATATATAATTGCTCAATGACTAATTAATGCTTATGTCTTGTATTTGAGGTGTAGAATTGCAAAACCAGCCAAGTCCAATTGGACTGATTTTTTTTTTTTTTTTAATAGTTTTTCTACTATATTATCTTTAGGTGGAAAGTTTTCTCCCAAAAGTAGTTAAATCACATTAGAAATGGCGATTAAAAAAATAAGGCTTCTTCCTAAGACAGCCAGACTTTCATTTTTAACGACCAGTTATGAAAAATTTTCAAAAATGGACTTGGAATTCTATGCCTCATTTATAAGACTGATATGTTGTATAAGAAATGATATGAATGTTGAATAAGAATGTTATGATGTATAAGTTTTGTATTTATTTGCCTTTGATTGTTGGTCTGATTATGTCGACAACCTTAAAACAAAAACCATAGAAGTTATTTTTTTCCTATTTTTACTTTAATATTTGGTTCTTATAATGATTATTTGTATTAATCAGGTATCATTATTGACTTCGTGTCAGGCCCAGTGTCATCAGGATTTACATCTGCGGTAGCAATCCTAATAGTGTCTTCCCAGATTAAAGATTTAATCGGAATCACAGCAGCAGGGTCAACATTTGTCGAAATATGGACTTCTATTTTCAAAGATATATCTAACATACAACTATGGGACACTGTTGCAGGGTGTACTTGCATCGTAATATTGATAGCAATGAGGGTAAGTGCCTTTCTTTGTGAATTAGAATTTTGTTTTTTATATAAATTAAAATAACTTACAGGGCTGTTTAGGAATCCCCTAAATGCTCATTGCTACAACAAAAAAGCTGTACAGTAATGAATTTGACATAATTACATGGAGTAGTGAGAAGATGGTTATCAAGTAGAAAGCTCAAGAAAAAAATACATTCTTTTTTCCCAGTGCATGTAAGTTATAACCATGGCTGAGTCCAATTTAGCACTAAAGTTTTTTTTCTGTATGAATGATCATTTTAAGAAATTGTTGTCTTCAGAAATTCCGATTTCATCCATGTATAACGGTTGAAGAATATGGCCAGGGTTGCAGTCAGGTTTATAAACTACACACCAAAATTAAAAAAAAAAAAAAAAAAAAAAAAAAAAAAAAAAAACTTTATATAAGGAGTGCCTTGCAGATCTTCTGAACTAAAAATAACAAAAAACTAGATGTGACAACAATTAACAAACAAAATAAATTAATTTAAAAAAGAATATTGAATATATTAATAACATAATTAATTGAGTGAACATCAAAAATGATAATTATATAAAGAATATGTAATGGTATCAAGATATAGAGAATGATACAAATTTTAAATTGAATTATTGGTTGAATGATACAATTTTTAATTACTGATTATTTTTTTTTTTAACAAACTGAAAACACATTGTCTGCTGTGTCTTCAACCTGGCAACAATCAGTAAGTTGATTTGTTATATTTTCACATATTCCTCAACTTCTACTTTCTTTTATGATAATGCCGACTTGAATTTCTTTCTTATCTTTCTGTCTTACTCTTCTCCTTTTCATATATTATTCTTATATTTATTTAAAAAAACCTTTGCATACCTTTTTATACTTAAAAAAAAACAAACAATCAGTTATTGAAAATTGTATCACTCAACCAATAATTCAATTACAGATTGTATCATTCAACCAGACCTTGATACCATTTCATATTCTTTATGTAATTAACATTTTTCTTTTTATTTCAATTAATTATGTAATTAATACTTTCAATTTTCTTTTGTAAATTAATTTACTTTCTTTTTTAATTATTGTATCAGTTTGGTCATATACAGTTTTTTTGTTATTTTTAGCCCTGAAGAAGACCTGTAAGGCAGGTCGAAATGTTATAACTTCT
Source organism: Euschistus heros (assembly GCA_003667255.2). NCBI lineage: Eukaryota > Metazoa > Arthropoda > Insecta > Hemiptera > Pentatomidae > Euschistus > Euschistus heros. The sequence continues at coordinate 294,993 of RCWM02000724.1, forward strand.
TATATAAAGCTTTTTTTTTTAATTTTGTCGCTTAGTTCATAAACCTGACTGCATCTCTGAACATATTCTTCAACCATTATATATATATACTATGTTCTCCATCTATATATAACATTTAACCCAACTAAAAATTAAGTTGGCAATGTTATGTTATGGCAACACTTATTGAATTCTCCATAGTAAATTTATTTTGAAATTGTCTCAGTCTTTACTGATCAAGCTCTGGGAATCTGCTGTAGAGTTCAAAAGCAACAAAAAAAGTTATAGTCTGCCCTAGAACTTGATATTTTTTAGAAGCCCTTGAATTTTGCCTCCTTAGAAATGACGATGAATGCTTCATATTCAAAACTAGTCTTCTAATAACATAATTCAAATAGAAATGTGATATACAGTAGAAACTCGATAATTCGTCTTGAGTAGGGAGGAGGGGTGATGAAATAACAAAAATGACGAATTACAAAATTTTGCTAGTAAAGTAACAAAAAAGCATTTTAAACTTTGTAATTGTATTTTTTTTTTTTTTTTTTTTTTTTTTGCAATTTATTGAATGTAAAAACGACCAGATGGATGTTATAAACATTGGACTTAGTGACAATGACAAAAAATACAAAAACCTTGGAACACAAACATTTAAAAAAAACGAAATCATATACAAAAACATACATACATGTATAAAATAAAAAACAACAACAGACATACATACCATATTTATTCAATACATAAGCATCTTAAATGTAAAAATAGAAAATCTTTCATAACACATATATCAGTTCTTTAAAAAAATCAGATATCTGTTTTTGTACTGCCTTTTCTCATCCTTTCTTGATAGCTAGGGTCCGCACTTGCCGCATCATAATTAGGTGTGAAATATTTGCTCGTACCACTCAATGCACTTAGTTAACATTTCCACTACTTCTTTGCATGGAATAGTGGAAGAATTAGAAACATCATCGTCATTATCTTTTTCATCACTAGCTTCATTTTGAGAACTCAGCACTTGTTCTATAATTTCATTGCCATTTAAAATTTCATATCCCACATCCATACTATCCATGTTTAACCAGCTGCTTACCTCTTCCTTATCTACTTGGTCAGAATTGGTACACATTTTGGATACATCTTCAAGCAAATGTTAGTTTTCATCACTATTCTCAGTAACATCGCCTGCTCCAGATGGCCACAGCTTATTCCAGCTTCGAACAAGTGTTTCATGGAAACCATTGTTCCACGAATAAGCTACATTGAAAATGGCATGTTTAATTGTGTATCCTTTCCAAAATTCATTTAAATTTGTTCCTAAATTAGAAGAAATAAAATTCTGCAGAAATATCTTCCTGTAGTGGCATTTCAAATCTCTCCCTGATCTATCGGCTGTACAAGGGATCAAGTATTTGCTGGAAGGAAAACGCATTTTATATTTTCATCAACATCTAGTTCATTTAGAGGATGGGGCAGAGAGCGTTGTCCATAATTAATAAAGCTTTTTCAGGCAATTTTTTTTTATTTCAAATACTTTTTTACTTGAACAACGAATACATTTTGAAACCAATCAGTGGAAATTTTTTTATTCATCCAGGAATTATAAACTGGCTGTTAGAAAGTTGAAACCAGAGAAAGAAACTTTTTCTCAGATGAGGTTCTACTTTGTAGAGTCTTAACTGATTTCAGGAATTCGTCAACTGCACTAATACTTACTTTTATCTCTTACTACAATCTATGGAGGGATTGACTTTGGGCTTGTTCTGTTTGTTTTGTTTTTTTCCATCAAATGATTTACAAAATGTATAAATATAGGCGCACTGTTTATCATATTATGCCACCTGCCAATCAATTTTCAAACCTCACTGCTATTCACTTATTATCTCTGTTTTAATAACAAATTAATTGAAAATCAGTAGATTTTATTATTGCTAAACCTTATATGAACTATAAAGATGATGTGGTTAAAATTTGGTTCATATTAGTTCCGTAGTTTTCGTTGTTAGTGATCACAAACGAAAAATTGCTTGTTCCTTTACATAATACTATAGATATAATAACAATGAAATATTTTTTGTTTATTTGACCTACAATCAATTCCCAGAGTTAGATGGTTCAGAGTTGGGGCACTCAGTATGATGCATGATTTTATTTAATCAATTGAAACTAAATCAAGCCAAGTTTCTATTTTCTGGAACATGATAGCACTATAATGTTAATAATAATAACTGAAACATTATTATCAATAGAAAAATAATGGCACTGCAATTAAATTAAAACTGTAACTATATATTATCACACAGAAGCTGATAATAGAACAATTATGATGTATAAGGAAAATTTTATACAGAAGAGAAATACTTTTTCTTGTTTTTGTTTAATTATGAATATTGGAGAAAACAGATGATTTGAAAGGAGCTGTTTACATTCACTTATTATTTTCAACTGAATACACTTATTCTTAAAAAGAGATTAATCACTCTTCTAAACATAATCTGGGAAAATATATTGCAGTAAAAAAAAGATCAATCTCATCTTTTAGTGACTGTCATGTGGACTGCATCCAAATCCTTTGAACATTTATAATGATTCTAAATAGTAAACAAAATTAATGTAATTTTTTTAGACTAGAAGAATCTTTGAAATACAGGATGGGTCCCTTTCCATGATTGAGTTTCATGTGACAAAGAAAAACGGGACTGTCTGATAATATATATAATAATAATGATAAAGGATTATATAGGAGGGGTTCCAACCTGTAACTTTCCGAGGATATTGAATAGAAAATTTCTTCATCTTCATTTGACATATTACATGTTTTCCAATAGCTAGCCTTTCAAAAAATTTGTCACTCACCAAGTAAAGATTGTAGACCAGCAGTACAATGTCTTTAAGAAAAACGGGACAAGATCTTAACATCCTACATTTCTGAATGTTTTCTTGCTGAAATAACGATTTATTCCTATCGGCCAAAACACTCTCTCTCTTCTTAAAGTCACTCTCTTCTTTTTTAAAATTCCATATAATCTTGAAGGCTGTTATTTACAGAATAAGACAAAAAAAAAAAAAAAAAAAAAAAAAAAAAAAATGAAACAGGATGAAATGTAGATATAGTTGGAATACATAATTTATTGAAGGGTATAAAGTAAACAGCATTGTATGCATTTTTCAAAATCAGAGTCGAATGAAGATTAAAAGGAAGATCTGATTATTGGCAAAGAATAAAAACACAGACTTCTATTAATACCTCAAAAGAATATCAGGTTCGTCATCAAGCCATATCTTAAAATTATTTATGAACAATTCAATATGCTTTATGAATTTTATTATTAATCCTAAGACAAGTTTTGGAATAATATCAACTTAATCTTTATCAGGTATTTTCCAAACAACGGCAAAGAGGCATCTTAAAAACACTTCGATAATAAGTAGCTTTAGTGTGAAGTGCTAATTTTGTCTGAAGTTTGTGTATCATTAATACTCAGCATGGTTTTCATTTTATCTTTTATATTTATATGTTCTATAGTTTAATACTTGTTGAGAATTGGCGCACAAACTGTTACTCTGTAAACTCATTTTAGAGCAACGTTCGGTTATTTTGCATGGACCACATATAATTAGTAGCTTAATAAGAGGTTTAATGTTAAACACAAAGATTTGTAGCACAGAATAACTTCTTTCTTTTTTTCAATCGGCGAAACAACCCATTACTGGGTCCAGGCCTCCTCCATCGCAGAAAATATTTGAAACAATTGAGAAATGACAGAAATGTAAACCAAACATTAGTAACAGTTTTAACTTCAATAATGAATTAATTTCAACCTCCTTGTAATGGGCACCAATTCTCAACAAGTACTTGAAATTTCAGTAGTAGAATAAAATAAATAATTATTAAATGATCTGAGATCATAATTCAATAAAAAAAAAATAAAAAAAAAAAAAAAAAAAAAATATGCATCTATACTTTCTTTTATTTTTTTTAAAAAGTATTTTCCTCTCCTTTTTTCTGTTTCATCTTATTTTTTTAGCATATGGCTGAATTCCGCATCGGCGAAGAAGGAAATGAAACACGTTCACAAAAATTTATAAACAAAGCGATTTGGCTTGTAGCGACCTCAAGGAACTGCTTTTTAGTCATTGTCAGTGCTGTCATTGGTTACTATTTGTACGAGGAGGGTAAAACTCCAGTCAAACTAATAGGTATTATACGTTGTAAAGTTTTAAATCATTTATTAAACTTCATACCTCCTTTCTATTTTATAATATTGACAATAGAATATAAATACATGTTAACTACAACTTATCTATAAATCTATGTAGGTGTCACCAATTTCAATGTAATCGCAAAGCTATGTTAGGATGATACCCTAAAATTTTATGTAAATGAACCAAGTCCCAGTGCTATACTTAACACTATTGTTCCTTAATTTAAACAAATGTTTATTTTTTTCTTATCATCATCATCATAGTTGGCATGACAACCTACTCAATTCTTGGAATATGAGCATTTTCCAAACTCTTTCATATAATGGACTGCTTCATCAGAGATTACAACTAAAGGCCCATGAATTATATTTTTTCACACAGAATAAAAAATACAAATAATCAAAATTTTGATTTGGTAATAATTTTTATTCAGCTGAAATAATTTTATTGATTTTGTCTGGTTGGATTTTAATTTCTAACCTTAAAGTATATGACAATGTGGCAAACCTCGTTTCTGCCATTCAACATTGTACATTTAAATTTTATTATTGTCAAACCTTCCTAGAACTATTAAAATTATGTAGTTAAAATTTGGTACAGATGGGTTCAGTAGTTTTACCATTGTAAACTGTATTATATGGAATAGTGCTAACCACATATCGGTCAATTTGCTAACTTCACTGAGATCCACTTGTCGCACATCATATTTAATAATTTAAATGAATATAAGTAAATTTTATAATCAATTTCCAGCTCTTTATTATACCATACCTTTGTAACCTGCCGTGTAGAATGGTCCTCGCCACCTATAGGTCAATTTTCAAACTTCACAGTTAGCCCCACATATCACTTTTTTAATAACAAATTAATGGGAAATCAATAGATTTTGTTTTTGCTAAACCTTCCTGGAACTCTAAAGATGGTGTAGTAAATATTTGGTACAGATTGGTTTAGTAGTTTTTGTGGTTTCTTATTTATAATATAACCAGGGAATATGTGATGTCATTACATATTTACTATATTTAATTCATTGACTAATTTGATTCCTTTTTACCCTGAGATATTACGTATCCATTATAAGGTTTCTCAGATGTCTGATGTATTAATGATTAATATAATACAATTTAATATTATCAAATAAAAAAAAATTAGTACATTCTAAGATAATAATACATGAAAAGTTTACTTCTTTTCTAATATCTTTATTGATTTTTTTTTTCTTAGGTCACATTCCACCAGGATTGCCTAGTGTTCAGCTGCCCCCATTCAGTGTTCAACGTGGAAATGAAACTATTGGAATTTTAGAAATGTGCACGCAGTTGGGTTCAGGCATTATAGTCTTACCTATAATAGCCTTATTAGAAAATATAGCGGTTTGCAAAGCATTTGGTAAGTTCTCCACTATTTTATTTCGTTTTGTGTGATATTTTAATAAACATTTCATCCAGTGAATAATGACTGAGGCAAAAGTATCTTTAGAATTATTTAAATTTCAGCAAATGGAAAAGCGACAGATGCTACCCAGGAACTTATAGCGATTGGATTGTGCAATATAGGGAATTCCTTTGTTCAAAGCTTCCCTGGTAGCGGATCTCTTTCTAGGAGTGCAGTGAACAATAGTAGCGGTGTTCGGACACCTTTAGGAGGCCTCTATACTGGTTTGTTCTCAATCAGAAATACTTTACGTAATAGTTCTGTAGTTAACTCTAAATTAACAAATAAAATAACATAAAAGGCAGGTAAAAATGGATTCTAATAAAGCGATAGTCAGGAGTGGAGAGGATATTAATAACACACAATAGTTAAGGAGTTAGCTTTCAAAACTAAACAAGTACACTTTGTAAAACGTTTAAAAAAGAACAAAAAACCTACTCCAGTCCTCCCCCTGCTATTAAATAACAATAAAAAAAAAAAAATTAAATCCTAGATAAAAGCCTAGTAAAGAAAAGAAAGTATATTAGTGTGTACACCTCACAAGGCTTTATCAGAAAATTAAATTTTTTTTTACCGAGAGTGGACATATTCAGTTTTGAAAGATAACTCCTCATTTTATAACCTTTTATGCTGAAGGAGATGTAATAATATTAAATATTTCCATAGCATAATTCCTATTTATTTTCCCTTTGTAACAACATGTTTCGGAGACAGTGGTATGGTGGTATGGTGGTACAGGTACAATATAATATACAAACACAATATTACTAAAAATAAAGTTCATAATGTATGAAAACTCAAACAAGACTGTCATTGAACAGACGCAAATCCATACCTCATCATATAACATACTCATTTATTCTGTATTATTATTATATTTATTTAATCATTTTTTTAGGTGTACTGGTTATAATTGCTCTACTTTTCTTCACCCCTTGTTTTTACTTCATCCCTAAAACAAGTCTAGCAGCTGTGATTATTGCAGCTGTTGTTTTCATGGTTGAAGTTAGAGTAGTCAAACCAATTTGGAGGTCCAAAAGTAAGATTATACACAATTATATTTCCACGATTTGCTTAACATAACTGAAGCTTTCATTTTTTCAACAAAAAACATGCCTAAATTAAAATCTGTATTTATTTCAGAAAGTGATCTGATTCCTGGAGTCGTAACATTCATAGCATGTTTGGTTTTGAGATTAGAGATTGGTATTCTTATCGGCATTGGTCTTAACCTTGTTTCTATACTCTATCATGCAGCAAGACCAAAAATTTCAATGGAAATAAAAACTGTAAGTTATTTGATTAATCCTGAATATAATTTTTTTGGTAACTTATAAGTTACTTTGACTTTAAGAGGAAGATTAATATTCTCATTTAATTCTAAGAATCATAAAACATTTATAATTATAATTACTTAGTGATCAAGATAGCCTGTAAATGGACTTGTAAATTGTTTGAATGATTATTACTTTTATGATTACTCTGGAACTTTGTTTAATACTAAACCTACCACGATGGGGTCAAAGACCCTTTTCAGAATTTTTGGAAGAAGTTCTAGGAAACAACATTTATTGTTTTGCTTTTTGACTTAACTACTTTTATTGCAGAATATATCAAAAGTGTTTTTTCTATATCCACTTGTCTCTTATTATTACTTTTTACCAAGGAATTATGGTAGATATATGTACACATGACATATCAGTAGGTTTAGTATTAAATAAATACACAATTACTATTACTAGGGCTGTGAATTATATGCATTTGCGTATTTCTCCTAGCCTTCTTAAACTTCTAATATCATTAAATTATTTATGTTTTGAGGCATTTGGAATCAATTTGAGTTATTTTTATTTTGCATATTTTGTCATAAATACATATTTTGAAATGTGATTGTATATTTATCTACATATCCGGCATTTTTATTTTGCATATTTCACCATAAATACATTATTTAAAACTGTAATTGACACCTAGTCTATTTGTTTTTTAATAGTCTTCCAATTGCTTACTTTTTTAACACAATTAGTTACTTAAACTTGAGTTTGTACTTATGCATAAGTACGTATTGCAATTTTTTTATTTTCTAAATAATCTAGTTAGTTTAGGTATTTAATTGCATATTTTATCCTATAAATTTGCATATATATGTGCATATTTTTTAGTTTTTATTGCATATAATTCAGAGCCCTAATTATTACTATTGTTTCAGAGTAGAGCTGGTGTTGATTACTTGCTGCTTACACCCGATCGGTGTTTGATATTTCCATCAGTTGATTATGTGAGCGGACTCGTTACGAAACACAGTATCAAACAAGGCATACCCGTTGTCATTGACTGTTCCCATATATATGGGGCAGACTTCACCGCTGCTAAGGTATTATTAGCGAAAATCATTAATGATAATAATTAATAGATTTTTATTGTTTCTTTAAGTATCTAAAAAAAAAGGGCATTCAAAATAAAACCAAAATTAAAGAAAAACTTCTTAATGTTAATATTGCAGCCCATAGCCCTTCTTATTGCTATAATGACAAAATACGAACAAGGGTGAAAATCTCTTGTACTGCTGAGATATTTAAAAACAAAAAAATAAATAAGTTTAAAAAAAAGTCAGTGACGTGTCGGTACCAAATATTTTTGATTCTAGATACTGGCACCAGTTCCAAAAATCAACTCTTGGTTCCAGTACCTGGGTTAAAAATAAATTGCTATTTCATAAAATAAGTGATATGACAACTAAAAATGCATACCAAATCTTATTAAAAAAACAATAACCCAAGAAATAGCATATATTATTCACAAAGTACAATATATAAGTTAATTTCAGTTCAACCAATGTACCAATAATAATACATATTTTATTTATTTATTTATTATTGAGCGTTATAGTCCTAGTCGGGCCTTAGCTTCACAAAGTACCGAAAGCCTTTCCTGTCTATCTTTCGCCTTCCTCCACCAACCATTCACACCCAGTCTTCTCAGGTCATCCTGGACATTGTCCAGCCACCTCAGCCTGGATCTTCCTCACAATCTTTTTCCTCTTGCCCTGCCGTACATCATCTTTTTTGGAAGTCTATCTTCCATCATCCTTTGTACATGACCATGCCACCTTAATCTGCCTGCTTTGACTATAGAAATGATGCTGGGCTCACTGAACAGTTGTCCCAGTTCCAGGTTGGTTCTGACTCCACTTCCTATTATTATTCACCGGACCAAAGATTTTTCTTGTTTTTTTTATAATAATACATATTATTAACTATTATTTAAGAAGATCAATATCCCAAAGATTCTAGATTTGATTTATCACTTAAGGAATTGTCAATGTTTCTAATTTCTTTCACTAAACACTATTGAAGGGATGATATATATATACACTGGTATATTTCTCTGGATCTTGATTTTAATTGTATATTGGGGTTCGGAAACCAGCATGAACATTAAATAAAATGAAAAATAGTCTTTATTTTGGGATTATAAAAATCCTTTAGGAATTATAAACAAAGTTTAATAAAATGGTGCAATTATCTGTCTGGCTGTATTCATTTGTTTAGTGCTTCAGCTTTGGCAGTTGGAAATAGTAATCCTATTTCTTCATTTTCCAGAAACGAATACATATCTTCACATTTTGATCTTTCTCTTACAGTAGCAAAGCTTGATTATTCAAAAGAATATTATTATTCTTTATCGAGCAGTGATGATTAAGGATATGGAAAATTGTTCTGCTAGTATAAGATCTAAAATATATTTTAAAATTAATTATCTTATATTTTTTATTACTAAGAAGAATCGATGTACATATGTATAATAAATACATAATTATGTATTACAAAACTATTTTTAACAGTATCGATTGGTTCCTAGTAATCGACTTTGGGTCATCGATTCTCAATACCGATTCTTTTCTCAAGAATCGGTGAAATTGAGAGTCGACACATTCCTAAATAAAGTTAAAGGAAAAATATAAACTAAATTTTTAAATCTATGTTCTATTTAAATCTAAACTTAATATTGAAAACAAAACCAAAGAGAGTATTAATTATATCCTTGCATATACATACATGGACAGAAAACATGATTCTATATTAATTATATTAAATCTCTATCAGCCTTTTTACGTTTATTATTCTTCTTTACTTATAGTTGTTTTCATTTATTTGCAGGTAGTTGAAGTTTTGACTAAAGATTTTTCGAGGAGACGTCAACCACTGTTTTTTTTTAATCTGAAATCGAGCATAGTTTCAATATTTGAAGGTGTCCAGCCCAAAGACTTTGTTGTTTATTACAATGAAAATGATCTCGATAATCTGTTACTAAATTACAGGTAAGCATGCTAATATTGTAATTTATTTATGCAGTGCAGGATCTTTAGTAGCCAGAACCTGCCTTCTGTTTCTGTATTAAAGGCCTGTTGTTTTATGTTGACTTCTTATGACTCTTTGGTATTACTTTTTATTCTGTCTATCCTGTTATTGGTTTGCTACTTTGTTTTTCACCAATGCTTTCATAGTTGTTGGAAAGGATCTCCTAGTAAATTAACTGTAAAATGTTTTTTTTTTAAACAAATTCACTGTCGTTCTTTTTTTTACCAAATCTAAAATAAAATCCAAAGTCTTTTATACCTATATCACCAACTTTTAGTTTTCTAAATGAAATACAACAGGACCAAACAGTGGGCAGAGGTTGACCTTATCATTTTACTTTGTGTGTTATTCTTGAGGAGCAATGTGTTCCATAATATTGGTTATTTTTCATTTCATTCCAAAAGTTATTTTAAATTAAAATAATGGTAAATAAATCTAAAAATTATTTAATACAATTTTTTTTCTAAGTAAAGAAAATTTACTTTAAAAACTTTGGATATTTTAATTAATTAATGTAAATTTACATGTTAATACATTTATAATAATTATGTTGATGTATTTTTTTAAACAGTTCAAAGGATCTCAAGACTATCAGTGGACAAATGGTCAGGTGACATCGATTAAAGAAAATTATTTATTAAGAGAGCTTAGTTGATTTCAAAAAGTATCAGCTGATAAATGTGGAATTTCTAAAAAAAAATTGTATAAATTTGTATTATTATTAGTGACATAAATATATGACTTAATCGTAATATATAATTTGTAAGACTTTATTTAGAATATTCAGAAGTATTGTTTCTTATAACTGTGTATATTTTAGTGAAATAAAGATTAAAGTGATTGTTTTATTTGTTTTTTTAAATAAATAATATTGTTCATTTTATTACAAATTCCCCTCTACCAAAAGTTACAGAATGAGAATTTTAAAATTTTTAAGATTTACTTATAAAATCTAGATATTCTTTTATATAAATAGACAAGCCACTTTTTTTTTTTTTTTTTTTTTTTTTTTTTTTTTTTTTTTTTTTTTTTTTTTTTTTTTTTTTTTTTTTTTTTTTTTTTTTTTTTTTTTTTTTTTTTTTTTTTTAATTATTAACCACAAAAAAACTACTGAACCACTGTACTAAAATTTAACTACATCATCTTCATAGGTCAAGGAAGGTTTGGCAATGATGAAATATACAGATATTCAATTAAATTGTTAAAAAAAGATTTAAACATGTGGTGCCACATGTGGATCCCAGTGATGTTTGAAAATCGATGGATATCTGGTTAGCACTATTCCAGAATAGATTTTACAATGGTAAAACTACTTAACCCATCTGTAACAATTTTTAACTAAATCATTTTCATTGTTTCAGGAAAGTTTAACAATAATAAAAATTTAAATGCAAAATGATCAGTGGAAACAAATAAGGTTTGCCACACTAAAATTTACTAGAACTTAAAATCCAACTAAATGAAATCAATAATATTATTTCTGATAGATAAAAATTATTACCAAATCAAAATTTTCGATCCTTTACATTTTTATATTGCATGAAAAATAAGATACATGAACCTTTAGTGTTCCAGTCAGTCCACTTTTAACCAGGTTAAAAATTATTGCTATGTCTGAAAATATTGAAGAAATAAAGCTCAATTTTATAATTCCATACAGGATTTTTATCGATAAACAAATAAAACTTCAATTATTAGTTTAAATTATCTAATTGTAAGTAGTAACTTATGAGAGCTTAAAAACAATATTTTAAATTATCTTCACTTATAAGAGCGGGCGAAGCCGCGACGGGGGATGCTAGTATTTTTATAAAATTGCTTTTAGCCCAGTCAAATGAGTTTTATACAGCGAATCTCGGAATGAAAGCAATGAATCTGAATTTTTGCATATACTTTCGTTTCGGCCTTCTTAATATGGGGTTCAACGTAACCGACCTCAGCGTGTTAGCATAATTAGATATTCAAGGCCAAAGATCACAAAAATCAGTTTTTTTTCCAAATATTTCAATCTCTACGCCTCGGACATCAATCGAGAAGGTTACTACAAAACTTGTAAATAATAATATTTTCTATAATTTTGGTTCTATTCATTTTTATTTATTTATTTATTTTAAATAAGATTAACCGTTTTCGAGATATAGCGCGGAGAAGGAGAAGCGGGCACCGCTTTGGACAAACATTTGCTTCTTGTGCCTTCCACAATCGCTTCTCAGAAAAAAATGGCAGAATCAATGTTGTAAAGCATTCAATTAACTTTAATTTCATATATAGATTTCTGGCACTTGAAGCTAATATTAGATAAAAAGTGAGGTAACAAATTTTTTGTCTCGATAATTATCGGTTTTTAATAACGTATATCTCGAAAACGGCTGGGAGTTGGACAGATATGTATAGAAACATTTTTTTTACTTATAATCACTTTCTCCTTTTTATAATGATTTTCCATCTCTTAAATGACCATCCCTTATCAATATAGTTCATATTGTTGCATACTACTTAACAATTATTAAAAATATTTCGAAGTAATAAACTGTTTTCACTTATCTCAGTGAAATTGTTAATATTTCCTCAGTTGGTGTCCTTCTTATTCGTGGATTCATAAGTTCTAACAAGCGATCAAAAAGTCGCTTCGACATCCTAAAATATCCATAAATTTATCAGGATCCCTGCTTAGTTCGTGAGCAGCAAAGCAGCTGTGTTGCCGATCCCTGATCAACGAGTGAACCCAGGTCTTGCGTTTATTTTTTTCCTTGTTTTTAGCCACTACCACAACATTAGCACATCATCGTTATAATCAATCACGAAAATGATGCATACATTACCCTATATATTCGAATATGTATGTGCATATTTTTCATTTTTTTTTTTTTTTTTTTTGCATATAATTAACAGCCCTGGTGATAAGTAATAAAAATATTCAAGAAAACAATGATAAATCTGTACTGAGAACACACCAGATCTGAAAATATAAATGCACGAGGTATTTGTGAATCGTGACAGATAATATAAAGCCTAGTCCAGACTGTAAACAAATGTTTCGGAACATTGTTGAACATGTTCCCAAATAGTTTATGAACAGTTCCGAAATAATGTTCCGCGTCCAGACTTGAGTCAGTGTTTCTCCAGTTTTGAACATGTCGAGTGAGGCTGCTGCAGGAATTCGTACTGCCAATTTATTTATTTTACTTAACAGGCAAAGGAAAAGAATAAAGAAAAGGTGGTGGATACGAAAAGCACTAATGGAAGGCACCATTTATGGCAACGACCTTATGAGGGACCTAAAATTTAGAGATGGGACAGGTTTCAAAAATTTTACTAGGATATCCCCAAGTGATTTTGAAGAATTGTTAGTTATGGTTGGAGGGAAAATATCCCGAAAAACTACTACAGTTAGACAATCAATTCCAGAGTCGATTAGGCTAGCTGTCACACTTCGGTTTCTTGCCAGCAGCGATTCCTATACAAGTCTTACGTACACATTCAAAATATCTAAGCAATCTATATCAGAAATTGTTCCTAAACTGTGCTCAAAAACACGTCCAGACCTGTCGCAACTTGTTAAATTTTCCCGTGTTTTCCATCTCCAATGGGAAACAAGGAACAGGGCTGATTTTGTTTCGCAACACTTCTGACCAGTTCCGGAACAAGTCATAGACAAATTTGAGCTGTTCAGAGACATCGGGAACATTTTTCCTGAACACTGTTCCGAAACATTTGTTTACAGTCTGGACTAGGTTAAAACTAGCATTATTCTTTGATACCTTCTCTCGACATGATTTCCGGATAATGTTTGTAAATATGCTCTGTAAGAATTTTGTTTAACTCCCATCATAAAATTGCATAGTCCCAGTTATAGGTAGTTGGAGGTTGTCAGGTCTCTTTCATCTTGAACTATGAGAACCCACCGTATAATTGTTAGGTTTACTAGTTTAGAGGCTATAAGTAATTTATAATATTATTATAAGTAATTATAAGTATTATAAGTAATTTTCAACATATTTTATTTATTAAATATTTTTTATTTAACATGTAGATTCTATCTGGATAAACGTCTTAATTGGGGTCCGCAACAAGACTAAAACGACAAGAAACTGCATGTCGTTTTCGACTTCAACATTTACTTGACAAACAATCGAACCTTCCGATTAGTTACAAAAGTCTCATTTACGTAACAGTAATAAGACCTATTTGGACGTAGGGAGTTGAGCTTTGTGGTTCTACTAAACCATCCAATTCATATCGTATCCAATCCTTACAATCCAAAATCCTTAGAAAGCTCCTTTGTCACAAACAAATATATCTACAATTATCTTAATATACGTACCTTATGTAACCATAACCAAATACCTATCCTTTCATAATCATTCAAATCCATAGTATCACAACTCACTTCCCACTCTATTCCAGATAACCCTCCGAGGCGCCTGAAAAGAAGATGGCCTCGGGACCTGCTAATATAGTACTTTATTGTACAGAACATTTAGAAGTGCTACCAATGGGTAGTTGCTTTCAAGTAATTGGCATGCCATTTTTAGAATTATCTTCACATTTATTTGTTATATAATATATATTGTATACAGTTGTAAATTTCAATAAATAGCTCTCTCTCTCGCTCTCTCTCTCTCTCTCTCTCTCTCTCTCTCTCTCTCTCTCTCTCTCTCTCTCTCTATATATATATATATATATATATATATATATATATATATATATATATATATATATAGTATAAAAAAGTTATTGCATTGCATTTAGAGGTTTCGCGGTAATTCCTTTAATGACAATATTTTGCTATCTTTGAGCTTTAAACTTAAAATATATAATTTTTTTTTTTATATATATATATATATATATATATATATTTTATATATATATACATATATATATATATAAATCATATATATATATATATATATATATATATATATATATATATATATATATATATATATATAATAACAATTTAAAATTAAAAAAATGCAAAAGCCAAAACTTGAAACAAAGGCTTTAAATATTCACCACTTCGTTCTAAATATTCGAAATATTTTCAGGGATGTACCCCCACTGTTTGTCTTCTTAAACATTTTTAAATCAAAGAAGATTATAACTTGAGTAAGACCAAAATTCAAATCACTGATTGCGGTTACCTATGAGTAGATGATTGTACGATGTTTGATCTCAAACTTTTTACAAATAGATGTTTTATCTATTACAACTTTGAAAAGTATATTCCAGGGTGTTTTGAAAGAAGATGAGAATATTTAAAATTAGGAGGATTCAGATGAGCTTTACTCACAGAATGGAAATAATGATTGTGAATCGTTACTTTCAGAGATTGTAGTATTGCGTTACCAATTCCATCAATCTTATATTTTTGAAATAGAATATTTACAAAATAAAATGTTTTTTTTAGTTCCTAACACTTTCGCGAATCTTAGTTTTCAATAATAAACAATATAAAATCACAATACATACGAGTATCTTCTAGTTATATATTGACGATCAATAAAATTGATTACCCATGACTATATTAACTTTTATGTTCAAACTATAATATTGAAATTTAATATTTTTATTTAAATTTTTTTTTTTTTGGGGTCGCATTTAGTTTTTAACTTTTTTCAGAACCACTGTCACATAATAAACACACATAGTGAGATGTGGGTGTTATTAAAGAAAGTATGAAAGCGTAGTTTATGTTAGAAAGTAGATAAATAAAAATGTTCAGGATCGTATTAGGCTCAATTCATTCTGAAGGTAACTGGCAAATAAATATGTATCAGATCCCCGGTTTCAACTCAACAATGAGCCTGATATTTTCATTACCCTAACTTAGAATACTACGATGCATGGTGTATTCAGAAAGAACAGTTTAAGACAATACATTAAAAAATATATATTATAATGATAACAACTTCTATTAGACTAATCTAAACGCAAAACTTTCTCTCATTTCCTAGGGAATTTCATTTGAAAGAGAAACATGTTCTCAGCTGGATAGATGGTGAAGTACATGGGATTTGGCATGGAAGTCCTTTCCCGATGACAAACAAACAGTATGAAAAGAATAAAGAAATTGGAGCTAATTGCTGACTAAACTGATTCAGATTAACATCCACTAGGGTCTGTCTGTATTGCCCTTTATGGGTTACATCAGAACTGATTTAATTTTTATTAAATGAGTTTAAATATTGCTAAAGGTAAAATATGCCACATGCAACATTATAGGTATATGATGCATACATGTTTATTTTACTCGTACACAAGAACTCAGTATTTCTGATTTAATTTAAAAGAGCAGGATGATTTAAAACTAAACCTTCCACATGCGTAAAGAATAAACTTTTACATAAATGTATTTATGTTGATGTTTGCTACGAGATATAAAACTCAAGATATATTTTCATTAATGTTAATTCTAGCTTTTTAATGAACCTAATTATCATATATTATTATAATATCAAATTTTAAAGCCATATTTCATTTGTTTGTGCTGTAATTTTAATTATAGTGGAATCTGACTTATAACCTTATTGATGTGTAAGTAGAAATATGTATGTACATTATTTGCTAAGTGCTGTACTTTAAAATCAATATGGCGTCTTAGGTTGTATTCCGGCGTCTGGTTACATATTAGGGAGCAGTTCCTTTATTTGTTATCTAGTTTGTGCTTTTATATTCTTCTTATTCGACTAGTATATTTTAAAGTTGATTCTCGTGTTCTTGTTGAACAGTTATGGGTGAAGACCAAAAAGGTAATTTAATATCTAACCTATTCCTACCGCTAAGAGTGAAAATTGTTATTGGTTTTTCTCTGAGATTAAACATTTCTTTTTCTATATTGTTTTTTATATAGTTATAATTTTCCCTATGAAATAATCGATTAGGTTATTTAGGTTTAATAATTGATTAATTTTGTTGTAATTTATGCTAAATATATTGATGTAACTCTACTGATTAAATATTTATATTTTTATTATGTTATTGTTAACTTTTTGGTTTGAATGTATTTTCATATATTCAACCAAGTTCTTTAGTATGTACATATCAATTTTCTAAATCTGTTTAAAAATTTTATGTCTTAGTATAATTGATTAGAAAAGCTATCAAGTTAGTTATTTCTTCCTATATTTATTTTTGTGTGTGTACTTTTATATTTTTGATTTATAAAGATCAGTCCACTTAAATTAGTTCCTTCCGTTTAATGTGTTTTATTAATGCTTGTTTAAAAACCAATCTGATTTATTTATTTGATTCTGTGACTTTTTATATGCTAATAATGATGTTATACTGTTTATTTTTAATAAGGTACTTTTGTGAAGTTTAAAAATGAACTTGTTATATATGTTATCTTCACTCCAGCTCCTTTCCTCATTCGAAATACTTGTTATTGGGCATTTCATGGATACTTTCTCATCTTTAAGTTATATCTTTTGCCTTATGAAGTCATAATCTTTTGTGACAAGGCCTTTTATTCACTGAAAAAGGTGGATAATTTATTTGTTAAATGAATGGTAGTTTATAGCTGTCATCTGCCTAAACCCTCAATAAGTCCTTTTTTTTCTACATTTAAAGTTACATTGTAGTGAAACTTTTGAAACGTAATCCAAACATGAATAATAGTATTTGTGATAAGCGGTTCTGTGTTAGAGCTAGAGTGATGCTAGTGAAGTGGTAATGTTGTCACAAATTCTAAATCCTTTAAACATTTTACTATTTGATTTTGTATTCATAATTTCATTCAGCTGACTTAAGAAACATTAGAATGAATCTGTTTTTTTTAGATTAGTAAAGATGTATAAGTAATCCTATGCTATTCGATTCCTTTTAACCATTTTTGTTTTGGCTCAGAACTATAGGAGTCTCTATTCAGCAAGAGCAAATAAAGCTCTTTGCCCTTTTGTAAGATAAACATATTTTTGTTCTAAATTAGCATATATAATTAACAGATTAGAATACCTTGTATTCTATTATTAAAAAAATGTAATAAACAAATTCAATATCCAACTAATGTCACTTCTAATTCATGAGCATGATAGGTTCGATAAAAGTTTTTTGAAAATTGCTAAAATGTTTTATTAATATGTTTATATTAACTTCACCTGTATGTAACGGAATCTTTCATCGTAATTTTCACCAATTTCCAGCAATCTGATTAACTTGAAAATTTGCACACGTGTCAAGGAACAATGACAATACAATAATTGCACAACTTTGTTCTAATGCTCTCACTTAATCTAATTAAATAACCCCCAGAATGGGGGTTTGCCTTGTAAAAGATAAAGTCGCAGGTTTTGCATTTTTATATGATCCAGATGGGTCTCGAGAATAAAATATCAAAAATGAAAGTAAATTTGATAAGGGGTAAATGTTTGGGATTTTGGAAAAAAACATATAGTAAAATGCTTTCAATTGAAAAATGTTTTATCTACAGAATTAAAGTTTATTAAATTGTGTGTCTAAAGACATCCCTTAAGCTGAATTAGATTTAGGCGTTAAGCCACAATCGATTGTCAAAGAATTTTGCCAACTTTAAAAAGTTAGCTAAACTTTAGTCCTTTTTAAGAGTCTATAATGCAAAAATGACTAATTCAATAAAAAAATGTTATATTTAAAAGTTGTAGATCATTATATTTTATGCAAGATAGGATTTTTAAAGTAAAAATTTGCCCATTCCTACTCTGGTATGCCATAAAAGCAAAAAAGTTTGGTTGATTTTGGATAAACTGTGTTAAAAATACAAAAAGATCATGAATAGTACAGGGAAATCATCTTCGAACCTTGAACTTAAAAAACTAAAAGGTCTGACTGCTGCAAATTGTTCACCACAGTTAGCTTTTTAGTTAGGATTTCTATAAAAGCGTGTTTTTCTAGTTTTTTAAACCAAAATTTTTATTGATTTTTGTGATTATCCTATCAGTATAATTTATTTTCTATAATTTTTGTTTGTGGTTATTCAATTTTTATTTTAATAAGTGTTTGATTTACAGTTTACCAACTATTTTCAAAGTCTTCATAAATAATGGGGTGTATAAAAAAAAAAAAAAAAAATTACCGTTTTTGAAACAAATATTTGTATTATTATTTCTTTGATATAAAATACAATTAATACCCAAATACAGTCCATTGTTATCTACCGTCATTACCCATCTGCTAGCCAATTGCTCGATGCCACATTGATACCATTCCTTGGGATGGCTGTCAAAGAACCCTTGGACAGCGTTTTCAACTTCCGCAAAATTATCAAATTTTTTCCCTTGAAGAAAATGGGCCATGGATCAAAACAAGTAGTAATCCGAAGGTGCGAGGTCTGGACTATATGGTGGATGAGGCAGAAGTCCAAACCCATGAAGTTCTGTCAACTTTTCTTTGGTTCGACTGCTGATTGTTGAGGAGTATGTTCGTGAGGGACCAGTCTACAGGTCTTTTTCACCTTCCCCCATGGAGAGAAGATGGCGACTAACAGTATCTTTTGACACAGCACACTCCCTGGCAAGTTCGCGAGTACTTGTGGACGGATTTGGCTCAACAGTTTCCTTCAGAACCTCATCAATATCCATTAATGGCCGCCCGGAGCACTTCTTCATTTTTAACGTCGTATCTCCACTTCTAAATTTTTCAAACCAATGCCGCATAGTGCGCTCTTCAAGGGCACCTTCCTCTTCATATTTAATAATTTCACGAGTTGTTTCAGCGGCTGTGGAAATTTTTTTTCCAGTAATGTCTGAAAATTACGAGAATTTGGTAGGACACTGTCATGTTTCTTCTTTGAAATAAATAACTTAACTGAGCCTTTTTTTTTTTTTTTTTTTTTTTTTTTTTTTTTTTTTTTTTTTTTTTTTTTTTTTTTTTTAAGAAGTCCAGTGTTAGAAACAAGCTTAGAGAATGCTCTAAAGGGATTATTAAATATTGGTAAATAATAAATAGCATTAAAATATTTGCAGACTTTTGAACTATGGAATTTGATAAATCGGTCATATTTTTTTATACGCCCTATTATTACAGTTACATTAATTTTATTTATTAAACTATGTATTACTGATGCTATCTACTAAGTGCTTTGGGATTGTTATCCTTCTGGTAGCTAAATTACATTAATGACTATGCTTTGCTAATTATGTTTATTGATTGGATTTGTAAATTTTGCAGGTGATTTCTTAATATTTGCTTTGTTCCATATATTACGTTTTATTTTTATTTTTTTTTTAATATTTAGTTTAGTTACAAGGTTTTTATTTTCATTATAAAGAATGTTGATTAGTGTAAATATCTTTATCGTAAAGGTATTCTGTGATTTTTGTTCGATTTATTTATCTTATCATTGAAACATCGAATATATACGTTGTTAAATTCTTAAGTTTTTTTGTAACCAACAACATTTAATAGAATTCTTTTCATTCTCAAATTATTAAAGTTTTTAATTATTTTTGCTATAGTTAATTGTTGGTTAATTCGAGAAGATATAAGGGACAACAGTTTAAAAGAAACACTAAAGATAACAATAATTTGCATGTTGCTATTTAAGCCTTCATTTTAGGCTTTGTTTAGGATTTTAAAAACGAGATACGAATTATTTTATTGGGGTGGTGGCCCATGAATAAACTTATTTGTATTTCCAAATATTTGATTTATTGATATGATTGAAATAACCAACTATGTAACCAATTTATTAGTACCATATTGTGCTGTAAAAGCATAAGAAACAAAAATCAGTTAACGATTAAATGAATGAATAGAAAATTGATTTAATTTGTTATCATATTCATAAGGTATAGTTGACTGTGAAGTATAGGAGATGTAGATAGTTAGGGTAGGCAGTCATAGATACTCAGCAGATCAAAATAAAATTTTTATTTTATTTTAATTGCTAAAGCCAACATTTTAACTTGCTTATCAACTATTTATAACTTATTAACTATTTAGTTAACTCCCTACTGTTACTAGTAATTTTATTCTATATTTGCATCAACTCATATCTCATAAACTCTATATCTACTAGTTTTTATATTTACCTATTATATTGTTATATTTACTCATTCACCATCACTCCTGTAATATTCTTTTCAATTTTAATTCAATAGTTTACATTTAGTGTCTTGGCTTCAGTGCCTTCAGTTATTAATTCAGTTAGCTGTCCTCAATTTCTCAGTAACTCTGTATCTACTCATTAAGTATTAACTCAGTAACTTGTCCTCATTATCTCAACAACTTAGTATCTACATTGTTTATGTTTACCAATTATTTTGTCGAAATTACTCATTAGCTTTTAAGTAACTATCACTCATTTTAATTTATTCTCATTTTAACCTCAATTCAATAGTCTTTATTGTCCTTATGGCCTTTAGATATTGCCCTTATGTTACTATCATTACTCTTATACATTTATTTATTTATCATTTTATGTTTATTTATTTTTTCTCACTCATTCCTATGTTTTGTGGTGTGTGTTTATTCATATATTTTTACAATGTAGTCATACCTTTTTGCTTGTTTTCTTTTCTTCTAGGCCTGATAAAGACTTACAATGCAAGTCGAAACGTTGGCTTTAACAATTAAAATAAAATAAAAATTTTATTTTGATCTGCTGAGTATCTATAACTGCCTACCCTAACTATCTACATCTCCTAATTTGTTATCAGTGTATAAATTACCACTTCTATGGAATTTAGCTTATTTTAAAACTAGTTTTGATCGTTACACTTATCTTCAGTGCTATAAATGTAGGACTCATAATCAAGTGATTACTCGTTATAGTTCTTGTTTGTTGCAGCATTGGAATACGACGAAAAAAATTTTGTGATTGCAGATTCTGTATTTACAGGTTAATAAAAATGTCTTAAGGGTTCCAGTGGTTAGCCCTATGAGTGGTAGTTTTTTTTCTGTTTTGTTTTGGATAACTTTATCATTTTTATCATTTAAACAAAAAAAAATTTGGATTGGATTTAAATGAATTTATTATTTACTACTTCCCGCCGCGGCTTTGCTAGCTCTCATAAGTAAAGAACTTAGATAATTTTAACTAATAATTGAAGTTCTAATTGTTTATCGATAAAAATCTTGTTTTGAAGTATGCAATTGAACATTATTTCTTCAATGATATTTTCACCTATAGCAGTAATTTTTAACATGGTTAAATATGCATTGATTAGGTGTATGGAGATTACTAAAAGCATAATTAGACATCCAATTTTTAATTTTAATGTATTATTTGGTAATCCAGATGGAAATTGACTATTAAGAAACTTGCAGATAATGGACTGCATTATCAGTGCTTACAACAAAAGGCCCATTTTTATTACTAAATATCAAAAAAAGCAAAGGATCAACATTTTGATATGATAATAATTTTTATTTGGCAGAAATGATTTTATTGATTTAATCTGGTTGGATTTATCTATAATCACTTTTCTAATAAGAAATTAATTAAATATTATCTCTAAACCTTCCTGAACTATTAAGATAATGTGCTTAAAATTTGGTACTGATTAGTTCAGTAGTTATCGTGGTTAGTGGCCACAAATGAAAAACGGCTTGTGCTTTTATATAATAGTACAGATTTATTTAATTTAAAACTGCAATATCTCTCGTCTGCATCTAGTGAATGAGATATGTTTCATTAATTTGTCTTTTAATCTCACGTTATTTTATTAATTTTGATAAAGCTGTTAGTCAAAAAATGAATAAAACTAAAGATAAAATTTCATCTAACAAGAGATCTCATACAGGTACGTTTAAGTTGACTTAATGTCTTCACGTATAACAGGGATTAATAAACTGTTTGTACAAGTGGATTAGGATATTGTTAAATAAAAGTTAAAATTGTATTTTATGTTAATGTATTGTACAATCGTTATGTGTAAGATATTGTGTGTTGTGTAATTTGATGTAATCCAAAAATATGTAATTTTTAACTGATTTCTAATTGATATATTAGTATCCCTTTAGGGTTTTTTTTTGTTTTTATTTATGGTTATTTCCATTTAAATGTATTGCAAAGTTTAAATTCTGCATCTTATTATTATATAATTCTGATAATGTTTGTGTTAGAAACTCCTTAACATAACTTACTTGATAACACATTTTTTAATACCTCAAGATTTTTATTCACCTAGCAATTACTTTGTTTTAATAGTAATAGGTTTACTTCTTAATATAAAATGTTTTGGCTGGGATCAATCCGATACGAATAAAATTGATGAATAATTTGCAACTTCTATTGGAATTTTTTATTCAAAGACTAGTTTTGAACGTTAAACATTCATCTTCAGTTCTAAAAACCTACGAAAACTTTAAAACATCAGCACTTTACTACACCAATTGATCTGCAGCTTTGTGACTTCAAGTGCTTTGACTCACAGCGAGTTTCTGTGAAACCCAGAAATAAAAGGAACCCCACATTTAGGATCAAAGTTACACCGCAGGCAGTATTCTCTGTCCGTGACTCCGCGGACTGCAGTTTGCATGCCGCATTTTTTCACCGACTGTCACCGTGACTTTTGTAAAAATGTAAGAAAAATTAATTGAGGCTGTGCGAAAGAATCACCTGTTGTATGATACAAGCCATACAGATAATATGAAAAATAATCTGAAGGCTGAGAAACGGGAGGAAGTGGCCAATTTGCTATGTTAAAATAAATGCATTCCAAATTATACCCATTTTAGCTAAGCTCACTATGTAGTGTAAATTGTTTTATTACTTAAACGTGTAATAATATTTAATATGTGCAATTGTAAACTGTTAAATCATTTGAATAAAACTTTTATTGTTATATATTGTGCAATACACAAGCTGCATCCCAACACCAACAACACTATCCACTTTAATTTCAAATGGTGCCCGGTCGATTTATTTCTTTCATATCTCATGTACTTCTTTAAATTGGTCACGGGATAACCGAAAATAGTTAGTAAATTTTTCATTATTTTATTCTTTTGTTTTAACTTCATAAGACAAGCTGTAACTATTCCCTTATCCTCAAACTCATTTTCAGATTCGGATTCTGAACTTAAATCCCTCAGTACTAGCTCATTCATAGCCATTTCGCTTCACCTTGTACTACCAGGCATGCTCGCCATTTTGAAACTGCTTCATAAAACTGCGTTTCAACTTGCGGTGGGCTCACCATCAGTTTCTTCCCCCATAGAAACTCACTGTGAATCACCGTGCTTCATGCCATGAAGTTGCGCTCCAACTTGCCTAATGGACTGCATTATCAGTGCTTACCGCAAAATGCCCATGAAACATATTTTAACAGACAATATCAAAAAGGAAAGGATCAACATTTTGATTTGGTAATAATTTGTGTTCGGCAGAAATAATTTTATTGATTTCATCTGGTTAGATTTTAATTTCTAACCTAATAAGTACATGACAGTGTGTGGCAAACCTCGTTTCTGCCACTCAACTATATTAATTTTTTTATCATTGTTAAATATTCCTAGTATTATGAAGATGAAGTTAAAATTTGGTACAGATGGGTTCAGTTGTTTTACGATAGTGAACTATGTTGCAGAATGGCAATAGCCACATATCAGTCGATTTTTAAACTTTATTGGGATTATTTCATGTCAAACCAAATACTTAGGGTTTTTTTAATAACAATATAATCGAATTTAAGTAAAGTTTATTATGAAGTTTAAGCTCTATTTAACACTGTACCTTTGTAACCTCTCAAGTGGAATGGCGCTCGCCACCTGTCAGTCAATTTTAAAACTTAACTTTTATCCACATATTTTTGCTTTTTTAATAACCAATTAACTAAAAATCAGTAGATTTTATTATTGCTAAACACTCTTAGGACTATAAAGATTATGAGGTTAAAATGTGGTAGAGATTGGTGCAATAGTTTTCATGCCTGGTGATTACATACGAAAAATGGCTTGTCTGACATGTCCGAAAATCTGACATGGATATTCATTTAAGGAGATAAAATGGAAGGGGTTCAAAAAGGTATCAGGGCTTAGAGCAAACTGAGTGTAAAGATATGAAAGGGACAGTTTGCAGTTGGACAGTTAGGTAAATACATTTTGATCCCTACATTTATTAGGCAATTAGTGGGCATTCCGTTAGGTTTTCCCTATGACTTGTCAATTTTTCTATTCCTACTGGAAACATAAAATAGAAGCATTAGAAATATTTATTAGATCATTTAAACAAAAATCTGAATTGGTTTGTTGTGATTTGCTTATCTTTAATTTTGTGTTATTGTCTGTGCGAAGTTTTAGTTTCACTCCTGAGTCTTTGTTGAATTTATGGTTATTATCATTTAAATGGATAGTGAAATACACCCCTCATATGTTTTTTTAATCTTTTATTTACTGATTGTAGTTTTTCCCATGTATTTAACTTCAAAGTTATTCCATTAAAATTTAATGATAACTAAAGTTTATATATACTGATTTTTGTAAAGGGTCTTAAGGTGAAGGGAAATAAGATAGAAATGGTTGTATCTATTTAAAATGTGGGATTTAAACTTAATTTTCTAGATACAGGATCAAAATGTATATATTCGGGATGGGTTGTTAAATTTTTTTTTTTTTAATTTTGTCATTAATGATTTCACTGTATCTGTTATTGAAATAAATTTTTAAAATTCAATATTTATATTCTGTGTAGCTAAGTGCTGAAGCTTTAAATATATTGTATGTCTTTAGAACTGATAATGAATGTTGGAAAATTCAAAAACAGTCTTCAAGTAAACAATTCCTAAATAAAAATAATTCATCAATCCTAATTTTATTGATCCTTCTATATCATCATGAGTGCCTTAAGTGATGTGATTATAATTGGTTCTCTCCTTCATCTATGTATTTATGAAATTAACAAACTGATACTTTCCTTCACAGATCGTGATAAGGAAAGGGACAAGGATCGTAGGCGTAGATCTAGATCAAGGGATAGGGATCATAGAAAACGATCCCGCTCACGCAGCAGGGACCGAAGGAGTAGAAGCAGGGATAATAAACATGAGAGGAAAAGAAGTCGATCTAGATCACCGAGGAAGAACAAAGGTAGGAGAAGGAGGCCATCGCTGTATTGGGATGTTCCTCCTCCAGGTTTCGAGCACATCAGCCCTCTTCAGTACAAGGCTATGCAAGGTAATTATTATTAATTAAAATTATAGTATAATTATTATTGAAGGTTAGAATAAAAATTATAAATGTTCTGTATCTGTATCAAATCGCTTATAAATAAATAATAATTTATACTTGTATTATTTATAAAATTAAGTATTAATTATCAAAATTCAGCATTCTAAACCTTATTAATTTATGTATATACAGTAAAATCTGTCTAAAATGGAATGCTGTGAGTCCAGTTTGACAGGTTTCCGTTTTACACAGGTTCCGTTTTTTCATCATTATTAGGGATTTAGTAGGTAACATTCTGTAATAAAAAAAAATTAATAAAAACCAGGTTTCATAGCCATTAAATATATTTCTTTGCTAATGACTTATGATTTTGTGAATAATTCTTAGACCGTAAAAGTATCTTAAGTTTTTTAAATCTCCAGAAATTTTATTTAACACTATATTGTGCCATTTTCTGAAACTATCAAGCCATCCACAGGATCCAGGACAGTAAAATCCAATTTACTTATTTTTTGGGTGACCTCCAAAGCTTCTGCTGGAATCATGGGTCAGAGATCGACTTTCCTTTTGCACCGACTTGACGAACCAATCCCAAACTGCTTCATTTTAGCCTCATTTCTAGCCCGTTTTGATAGTTCTACTTAATTGTATTATTATTTTTAATGGCTTCATAAACTTGTGTTTCCCCGATTAATATTTTTCAACTAAAAGTTTTGTTCTGTTCGTCCTCTTTAATCATTTTCACTTATTTCACAAGATGCTTGGTGTTTCCTAACTGACATGATAAATCAATTAATAACTCAGTATTGGTCAAAGGAACTGTTTAACCATACATGTAGTAGCTTCTCACGTATTGCACTAGTTTACTGTTCAAGAGGGACTAAATTGAAAATTGAAGGAAGTGGAAAATCAGTCAGGGGTTAAGTGTGAATTCCACACAAAAATTCACTCTGACGACATTCGGGCTCGTAAGTGCATAGTATTAAAGACATCAGAAATGATTCTCTGAACACATTCCATTAGTATTAACATGGATATTTTCTGTTTTAAATGTTTTTATTATAACTTTTCGTACCGAGAAAAGCTTTCCATTTCCAGATTAGACAGATTTTGGCTTGTACAGAGTGATTTCTTAGATAAATTTGATCTGTTCAAAGATAATTTTTCCATTTTGACAGAATTCTGCTTTATACAGATTCCGTTTTCGACAGATTTTACTGTAGCACCTTACAACATGTTTCGGAAAAACTTTTCTATCTTCGCGTTAGAAATGAATTTTTCAGTGTTTTCACATTGTCATATTTATTTTCATATTACAGACATTGTTTTAATCACAGTCAATGGAAAAAAAAAATACAATTTAGAAAAAAAAACTGAAAAATTTATTTCTAAATGTTTTTAAGTGTGTTATTATTAGGATTTGGTTCCATTTTCTTATTTCTTAATTTACAGCTGCTGGACAGATACCTGCTAATATAGTTGCCGATACGCCTCAAGCCGCAGTCCCTGTCGTCGGCTCTACTATTACTAGGCAAGCCAGGAGATTGTATGTTGGAAACATTCCATTTGGTGTTACTGAGGTTTGATATAATTTTTTTTTTGCTTGTACTTCATGAATCTAATTTAGTTTGTTATGTGATTGAAGAAAACAATAAACTAGTTAACCCCACTAGTTAATTCTCTTCTTTCATTTAAATATGCACTTTATTAATTTTCTAAATATCAATAAACATGATTATATATTAGAAAAAAAAACTTTTTTTTCCTAAACTTTTCTATGGTTTCATATTATTTTATTACTCTTGTCTATGTTAACGTATTTATAACAGTTTTGTATTAATTTGATCCATTTTTCAGGATGAAATGATGGAGTTCTTTAATCAACAAATGCATCTTTCTGGCTTAGCCCAAGCTGCTGGAAATCCAGTATTAGCTTGCCAGATCAATCTTGATAAAAATTTTGCTTTCCTTGAGGTAGGTATATTAGTCGGTAATGTATTGTTAGGCTCACATTTCTATGGTCTCCATTTTGATTGTGAAAAATTCCTTTTTATTAACTTTTGATCAGTTGAAATTATTAGGGTTATTTTACTTGAAATAACTGTTGTTGTTGTTTTTAAACAAATCTCTAAGGTAAGATTCTTAATTATTATATTTATATCAACAAATTATAGATTGCTCTGAAATTTAAAAAAATTGTATCTATTATGTATATTGGTACCTTGAAACTTGTAAATATTTTCTTGTCAAAGTAAATATTAGATATTAGATATCCTTGTTGGCATTTTCTGTACTCTTTACATTTTTCCTTTTGAAATTGTCTTTCTAAAGTTATAATTATGTTAGACCAGAAAAATTATGGTACCTCTCTGTAAATATATCTTCTTACCCATGCCAACAGAAACTTTGGTTAGTGGCAGATTTGTCTTTTTATTGATGATAAAAAACATTTGTCTTTTTTATTATTTTTATGTATAAATCAAAGATTAATTATCATATTTATTTTAATAATGACGCCCAAAATATAAATTAATTCCGGTGAAGTAGATAGTTGAGGTGTTACAAAATGAAATATTTATTATTTATTGTTGTATAGTGTGAACCTTTGTCAGAGCTAGAAGAAAAAAAAAAAAAAAAAAAAAAAAAAAAAAAGATAAAAGGAATTTAAAAGAAATAATAAAAGACAAACAGTATCAAAAATAAATAAAAAGAAAACCACTGTAAGCTTAAACGACACAATTAATTAAAACTATTTATTTGTGTTTCAATGACTGTACACCCCTACTATCTTTTACATCGTGCAGTTCTACATTCAATTAAATTACATCAATATAAATAGCTGCCATACTTTTTCATTATTCATAATTCTATTCTTATTCATATTTTTCATTTTATTTGTTTTGTTTTTTTAATAATTTAAGCACAGTGAAACTCCGATTATCCACATTAATTAGGGCTAAAATTGATCCAGATACCCAAAAATTCGGATAATCAGATTTACTATTGAACTAGGGTATTGAAATAAAAAATACAGACAATGTTTTAACTATGTATTTTATTGAATAATTAAAAATTTGGCTGTTTATAGAATTATATTTATGTAACAACAAAGTTTAGTTAACATGTCGGAAATCGTGAATGTTCCAACGCAGAACTTGTCTGCCAATTTTTTTCCCAGATTCACCTTTCCTTAGACGTCCTACAATGGACAGTTTTTTGGACACAGTTAATACAACATATTTTCTTTTAGGTGTCATAACTCTTTAAGTTTATAAAGAGACCACTCATGGTGGCAATAGGGCCCAGGCTGGGCAAAACCTGTGTAATATAGATATGCTATACTTATAGAAATTCACTAAGTATGTTTACTCAGAACTTGACTTTTATGAGGTGTTTTGGCTTCACCCATAAATCCGAAACGCAGTTATGGTAGCTGCTGCTTGGTTTGTTTAGTTTTATGTCTTTTATTTTGTCATGAAAACTAATAAGACGGGCTTATCGTATTTTCCGTCAACTCTGAACCACAGCCTACAATGTCTGTTAATAAACAATTTAAATAAAAATTGTATGTAATAAACAATATACATATATATATTATTTTTTTTCTTCAAATCAATCTGGATAATTGATTGGTATCATTGGATAAATGATATCCGTATAATTGGAGTTTCACTGTAAAGATAAAATTTTGATATTTCTTATCTATTATGTAAGTCATTGATTTACTGGATATTAAGTCTCTTCATCAATTTTTTCACTGTCAACTTAATACCGGAAATACTTTAAAATATATTTTTAACTGCCTTTGTCTCTTTTATGGTTTAGATTCAATTAATTACTTAATATTGACAACAGAAGGCATAATACATAGACATTTCAAAGTCACTCGAGGTAGACATGATGGTATAGAAGAATCATTACGATTAGGTTTGATTAATTATGTGCCATAAAAGAAAAAAAAATTATATTAGTTAAATGATTGTTGAAAACTCGATATTTCCTTAACTAGGAAAAACAATAGATCATATATATGTTTAACTATAATCTAGTGTTTTTATATCTACTGCTTCTGATGAGGAAACTGTCGTCAAATTTTCAATCTGAGCTGCACCAACAGAGCTAGAGCGTATCAAAAAAGTCCCAAAACTAAAAAAAATGTAGCAAAACTTGATTCTTTTCATTCAAACCAATATAGATCCCAAACAGTAGATCATAGTGACAAATGTTATATGACAAAAAGTATTCTCCATTAAATTTCTGACAAAGGAACTATCTTTAAATTTTCAATCAGAGCGACTTCAACGGAGCTAGAGCATATCAAAATGTTACATTTTTGAATGTGAACGAAATTATACAGCAAAAAATCTTTATATTGTAATATGACATATTCATGAAAAAAAAAATCTTGAATGTGAATAATAATAAACACAATTAGTCTATTCAGTTTTTCCTGTGTATTTAGATTCACATACACTATCTTTTTGGAAAGGGTTTATTTTCACTTCACTTTCACCTGCACCTGCACCTTTGTCTAGGTTTAGTGAAATGGGGTTAACTAGACAACTATTGACTCCCTTAATCCTTTGGCTGCGGCATGCTTGTGCGGTGGGAGAATTCAGTGGTGCGGGATAGTCTAGGCACCTGCAGTGCCTACTTTTTATGCTTAGCGGTTTCATTTTCTTTACTTATTCTACATTTTCAATTCATGTTTCCCATCCTCCTTTTCTCTTATATTTGATATTCTACTAGTTTCTGGCATTCTCCAATAGATACATTATTGATTAACTATTCACTACAAAAGCAGAAAATATACTGAAGGATATGCAGGCAAAATTTCAGATAAAGGTAGTTATAAAGGGTCGAATCAGGTAGACAGAAACTCCTTGAAATTGAAGTGATACCGAAAGTGAAGTTGTATGCCATCCATTGGCTTAAAGAGGCACTGCAGCTGCTATAAATAGTCCACAGATGGCGATGGAAAAAGAACTACAATAAGAATTAGTAGCAGTCTGGCGTCAAACCAGCTGGACTCATATAGTAGTCGGTAGCACCCAGAGCACTGCAACCACCGGACTCGTATAGTAGTCGGTAGCACCCAGGGCACTGCAACCAGCGGACTCTTATAGTAGTCAATAGCAGTCAAAGGATTAAGCAATATTCATTTTATAATTATAGAAAGAATTGTTCAATTAAGCTGAAATTTACAGTTATTTTTCCTTAATTAATATACTTGAAGCTAAACAAGAAAGTTCATACTAAACATTATTGTTAGAATGTATTTTACAAGATAGTGACAATAACTAATGCAAAATCACTTATTGACACCCTAAGGATATGTTTTAAAATGAGGACAGAATTGAAAGTATTTTAAAACAGACGAGTTGTAGGATTTAAAAGGAATTTTATAATTTTTTTTAAATTTGGGTGTTGAGAACTGTTTGGTTTACCCTATATAATCTATGTAGAAAAGTGCTGAAGTTATGGATTTTTTTATAGCTTTTGATGAATGTTTTAACATTCAGAATTAGTTATCGGACAAAAAAGAAAAATTACAATTGAAATGGCAAATAGTTGATCAATATTCTTCTATAACATCATGAGTTCCACGAGTATAAATTAGGTGTTATTGTAATTTTCCAATGATAATTTTTAAGAAAAAAAAAAAACAATGTTTTTTCCTATGCTTTATAAACTTGTGTAATTATTTATTAATGTTTTTTTATAGTTCAGATCTATAGATGAAACGACACAGGCTATGGCTTTTGATGGTATTAACTTCAAGGGACAGAGTCTGAAAATCAGACGCCCTCATGATTACCAGCCGACCCCTGGTATAGCAGACGGGTCAGCCCTCAATGTCCCAGGTCTGTTTTCTATTTCGCAACATGATCACAGTAGGTTTTGGTTTTTACTTTTCTTCTTAAAAATTAACTCTTGTTTTTTTTCTGTATTAATTTTTTTTTTCAGCTATTGGTTATTATTTAGTTTTGGTAATGGGGTCTTACTTAAGTTTTATTATTATGTTATTTAATGTATGGATTATTTAAATACCATTCAGTTCTTTGGTACTTAACTGAAGTAAAACAGTGTGTTATTAGTAGGGCTGTGAATTATATTCAATAGAAACTGAAAAATATGCACATATATCGATGCCTTAGCTCACAGATGTGCTAAGTAATTATTAGCAAAGTATTTTAATTGCTTCATCAAAGCGTTCTGACGTTCAGAGATTTACCAAAATCTTGTTTGAAATGCTAATGTAAACTCAGACAGTTTTAATAACTCATGTTCACAAAATAGAATTTTAATACCAGTTTTGGAACTTCAAAGTTGAATATTGTAAAATTTTATTTTCTTCACTTAACACATCTGTGATTTAAGGCATCAATATGTGCAAATATATTTGGTAAAATATGCAATTAAATACCAAAAATATGCAGTTGTCTACAATATTTAGAAGAATAAAAAAAATTGCAATACATTCCTATACAAACTCAAGTTTAAGTAACTAATTGTGTTCAAAATAGAAACAATATGCCGAAAAACATTACAATGGGAATATAATACATATACACATTAAAAAACATTATTAAAGAAAAGATAAACATAAACAGGGATCATAAGAAATGAAAAAGATCATGAAGCAATGTGATTCAACCAGAAAACTTAAACATCAATTAAAAAAAACAAACTTAAATTAAGAAAAAAATGCTTATGCTTTAAAGCAGAACATTATATATTGAAAAACATTAAGCAACAACAAAAGAAACTCTCCCAAATTTCTCATGTCACTCATTGACTTTTGCAATTGCAGAAAACCACATTTTTTAGGTGGAAAAAACAAAAATAGAACGTCTATTGGCCCAATGATACAAATCGCCTAAATGACTGCTCTGATAATTTGGATAAACCCAAGAGATGCAAAGTTTTTGGAAAGCAAAGTATCAGCACCTGGAATAACACACATTCATTAGTTCATTAGGTGGCGAAAAAAATGGAATGAGGGCCCATAATAATTTCTTGGTTTTTATTATTTTATTCCCCTCTCCCTCATTTGTTCAGAAAAATCTAAGATTTCAAGGGCTGAATGCTGATGTGTCAGATATGTAGATAAATATGCAAAATAAAAATTCCTTAAATTGATTCCAAATGCCTCGAAACATAGGCATTTTGATAGTGCTAGTTGTTTTAGTAGGCTAGGAGAAATATGTAAATGTATACTTTTCACAGCCCTAGTTATAAGTTAAACAGTTTTAGTATCAGAAAAAGAAAAATAGATTAAAACATATTTTTTAAAAAAATTAGCGTGCATAAATTATCATGTAGAGATTAGCAAATGTCGAATTGAGAAATGGCAAAATCTCAATTCTAAAAGCAAATTTACAGAACATATGCATGAACAATAAAAAAATTATTTTAAATTATTACTAACACAAATATTAAATAATTAAAATTATTTTACATTGTATATATTGGGTTAGGGACTGTGATTATGTTTTATCCCAAGGTGACTTTAAAGTCACTAACATCTAGTAATGCTTTACTTACTAAAGCTGTACTATAGCGTGTTTAAAAGATCATAGTCCATAGAACGTTCTACATGTCATGTAAAGAGTAAAAATTTATGGTGATTTATTTTTGTTTCATTTTTTCTGAACTTTTAATGTTAATGGTTGACGTCACCCTGGCCGACCGATTGTTGAAAAGTTTGATAAAATTTTCTAAAGATTAGGGGAGAACGACATAGCTATCTCGCAGCATCGTCATTGGACTAAACATTGACCATAAAACAGTTTTGAACCATTTATATAAGAAGCTGGATACTTGGGTCCCATATACATTAATGTGAAAAAATTTCAACTGATTGAGTTTCCATTTGTAAACTACTGGTAAAATGAAACAAAATTGAGCCATTTTTGGTACAAATGATTATGGTTGATGAAAAATGGATCATATGAATGTGGATCACAATTATTTGTAAAAAAGATCATGGTTGAAACATAGTAAAATGGTGGCAAAGGTGGTGATGCCAAGGAAGGTGATTCTGGTTGTTTAATTTATATAACAAAAATTAATTTTTGTAAGTTACATATATAAGTCATTTGATATAATTGAAATAATATATTGGTTATAATTAAATTATTTTTTGGTATATTTTACAAAATATAAATTTCAGAAATTGAGATTTTTTCAAAAGGGGTCTTAAAAATGAAACAAAAAATAGTTGACACTATTTTTTTGTTTTATTTACAATTAAACATTTGTTCCAAATAATGCCAGTTTTATAATTGTTAAATAATTTATAGTTATTTAAGGTTATAACTACATTTTACTTTTTTTTTTAATATTTATTTGTATTATATTAATTTATTTCAGGTTTAGATAAAGTAACAAAAAAATATATCTAATAAAATATGAACAGTTTATCGATGTATGTTCATTTGAATGTATGAAAAATTTGAAACTTTACAGTAGGCTCCAGTTTAAAAACAAAATCTGTATTGTATTTTGAAAAATTCAGTTAACTCCTGATTATGTGCTCTACAGGAGTGTATAAGCCAATTTTATGTATAATCCATGAAATGGCCAAAAATAATCGAGTAGATCTATTGCCTGGACAACTTCCTCTTCATTATGAGGCTCTAGATCTCCTGTAACAAGCCTTGGAAGTATATTGAAGGCTTTGGCATCTGTTAGGATACCATTGTTGTTTTAACACATTGAGGGGGTTTGCTTGAATGGATTTCGACTTCTATTGGCTAGTCCTGGTAGAATTTTCAGGAATATTTTTCTCTCCTAGTTTTCTAGTTCAGCATGCTTTTGTAGCCTCTTTTTGTAATGATGGAGTCTGTTCCCCTTTTCCTATATTCTTCTACAGTGTGCCGTGTCGTTTTCCTGATCATTGTCTGATATTCCACATTCTTTGAGTCTGCAGCAGCTTTACATTCTTCATCAAACCACAGTGCTGAAGCTTTTCTTTCAGCTCTCTTCAGCTATCAGTGATATATTTGAAGAGCATTTTTTTCCATTCTTCGTTTATGTCTTTTATTAAGTCGCATTCAGCGAGCTTCTGGTTTAGTGTTGACACATATCTCTGTTGAACTTCTGGACCTTTCATTTACAGTGATATACTGAAATAAAATTATGATATAGTAAACATTATAAACAAGTGAAGTGTGATATACCTCTATTTACAGTATACTTTTCTGTTTTCTTTGAGGGTAATATATATTTTACTTTAACTTTCAATCATAGGTCTGATGCTTAACTTATTCTAATGCTTGACATATTAAATAACAAAACAAAAATGGATAGTACTGCAGATGAAAAAACCATTGGAGCTTATATTTATTTTTGAAAAACTGACTCATAACCCTTTGCACTCAGAAATCGTGAACCTTTATACCTGCAAAAGTAAATCATGTAGGAGTTTCTTTGTTTATTTTGTTTAACGTCACTATAAGCTGCTATGGCTAATTGGACAATGCTACAGTGGGAGTCCTACATTTTGCCTATCCAGGTATAATTAGGATAGGGATCTTTAACGAGTACCTGACATCACACAGGCTCGGGACCCCCATTTTACGTCCCTTCCGAAGGACGGCATAGCTAAGGATTTTTTACTCCCTTTAAAAAATCCTAAGGTCATCTGCCGGGCTGCGAACCTGCGATCTTTGGTTTAGTAGGTTGCTATGCTAACCACTACACCACAGGTGACCCCATCATGTAGGAGTTATGAGCCATTAATATTTGTTTGCGATTTCCACTTTTCTGCTTCAATAGTTAGATAACTTTTTTTTTTTTTCATTTATAGCTATAGTAGTATGATAATTATAAACTTTGTGGACATCTTATTTTATTTTCAAAATAACCGAGAATGATAAGTAATATGTAATATCGTATAAAAAAGTGGCATATGATAAGAACAAAAAAAAAATAAATAAAAAATAATAATAATAATAATGGTGGTTTATGTTTATGAATGCTAAGTGCCAGAAAAGTGGAATTGCATTTTTATTTTACTGGATCGAAACTGGCTTCTGAGTGCTAAAGGTTTTATCATAACATTATAATGCTTTGTAAATTAATTTAATTTATAAGTATAGCAGTAAAACCTCAAACAGGTGTAAAGTATGGTGTAAAACCTCAGAAGGTGTTTTAGATGGCAATAGCTATCAAAATTAATCAGGATACTGATTAAAATAGGCCAATGAGCCAGTCTTATTTTTCTGTGAAATCTCTTTTTCTATTTACACTGTCATATTAACTGAAAATAAAGATTGAGTGAAATTGACTGATAAATACATTTTAATTCTAGTCACTTTAGACACTTGAAAGGAAATTTTGTTATTTTATTATTCAATTCTGGTCAATTTAGACACTTGAAAGGAAGCATAAATTATCTAATTTATAATCGGAGCAAAGAGGGTAACAGACCCAATTTAAAGAAATAAATAATTTGGTACCTCTAAATTTATTATTTATTGATAATGAAATGTCTTTTCATTTATGAACAGTAAATGAGTTGCATAAAAAATAAGAATTTTTATAATTAACAACGCATTATTTTATTATGCCAACATTTTTGCCATCATCAGGTTTTAAACAGAAAATGTCAACTACAGTATAAGTAAGGAAATATACATTAAAAAAATACTATAAATAAAGAAGAAATTAATGAAAATAAGTCAATAGTAAATAAAATGTAAGTTAAGTTGGGAATACAGTACATTAAAAAAAAAATAATAATAAAATAAACATTGGCCTGATAAAATAATATGATATGAAAGTTATTCGGCTAGAAGGAGGAAAGCCCGGTAACTATAGTTCTGAGAAAATCAAAAATGTGGATTATAAAGTCTATATTTTTTATCATTGGGAATGGGTTCCCAAACTCAGAAACATTTGGCAATCATCTTTCTAGCCTTCATGAAACCATCTCAAATGATAGGTACATGGGACAAGCTAACAGGTGGTGATGAAATCTCAGTTTCGATTTTTTTCAAATCCAACAACAAATACAATTCTTCAATTAAATGGTTTGAATCATAAAATTTACAGAATATTTCCTACCCAGTTTACTTTTGTTATTTTATTAATTTTTTATTTATTTTTTTTTTTTACTTTGCATTCTGTTACTAAGCCTTTTTTAGTTGCTGGACTGTATGAAAAATATGTATCAATTTTTTATACATTGTGTCTTCTTTAAATGGATTAGTTGAAAATTTATTTAAGTTTCAAATAAAACACTATAGGTTTGAGGTTTTACTGTATGGTTAAACAGATTATAAAACTGATATCCAATACAGTTGTTGGCCAGTCATTATATTAATTTACCTGGCTGTCAGCTTGTAAAATTGTTTAATTAAGGTATTAAACAGTTTTAATACCATTTATCCAATTTTTATATATTTATATGTAAATATGTATATCATCTGCATTTTCATATGAATTTTAAATATGCACATATATTTGTATTTTATGAAAATATATTTTATTTTATTTGAGGTTCAGTTAAGGGTGTTCATAGTGTAGATGGACCAGGTTAGAGAGGGTCATGTGTTATCATGTTACCATGGTAACACTTACTTAATATAACCTTTTTGATTTGATTTAATGGGAAATTACTTTTTACTGAGTCAAATAACTGATATTATAAAGGTAATCAACATACTATTGGATTAAACTTTAAATGTAAACAAAGAATCTACATTTGAAGTTACCCAATAATAAGTTGATCCTGTTTTTAATGTCAGTTATTTCACCTCAAATAACACCATTTCAAAATAAATACATTCAACGAGGTTATGTGAATTTTTGCATTGCCATGGTAACATAATAACAAGCGTGCATCTATACCATGAACACCCTAACTCTGATACACAATCTGATGAAATATATTTTCTTCGTGTATTTATTTGTACATTTTCCTCTCTTTATACTATTAGGTTTTATTATAATGTTTGTGTTTTATTTTCAGGTGTTATAAGTACAGTAGTACCCGATTCGCCACATAAGATCTTTATCGGAGGCCTTCCGAATTATCTTAACGAGGATCAGGTATATCTTAATTTTCATTTATATCAATATAGTTACATGAGAGTAAAAGATCCAGGCATAACTAAACCAATTGTTCACTTAGTCTGTTATCTCTGGCATAATGTTTTGAAATTTTCTTTTGATGTAGTTTAACAAGTAGTTGCAGGCATACACACAGATCATGGACACATTTTATGTCCTAAGTATTTCTTTTTTTTTTTTCATTAGGTAATTATTGGGAAAAAATATTTTTTTATTATCAGTAATCAGTAACTCTTGGTTTAATCTACTTTTCAGTATTTAATAATTTGGTTAATCGAATAAAATTTTTTCTTATTTACCTTCAAAATTTTTGATAATTAATTTTTTCTCTTTGTAATATTTTTCCTTTCTCTAAATTTTATCTCTTTCCTGATTATGTGTTGTTGTTTTTTTTTTAAATAGCATGGATGCTTCGGAAAAAAAAAAACAATTTTTTTTTTATAAATAGTTTTCTGATTTCTTTATCCCTTATTTGGAGATTTGATTAAAAAGCTGTGTTAGATGTCTGGTTATGTATAACTTTCAGTTCTCAATCAAATTTTGTGATCTAAGAAAAGTCATTTGAATAAAAATTAAATACATATGCCAGAAATGACGTTTGAAAATGTTGATGAAGTTGAGTTGAAGTGAGGTTAGCTATGACTGGATGAGTGTTCCCTCTCTACAGCTAGGAGCCGCAGATGGAGGAGTCACAGGTTTGGCAAGACTACAACACAACGATTTATTCCAGTTTTTTTTTTTTTTTTTTTTTTTCTTTTTTCCTCACAGGCGCGTAAATCCGCTTTTGCTTATTCTTTGATACCTTTATTGCCCAATTTCCTTCTGTTTCCTCTTCCTTCTTTTTTTTTTAATTCTTGATTTCCCTCTCCTTCAAATTTTTTCCTTTTTTTTTTTTTTTTTTGTTTTTAGATCAGCCACTTCATACAGAATTCGAGTGCTAAACAGAATTGGTGGAACTTTTCTTTTTCAGGGGCAGAATTATTATTTTTTTTTTTTTTTTTACCCTTTCCCCCCCCCCCTTCCTGTTTTCAGTTTAGGTGCAGTCAACTTGAAGGAGAATCCTACCATTTATAAAATTTAAAAAAAATTTTGCAGGTTTTAAAATTTTTGCAGGTTAAATTTAGCACTAGCCCTTAGTTTTATGAATATTTTTTTGTAATCTAATCTAAAAAAAAAAAAAAAAAAAAAAAAAAAAAAAAAAAAAATTAGTGTGGTTAATTATTTTGATTAAATTGCATGTAATTTAAACATGTTTTATTGATTATTATTTTTATTTTTTTTTTATTTTTTAAAAATTATTTGAAACCCTACTAATTTCTTTCCATTTTGAGAGTAAAATAAATTCAAATTTTAAGCTTAGGAAGTTATTATTATGTTTTTATAAGTGAGTTGACTGACTTACGTATCTTTTTGCGTTATAGCAAGATATGATGTGTAATAAATGGGGTCACCTCGGTTGTAGCGGAGAAGCCACCATGAGGCAAGTCTCATATTTTACCTTTAAGTCATTCGACATTTACAGGACCCGGTCGTGTTCTATTGCTATTCAGTCTGAGTTCATAATTTTTCTTTTTTTTTTTCAATTTATTTTATTTTTTTTAAAATCATTTATTTATTATAGATGGGCTGACTAATCGGCTGTTTCTTTTTAGTTAGCGATTATCCAGCAAAAAGTGCTGACTAGTTGGCCATTTTATTCATTTATATTTATTTCTATGCTCAAAAATAGGTTGAAAATCTTTATAGTTTGTTATTCAATCCAGAAATAGAAACTTTTTTTTTTTTTTTTTTTTTTTTTTTTTTTTTTAATCAATTATCGAACTTTAAGAAAGATTGTGATGACCATAATCTAAATCTCTTTATACCACTACACAGTGTGGGGTTTCATCTTGCAGAATGTTGTATATTTTTGAGTTCAGTCCTTTAACACGATATCTTTTTTGGCATGCTTGAATTTCACATTTTACAATTATCATCTCAGTTAGGTAAAGTGAATTACTCACTTTTGCTGTATTTCCTAATAAAACGCTCAGTTAGCAAAAAAACGGAAGAAAAATATAAGGTAAACAAAAACCTGTAGTTTCATGTACATACTATAAAGCTATGAAGCACCTCAAACATTGTTGTAATAACCCGAATTGCATTGGAAGCAATGATCGGCTTAGCCGACTAATTAACTTTTTTGCCAGCCGACTAGTCAGCCAAAGTCATATTCGGCCCATCTCTAATATTTATTTAATTGATTGGATTCACTTGTGTTATATCAACTTTTTAATTGTTTTTATTTATTTTTTGGAAGATGATGTAAAGTGATTCTTATAATTTTCTTTGGTCGTATTAACAATTGTTATCAAACCTGTAAGTCAGACTGGGTAGCAAAGGGAGTTTTCTTCATGATAGCGGTAAGTAAAAGCCTCTTTTTGTTTTTCTAAAAAAAATTTAAAACAAGTTTTAGCCATCTTTGGTCAGCAAACGGTGAGTTAATTTATCTTCTATATTATTCAAGTTGTTAATATTCAAACGTAATTTAATTTTCTTATGTTGGTTTATTGTTTGCTTTCTGTTTTATTTATTATTTAATTTATGTTTTGTTTTCTTTTCTTTTCTTTAAAAAGTAAATTATAATATTTATTTCCAAGCAAACATTTAAAAAAAAAAAAAAAAAAAAAAAATTCATGAAAAAAAAAAAAAAAAAAAAAAAAAAAAAAAAAAAAAAAAAAAAAAAAAAGAACCTAAGTACATTCTAAAAGGGGAAAACGTTTGGTGGACAGGTCAAGGAGCTTCTGATGTCTTTTGGTCAACTAAGAGCTTTCAATTTGGTGAAAGATTCTGCGACTGGTTTGAGCAAGGGGTACGCATTCTGTGAATATGCTGACATCATAATGACCGATCAGGTAACAAAAGATAACCCTCTCAATCCCTCACTCATCCCACCTTCTGTGCCTAAATAAATCCAAAAGATACAAAAAAAAAATAATAATAATAATAAAATACATACAATACATATAAATAGATTGTAATTGAAAGATCCCAAGTTCCGATGAGACGTTACACCTGAACCGCACCTCCTCCTTGGGTCGAGGGTGAAACTGTGCTCTGTATTCCGCTACATCATTGCTCCTTGCTACCACCTAACCTCCCCTCCTCTCATCAAATCCTTGGTAACATTTATATAATTATATTTTTAAGGATATTTTGTGTGTATTTTTTTAAGCTACTTAACAGAATATATTTATAAAACCATTTATACTTTATTATTAATTAATGAAAACAGCCATCAGCTTCATTTAGTTAACATTTAATGTTTTTTAATTATTTTTGAGCTGTAAAATTGAAATATTTTGTTGATAGTTATTCATTTATTACAAAATGAGGAGTTATCTTTCAAAACTGAATATACTAACACTTCAGAACATTGTTTTTAAAAAAAATAAATAAATAAACCTACACCATTCCACCCCCAGCTGTTGATCCAAAAAAATTATATTATTTATATCCTTGATAGATATTTACTAACAAACTAAAGTATAATTGTGTGTACAGCTTGCAAGGCTTTATCAGAGAGAGAGAGAAAAAAAAAAAATTGACCGAAAGTGAACATGTTTAATTTGGAAAGATAACTCCTCAAATTTTAATATAAAATTTTTAGTTTTAATTTTTTTTATTTTTTTTATTTTAGAATTGTTATTTATAATCTTGTTAAAAGTAATTAGTTTTAATATTTCAATAAAACTATTGAATACAGGCTGGCAATTATACACGCGACTCATTTAGCAATCGATAAAGCCAGATAATATCCATAAATATATTTTTTTTTATTGATAATGTAAAATCTTAATAATTCATAGTGTCAAATATGTAAGGGTTTATTACAATATTGAGATTTTCAAAAGAGCAGGATTACGAGTTATTAAAAAAAAAAAAAAAATTAAACATTTAAAAAAAAAAAAAAAAAGAAGTTTTATCCATTTTTAATAAAATTTCATATATGTACATTATAAAATATATTTTTTAAATGAAAAATTATAAACGACATTAACTTGAACATGTCTAGTTTTTCTTTATTACTAAGTCTAATCTCTCTGCAAAAAATTGTGGCCTTTTCTTGAGCATCAATTCCCCATTAGGTATATGTGAACATTGGGTTTATGGAAACCTTGTAACCGGGGATTGTTAAGGAATCTTTAAATGTTTTTTAATTTATCATTTTGTTACTTGAATCCAGA
Organism: Euschistus heros; assembly: GCA_003667255.2. Taxonomy (NCBI): domain Eukaryota; kingdom Metazoa; phylum Arthropoda; class Insecta; order Hemiptera; family Pentatomidae; genus Euschistus; species Euschistus heros. The sequence goes on from RCWM02000724.1 coordinate 337,369, forward strand.
TATCACCTGCCATATTGACATAGCAAAACCCTTTTCTGTATTTTTTTTTTTTTTCTTTCCTTTTTCTTACTAGCAGAAAAATAATTTTGTGTACATTTTGGACTGATAATAATTTACGATGAACTGAAATGAAACTTTGTTTATGAAATCCAATATAAAGTTTAGTTGGCTTTTGGCTCAAAAATCGTTACAAATTATTGATGGGATGGAAATGTGTGTTTTTACGAATTAGCATGATTTTTCCTAGCGTCTTTTATTTCAGTTATTATTTTAAATAAACAAAGTTAAGAGGCAAAGCGTGACTTTTTTCTTTCAAAGCAATATAGCTTCCAAACAGTAGGTCCTAGCGGCAAATGTAATATAACAAAAAAATATTCTTCATTAAATATCTGATCAGGAAACTATAGATATGTGCAAGACCAACTGAGCTAGAGCTTGTCAAAATGTTATATTTTCGTTGAGGGTGAAAAAACGTTAAAACGTGAATTTTTTCATTGCTATGTTATATAACTGAAAAGTTTCTCAATTATATTTCTGACTGGGGAACTGTCGTCAAAATTTCGATCTGAGCAATACCCACAGAGCTGTAGCTTGTTAAAATGTTATATTTTTGAGGGTGGAATAAATGCTTGTAAAAAAATTTTTTTTTTAGCGTAATGTGACTTTTTTTCATTCAAACCAATATAGCTCCTTAAACGTTTGGACCTAGCGACAATATAACAAAAAAATTTGTTGTATAACCAAAAATATTCTCCATTAAATTTCTGATTAAGAAACTGTCATCAAATATCTCCAAGACCCGAACTACACCGACAGAGATAGGCGTGTCAAATTGTTACATTTTCGAGGGGGAAAAAAATGTTGCAAAGAAAAACTTTGACCTTAAGCCAAAAGACATATCCATTTCAAAAACATACAATTAACTGATTATTGAAGATTTGGAAGGAATGGTGTGAGACTTGACTACTTGACTAAAATACTCATCTGATTGGTAGTTTTTTCCAGGTTGCCAGCCTGTATTCAATGGATTTACCAATATTTCTGAGTAAGCTGATATGAATTAATGTTTACAAACATTTCTATTATTAATTGATGGAATCGACTCTAAATCTCCATCTCAAATAATGTTCTATGATGATGAGTACTCATCTGATAACTTTTGGAATATTTTATCTATGTCATCCTCGAATAGCAGAGCTTACAACGGCATGCTATCAATATTAGTGTATTGAAGAAATACGATGGACAGCCAGTTTAGTCGCCAGTCACATGCTATATTGGATGAACAATATTTTTAATACTCTCATGAGAAACGCTGCGTTTCATAGCTGATTACTGATATTAAAGGATTCTCTTCTGGTCATGGAACAAGAAGGAAGAAAAATTATATTTTTAGCATTCTAATTGTAACAAGTGTATGAAGGGCCATGGGGGGGGGGGGGGACACGGTAGTCCAGCCTGGTCAATTTTAAGAAAAAAGAAATTTAAAGTTAAATTTGCCGAGATCAATTTTCAAAAAGTGAAAAATTATTATTATTTTTTTTTTAAAAATATTCTTTACACAGATAATTGTTAACCCCTTCACGATATTTCAAAGCCAAAAAATAATTCTTAATACTACTAAAATAACGAGGTCAATTAACGAAAAAATCCAATGAAGGATACTAGGTTAAGATCTGCCTGGATCTGACGATTTTTCATCAGGACATCCTTGGCCACCCTCCTTGCTGACAAATTAGTTTTCGTCCTTAAGGATACCATTTTGTTTAATCTTGCAGGATTTTGACAATTTTAAGGTGGCGGAAGGATATTCCGCCATTGTTGTCCTTTCTGAAAATTGAATTAATTATCACTATTCTTATAACGGACATTCTCTCTTCCTGTTTAATCCCTTGGATTTAAGTCCTTTTGGTCCTTGTCTAACACATTAAATGGGAAGTTGGAGATAGTCTCTCGATCATGAGGACTGCTTCTCGTTAAATGTTTTTACTAAATTTATAAAATATAGAACCGTGGCCGTGGGGGTTCAGGGCAGGATTTAGAGATGGCTCCTGCCATTATGCCCAAAAGCCCGTGAAGGATACTGGTTTAAGTTCTGCCAGGATCTGACGATTTTTTATGGCCAAGGGACTTCCTTGGCCAGTCTCTTCCCTACTAATTAGTTTTTGTCCTTAAAGATACTATTATGAGGTCTGCCAGGATTTAACAATTTCAAGTTGGCGGAAGGACATCCTTGGCCATTCTTCTTACCAACAAGTAATTAGATTTCGTCCTTAGGATACTATTTCGTTAAATCTTCAAGGTCCAACCAAAAGCCAGTAAGCGGGAATGAAGATAGTATTCTTCTGTGGCTTTGGACGTAATGCAGGGGCCATTTCCAAATATTTCTATATTGTACTAATTTAGAAAAACTTTCGCTATTGGTACAAGTATATAGGGTTAAGAGACTATCTCTGATCTCCCTACAAATATGTTAAGACACTGACTAAAACAGCCAAAATCCAAAGGATTGAACAGAAAGAAAGTCATTAAAAACAAAAATAGCTAATCCATTTTCAAAAGGACAAGGACGGAATATCCTTCGCTTCGGCCCTCAAAAATTGTTAGATCCTGACAAATTTCGAATTTTTTTTCTTTTAATGTTCTGTGAAAATGATTGAACAGGAAGAGAGATTGTTCTTTTAAAAAATGAAAGGATATAATAAATTTTTCAAAATGGCGAATTAAATTCTTGGGAAGGAGTGGCGAAGAATATCCTTCGACCGTCAGAAATGGTTAGTTCCTAGCAAAAATTAGCATCCTAGAATTGCTTAAAATTGGATGCTCAGCTGTTTTTTTATTGGTTTTACCAGGTATGCAAGTTTAAAATGTCGTTTATTTCTTAAAATATATACACAGTAATTTAAAAAAAAGTATAATATATTTTATTCAAAGTACTGACCCTCGCTTTCTACACATTTTGTCCATCTCTCGGGCAATATATGGATACCATTCCAAAAGAATGCTTCATCTTTATTTGAAATCCATTCATCGAGCCATTTTCGTACGTTTTCGAAATTGTTGAAGTGTTGCTCCACCAATGAGTGTCCCATCGATGAGAAGAGGTGATAATCAGAAGGCGCCAGGTCAGGTGAATACGGCGGGTGGGGTAGGAGTTCCCAACCAAGCGAAGAAATCGTTTCCTTAGTCAATCTGGCTGAATGTGCAGGAGCGTTATCATGCTGAAGAATGACTTTGGCGTGCCTGTGAGCCCATTCTGGGTGTTTTTTTTTTCGATCAATGCGTGACTCAAATTGATCATTTGTTGTCGGTAGCGCTCGGTATTGACTGTTTCGCCGGGTTTGAGAAGCTCGTAGTAGACTACTCCCTTCTGATCCCACCACACACACAGCATTGTCTTCTTCCCAAAACAATCCGGTCTTGCACTCGATGTGGATGGTTGCCCTGGCGTTACCCATGATTTTTTTCGTTTGGGATTCTGAAAATAAATCCATTTTTCATCGCCAGTTACAACTCGATGCAAAAAACCCTTTCTTTCGTGGCGTAAAAGCAGCATTTCGCACACAGTTTTTCGTTTTTTCCATCTGTCGTTCGTCCAATTCATGTGGAACCCATTTTCCAACCTTTTGAATCTTTCCCATAGCTCTCAGGCGATCGGAAATGGCTTGCCTAGTGACATTCAACTGTTCTGCCATCATTTGTTGGGTTTGGGTATTGTCTTCGTCTAATAAAGATTACAATTCGAAGTCCTCAAACTTTTTTGGTCGATTTTCTCGTTTTTGATCAGTAACATCAAAATCACCACGTTTGAAACTTTGAAACCAACGTTCACATGTCCTGACGGTTGGAGCAACATCGCCATAAGTCTCAACAAGAATTCGATGACATTCAGATGCCTTTTTCTTTCGATTAAATAAGAAAATCATGACATGCCGCAAATGCTCTTTATTTGGCTTAAAATTAGACATTTTTAACACCAAAGAAAGGTATGATACGTCCACGTAAACGACTTAAAAACAACTGACTTTTGTAAACAAATGACTAACAAACAAAATAGCGTTTAGAGATAAGCAAATCCTTCAATAGGCTAAGAGCGCATTCTATTGGAATTAAAACGACATTTTAAACTTGCATACCTGGTATGTGGACTATCGTTTATTTTTTCCCATTAGGAATATGTATGAAAATAAAGAATACTTCCTATACTATCAGATAGCTCCACCAGATAAAAATCTACTAAAAGTGGACTACTCCGATTCCCCCCCCCCCCCCCCCCCCCCCCCCCCCCCCCCCCCCCCCCCGACCCTTCATGTGCTAATTATCTTTACTATAACTAATAGGATATTGGCAGATTTATTTTTCTAGGCTTTTAGTTTAGCCTCTGTCATCACATACAGCATGTTTGATTGCACCATTGCTAATATGTAAAGACTGGATTTTCCTGCAATAAAAATCATTGAAATGTTCAATAAAACAATAAAATCAAATCGCTAAAAGAAGTTAAAAAGTAAAAAGTTATATTTATCTTTGTACTGATGAGTGATACACTTTATGCAGTAAAGCTTAAATATTTAAGCAGTACAATTAATGATTTCCAGTTTATAAAAAATAAAAAATATATATTGTTTTAAAATATAATATTAATACTCTCTAGAACAATAGCCGTTTATAATCGCATTATCAATCAGATAAATAAAAAAAAAAAAAATATGTCCCTCTTATACAACCCTTGAAGCGTTTTGGGTTCACTACTTTGTTAATGTTGTACAGTTACTGGGCCTACGGTTGTGAAAGGAAGGAATTTGGCCAAAATCAGGCTCGACTGCCACATTTTCCCCTTATAAGGCTATTTTAGAGGCAGGGTGATAATCCTTGACCTTAAAGCTAATTCACGGCTGAGATACAGATAATTCTAAAACAACAACAAAAAAAATTTTTAATTATGAAAACAAATAACTATCTAATGGTGTTAGTTTAATTATTTTATTTATCTCTTAAGGTTTTACCTGCATGAAATAAGTTGTTTTGTTTTTTTCTTTTGTTCAAAATAGATGAATTTTTGAGTTTTTCAGATAGTTAAAAAAACAAAAACAAAGGAAATAAAAAAAAATTTGGTCATTGACTTATACTGTCATAGACTTATTCAATTTTTTTTTTTTTCATTAAATTATACCTCGTTTAATCCGATGTATGTTTTAAGCAGAAAGGGTCTTTTCTACACTACGCCTGTAATCAATTTGGCTTGTTTTTATAACCTTAAAATGTTAGACGTGCAGTGTAACCTTCACTTCTTGTTCCTGATATAAGAGGAATGAAGAACTAAAAAATACACTGCTTCCCTAGTGTAAGGATTCGTAAAATCATTGCCAGAAAAAAAATTTTTTTCATAGTGGCGACTTAAAAATTCAAACCTATAGGAAAGATGTTTTTTCATTTAAATCCCATTTGATTTATTAAAAACTATTTAGTCTTTGTTTTATCCTCGGTATAATAATTTTTCGCTAGGTATTATTATAAGAATGTTCGGTATTGTGTGAACTGACTCCTTAATAACTAATTTTGAATCAGTAGGGGACAAAAAAAAGAAGAATTTTCTTCTATATCATAAATTTATTAATAAATTGCTTACATCTTGTATTTATAGTTGATCTATTTTGTCAACTGAAAAAAAAAAAAAAAATTATTTTATGCAGGATAAAACTAGCACCAAAAGTTCTTTTCGTACAGTTTTCCTGAAATTCAAATCTCTGAGAAAAAAAAATACAATTGCATGAAAGTCCAGTCTTTACTTTTAAGTATTGTTGACTTAGTCTAGGAGACGACACATTTATTCAACAGACGAACGCATAGCTACCAATAAAAAAAGAGATGCTCTGAACCAAATTTTATGAGTGAAGGAGATATGTAATTAATTATTGGAAACGAATAACCTCGGATAAATGCCATTATGCAAATTCTTTATAAAATAAAGAATGACATGTGGTGTTGGTGTTTAAGATGAAGGAGAAATTCATAAGGATTGATAATCGGATTTAAATGAATTTTTCATATTTTACTCCGTTCTGTAGGAATGGAATTTTGTAATTAGTTAGTTATAATATTAGAATCAGGTTGTTCTGGAGTATATGGAAAACTTCAACTGCAAATTTTGTTGAAATAGTTGTGGAAGAACTTCAAAAATATTGACTCTTTTAACGTACGGAGGCCAGGAACATGAGAAAGATGAACGAGGCTGTTTGTTTTTCTTATATCAAAGATATCAAGTGCAAATTATTTGTTATAAGGAGAAGAATATGATGGCAAGCATTTTGTAAAAAATTTGTTTCCTAATTTATTATCCATCGTTAAAGAATTAACGTAAATGGGGGATCTCAAGTGAACCATGAACGATATCGATGAAGTCAAGTATAGAATATCTGATGTATTAGGCACTATTCTGGTTCATTGAACACTATAAGAGGTAAATTTATTTGCAGCTTAACCGATTTCCGATCAAATAAGACCTTCCTATGTCTAACTGTTGCATATGGATTGTAGGAATCAGCTCGAGCAAAAAGAAATGAAAACAATATGCTTACCTTTAAGGAGATTTTTTTTGTATTGATTCTTAAAACTAAAGCTATGCCTGTTAATACTGAATTTATCTGGATATTTTCAAAGCAATGTTCTCGAAAAGTAGCATTGCGTGACAAAATGGATACCATGATTGATGTCATGAGTCTTATTAATCAGATCTCAAATCAGATGAAGGTAATATTTTAGATGGGCTGGCACGTAGTGTCAATATCTGATGATATTTTGAAATTAGCACGATCAAAAACTGTAAACACATAAGTTTAGGCTGTAGGTACGGCCAGGAATTGAGTAATAAAAAGATGATACAGAAGAAATTTACCCATTTAACAATATTTACAGATTCTGCTGATTTAGTATTTTTTAGGAAGTATTATGTGTATCCATAAGTTTTTCGGTTTTGAAGGGTGAAATGAAAAAAGTTTTTTTTTAATTCGAAGAATAAATTATATTCAATAATGTTTTTGTTAATGACCTCTTGCCATATCTTATATCTCTTGACAATTTCATTATTCTACTCTCATTTAAACACTTGGATTTAAGAGGTGAAGAACTTATTGAGGTACGTTTTTGCGTCTCACTGATCCTGTTGAGAAAGTTTTAGAGAGAGGCTGGAATAACTGGTAGCAGTAGAGGTAAGGTCCAGAGAATATGCTGGGTGGGGAAAAACATCTCAACCAAGTTGCATTAATTTTTGGTTGCGGAGTGGGGTCTGGTGTCATGGTGGAATACGACACCTTTGTAACCAGTTACAGGAGTTTCTGCTGCAATCCTTGATCCAAGTTCATTGGTTGTGTGCATAGACCTTTAAATAGATAATTTTCCTTGAGAAAATATCTCGTAAAACACCACACCATAATGATCTCCTATGTAGGGAGCAAAGCCTTTATCGAATGTAGGCTGTTCCTTATGCTGGGCAATCTGTGCACTACATTTTCTTGAATGATCCACTTTTTGTCATCTGTCACTATCCATTTGAGAATCTGGTCCATTCGAACATGTAGCCGAGCTGTTTTAAACGTCTTTGAAAGGTTCCAAAACCTATTTTCCAGTGTCTCCTCAATTTTCTTGTATCTGTAGCGATCATTCTTTTTACAGTAAAACTTTGTTATAACACTCTTCAAGGGAGTGGAGAAAAAGAGCGCTATAACCGAGAAAGTGTTAGAAGTGAAAAAATAAAATAAAATGGTTAGTTAAAAATAGTATATGTTTATAACAAAAAATACACATAGGTATTGTAAATTTATAGACAAGTATTGAATGAAATAAATGAATGTAAAAAGGAAATAAGAGTAAAGAATGAATAGTGTTTATATAATTATTTACGAACTTTTAAGCAGGTTGGTTTGAAATATTAATTTTTTTTTTTTTTGTTTTACACAAACTAAACTTTTTTAAAAATAGCTTTTTCTAATTCATTCATTCACTGGGCTGAGGAAGATGAAATCCTGAAATAAAATTCAATTGTTATTGTAAACATTCAGGTATTATTGAATTTGAGGAAACATTTTATAGGGGATCAAGAAAATTATAAAAAATCTGTTCTCAGAATCGATTAGATATGTGCCATGTGCTGTTTCTTTTCTGTTTCTAATTCAGTTGTACACTTAATTTATTTTTGTTAACACAAATGCAATTTCATTTTTACATAGGTAATATTATTCAATAATAATAAAAATGTGTTCATACCTTTCATCGTGGCGTTATAAACCGAAAATCGACAAAGAGTTAACTTTCATTCAAAATTCCCTGCTTGGACTGGGGCCCTGTAAGAAAGTGTTTTATATGGGAAATTGTTATAAACGAGGGTTTTATACTGAAGTTTTACTGTATTTAGTTCCTTGATGTCCCTCAAATCAACCTTGGTGGATCAACCATATCTAGACATCTAGACTTGTATTTCTAGAACTAAACTCTGCCAACCATATCTGAGCAGTACATTTTGTTAAGGCACCTGTCTCCGTGTACGTCACATATCTCTCGTTCTGCGTCCTAAGGCTCACTTGTCTATTTTGAATTAAAAAAAAAGAAAATATGTCAAAAATGAACCTAATCCTTGTAACAGGTTCACTATACTATAGCACAACACAAACAGAACTAATGCCAACGAAACCAAATTTAACAGATTTGAAAAGTGGCCTTTGACCTTTCCGACAAGTATCATTATTGTCAGATAAGGCAAGTAGAACCTTTGAGAATAGTTCACACTATTAAAAACCGATTAAACTTATGGATCCACCATGTTTATATAATTTTTTTTTTCATTGATTACTGTTATCTAAGTGATAATTTTATATTTTGACAGATTTTTGTGAAATTTATTTTATTTAATGCATACTAGTTAGCTGTTATTAAATAAACTCTCGACTATCCATGGAATCGGGTGGTACACCTGCGAGAAAGCAAAATCAGCAAAATAGCCAAGAAAGGACATTATTTCAATTTTCATTTACAATAAAAGGTAAAAAAAAAAAAAAAAAAAAAAAAAATATGAGTGAATAAACAGTTACATATTATTGGGCCTGTAAATATGACTCTGCCCTGTTCATGAAAATTAAACACATTTGCTTCTCAATAAACTAAAAAAATTATTTATCCAAAGTTTACTCCATCTGCTGCTACAACTTTTGAGCAATTCACGGTTTCCTTGTCAGGAAGAAGTTCTGGTCTTTTGAGGTAATGCAATTGCAACGAGGATATCATATGTTATTAAGAAATATTTCAACCAGAAGTCTAATAGGAAGTATTCATTTCATTATTATTTGCTAAAGTATAATGAAGAACTGGACGATTATAGACACTCTTAATGGTAAAAATTGATTTTAGTTGAATCTATCGTAGTTTAGATCCTCGTGAAGTTTTTTCTTATTTGCTTAGAATGCATAACTATACACTTCCTCTGTTTAGTTTATTTTTTTAAATTAAAAATTTATGATCGTATTCTCATTTTTACTTCACTATATATTACCCTTTACTATATCTGACTGGATTCTAATCTACCTGCGATTCTTTAATTCTGTCAACTAAGATCTAGGTTCTTTAAAGAATGCTAAATAAATACCTTGAATCAATTGCTGGATAAGTATTTTTATAATTTAAACAATCATTAAAAATTATTAAATTTTCAATTATATTGTAACAAAGATGTTATTTTTTTTATGTTTTAGGCTATCGCTGGTCTTAACGGTATGCAGCTAGGCGACAAGAAGCTAATAGTTCAACGCGCGAGCGTCGGTGCGAAGAATACAATATTAGGTCAGCAGCTGCCTGTTACGATTCAAGTTCCAGGTCTCAATTTGGTGTCTGCGTCAGGTCCTGCTACTGAGGTTAGTATTTATTTTTATTTCATTATTCAATTGAATGACGTCTTTCTATCATAATGTTTATTGATAAATGGTTTACCACTTTCTGTGATATTTAGTTTATTAGAAGACTATAGTGATTTCACTTAAGAAAAGCAGTTCAAACGCGCATGCAGGGACTCCTGGAAAGGAATTTCCCTCATGTAATTACTCAGAGGGAATATAGGCGACACCCTTTTTCCCCGTCACTGCACGATTTAACTGAATGGGCTATAATAAACGAAGTATTGCACAATGGTTAAGGACTCATAACATTGAAGTTGACATGAAAATGACCAAGGAAGAGATGATGCTAAAGCTATTAGACGTTCCTAAGGTGAAAAAATACTTAATAGACGCTATTTTGAAAAAACAAGATCATACGCCTTCACATTTACTCCCCCCCTCCCCTCTTATCCAGATTTAAATCCAATAGAACTTGTTTAGGGAGACATAAAAGGGGAAATAGTAAGGACAACGTGAAATTCTAATTTAAAGAAAAAGAAAGAGCTGAGCTAGCTGAAAAGATTTTTTAATGAATATTCACCCGACAAATTGATGAAATATTGTGTTCATGTAGGAAACATTGAAAATTATTATTAAGTTAATTGACTGCATTGCAGATACTGAAAAAGATGGAATAATTACCAATTTAGGAGAGAAGTCAAGTACTGATTAGAGTAATATAAGTATTGACTCAGAATGAACTATAATTATTACAATACCTTATTCAATCTAAAATATTTACATCTGCATGCCACTTCTATCTTCATATTCGTTTTATATTGTACACTGAATAAGAACACTTAAGCACTTGTTTAGAAAACAACTTTAAAAACCATTTATTAAGGCATGTAGATCTTACTACAGGGTGGTCTGAAAAGTTTCCGACCTCAACATGAACATGGCAGCACTTGTAAATGAAAGTCTAGTGAATTCGTTGTTCATCTGTTGACAGTTACTCACCAAAGTTTCAGCCATTTTGGACGCACAGTTGTTATGTAACAGTCATTTGAGTGAATTAATGTGAGTGTTTTTGTGAAAATGGACAAAATCTGTCATTAAATATTTGTTTTAGGCAATACGCCTACGCAAATAAAAGATGAGTTGGAGTCTGTGTATGGGGACTCTGCACCATCATTTATTACAGTGAACTTTTGGGCAGCTAAATTTAAACCGTAAGAGCTTGGAAGACGATGAACGTCCAGGAAATCTAAAAACTGCAACTACCAATGAAAACATCACCAAAGTTCAACAAATGGCGCTAGACGACTGCCGAATTAAAGTGAGAGAGATAGAAAAGGTTATGAACATGTAAAAAGAACGTGTTTGTCACATATTACATCAACATTTATGCATGAGAAAGCTGTCCTTGCGTTGGGTGCCACTTTTGCTCGAATGGACATTTCCAATGCTCTGTTGGCACAGTTTAGGCGCAATAAATTTTGAAGTTTTGGAGCCGATTGATAATTGTAGATAAAACTTGGATACACAATTATACACCCGAAACAAAAATACAAATCCATGAATTACCGTTTGAACTGCTTGACCATCCGCCTTACTCACCAGATCTGGCCCCAAGTGACTTCTTTTTGTTCCCTCATCTAAAAATTGCGCTCGGAGGACAGAGAATTTCATCAAATGAAGAGGCAATCACCTACGTAAACAATTAATTATTTTGCAGAGAAAAACGCCAAGTACTATTTGGACGGGTTACAGAGATGGGAGAAGTGTGTAGAGTTACAAGGAGACTATGTTGAAAAATAAAAAAATAAAAATTAGAAAAAATGTTTTGTATCTTTGTTAGGTCGGAAACTTTTCAGATCACCCTTGTGTATTTCTTTTTTACCTTTGTGCTTTATTATCAGATTTTTTTGCACTGATGTGCATTGAATCGCCTACATTTTTTGTTTTTTGAGTAAAAGTTATTATTTAATTGTAGAGAAATGGTCAGGGATGCAGTGAGGTATAATTTCTCCACTATTATATCATATCCATCATCCATAGCATCTTTATTATTTAATTGTTTATAAATCAGTTTTTTGCTTCTCCTGTAAAAGTATGTTTTTTCACATAGGAGGTTTCACCATTGCAACGACGACGATCTGTTGGTTTCTAGAACTAAATATGGATGTCTAACCTTTGAAACTATTTTTTAAACTAGACTAAGTATAATATAAGTGGCTAATCATTTATAATTCCACATTATTGCATTATTGTTGTTGTCTTTCAATTATGATTTTCTGAAAGCTCTTGTAAACGGGCAACATTAATTGAACTTTCATGGAGGAAAATTTCACTTCATTGCTTTAGCTGCTGTTTTTTTTTTCTAGTTACGTCTTAATATTAAGAATAATTCATAAAAAACCATCATATTTCTTAAACAAGATCACAATATAAAGCAAACGAGATTACTTAATTTTTTACTCAACAGTTCTGATATTGATAAATATTAAATATGTTTAAATTTCATATTTTCATTCCTTTATCTTTTTTCTTTTTCTCCATACACTCCCATCTAATTTAATATTTTTATTTTTTATTTTTTAAAGTAACAAACATTGTACACATTTATTTTAATCTGAATAATGTATATTCATGAAGGCATTGTTTAATGAATTATTTTCTTACGTCCTTAGGTACTTTGCTTGTTGAATATGGTCACTCCGGATGAATTGAGGGATGAAGAAGAATATGAAGATATACTGGAAGATATTAGGGAAGAGTGTAACAAATACGGGATTGTTAGATCTTTGGAAATTCCAAGGCCTATCGAAGGAGTCGAAGTACCAGGCTGTGGGAAAGTAAGATCAGTTTTATTATTTTTATTTTTATTTTTTTAATTTATTTTCTGGACGAGGTTTGAATAATTATAATAAAAACAATCAAAGATATTCAATGCTCAATTAGTAACACATTGACTTTGACATTGGGAGGTGCAGTAGTTCAGTGGGTAAGTCACTTGACTATCAAGGTCATGAGTCTGAGTTTACTATGAAAGGATAAGTATACCTGGGTTAGACTAATTTAGCTACATATTATAGATTAAGGTCTTTATGGATAAGTTTATCTGTGAAGTAGTATTAAAGATTGGATACAAGATGAATTGGATGGTTTAGTGGAGCCATAAAGCTAAGCTCCATTTGTCCTGATATAGGCCAGGCATGTAAGGATTTTCAGAGGAAAGTTTTGATTTTCTCACCCTCTTATGTTTTTTGGGTCGCTGAATACCAATTTTTTTTTTTTTTTTTTTCCCTAATTAGGAGCCTTATAGGTCTATTAATAATTTTCTCCTTAATTCCATGTATCTATCTATTAGGTACTTTCTTTCGAAACCTTTATTCCTGAATTATTATTTAACTAGGTTCTTTTTCTCATAAATTAAGAAGAAGAAGAAAATGAACTTTATTCTGGGACTACTTGTCCCCTAAGAATAACATATGATTACAGTACATAGGACAATCGTCTGGCTTTGATAATTAATTATTGTAAATATTAATAATAGATAATAATAAAAATTGATTCATAATTAAATTAGGAGTTACTAAATAAATGAGAAATTTTGTAAAAGGATACATCTTATGTATACTATTATAAGATGTATAAGGATACATCTTATGTATACTATTATAATGTCTATTATATAAATATACATATTTTACATTTGCTCAGAAGATTAAAAAATTAAGGAGGTAAAGGAATAGAGGTAAATTAACTCTAAGAATTGTATATGTCAGCTATTCTTCTGTTTAGATTTTACTCTTTCATAAAACGTCTCTATTTCTTTAAGGTTGGTACTATAGTTGGTCCTGTTTTGAACATTTTTTATTTTCTTCGAAAATATTTTAACCTGTAGGGTTAGCTAATATTCTGAGCTGACTTATATTTGAGAAAAATAAATATATACCATAGATTTATGTTATAATAATAATAATAATAATATTAAAGAGTTTTATTTCAATAACTTTTTAACAATTTATAATTTTGTAAAACATTAAATTAATACCTCTTTTGAATAAAACAATTAACACGCCATGGTTGATTTAGAATTATAAATTAAAAGTAGAATACATTTATAATAGTAGGAGAAAAATTATTTTAAAAAACCTACACAAAATAGATAAAAAAATGTATAATAAAAAAGCATATTCTTTGAATTAAAATAAATGAATTTTGTACAACAAAATTTATTACATTTAAGGAATAATTAACTTATATATTACTTCCTGTTGTTTGCATTAAGGGATTTCCTGAGTTTTTTGTTGAGTTGAAAAAGTTCCAGGTCTGAGAGTGAATGAACGAACCGTTTCATTGTTTGGAAATCTAAATCAAGAAACATGGGGTGAATGACCCAGTAGTAGGCACTTTAAGGGAACTTTTCAGGACACTATCATATAACATGTTCACAATTTTACTAATGTTTTGATAATAACTGCCAATAGATCACAAAAACCTTTTAAAATACTTGTTTACTTTTAAATTGGTCAAAATAATGTTGAAAAAAGTCTTTTAACCTATCTTAAGGTTGATATACAATTTCACCAGTAGTAGGCACCAAATTTCCAGAAGTTGGCTGGGAATCTCACCAGTAGTAGGCATTTAAATTTTTATTTGAAGGCATCAAAATTCTGGTAGTTGGCAGGGAAGTACACCAGTAGTACACATTATTTTCATTTATAATTTTTTTTTTTTTTACATTTTATTATAAACTAATAAAAACAATTAATAAAAATATAAATTAATAGAAATAATTATAAACAAATATAAATTAATAAAAACAATTAGGTAGGTTTTTCACTGCTGAAACAGCTGCCAATAGTGATACCTCTGAGTATGCCCACATTTAACTGGCAGCATTGTGATTTATCTAGAAATTTGGAAGTCAGATATATGTCCTTTTTTTAAAGAAAAAGATACCTCAAGAGTAGTCCATGGATATAAAAAATGTGTTATTCTATCCTTAGAAGAAATGCAGTTCCAGTAGTAGACACCTACCGTTGTAGTCACCTACCAGAAGTAGGTACCACCTACCAGAAGTAGGTACCACCTGCCTACTATTGGAACAACCCATTTTCTGGGAAAAACTAAATTACCAATAATGTTATAACTTAAAAACTTAAGTTAATTCAATGTGCCACTTCATAAAGGGTTTTTTTTCCAGTAGTAGGCACTCAGTTTAAATGAAATTTACTGTTTTAAAATTATCATGCAATCCAAAATAATGTGATTTTAAGATTAAAAATAGATTTTAAACAAAAAGATTGAAATCTGAAAGGTTTTTAGACGAATAAAACTTATATAAAGACACTCATCTCCTTAGTTGATCTGTCTAGGTAGAGGGCCAACTGGAGTCTTTTTTGTTGATGAATCAGGTTATCCCATATAATCTTTCTACTGCTTAGCTAATCTTTGATAATTTGTTACTAGTAATGTTTATCTTCAAGAGAGTGCTGAATTCTCACTAATCCATCCAAATCTAGTTCTTATTTTAAACAATTGAATTTCAGATGCCTACTACTGGTCACTTTACTCTATCAGTTATTTTTGTGCTCTTGGGGTAGTCATTCATGGTTCTCATACATTTGTCTTGTATCCTATTTATTTATTTATTTTTTTAGTTGAAGTCAAGTTTGTTGCTCCATAGAGGAGTATGTTATATGATTATTGATTGAATCACGTGTTTACCCACTTTGTTATTGTTAATTGTGGTAATAATAATTGTTGAATGTTTCAGGTGTTTGTTGAATTTAATTCTATAATTGACTGCCAGAAGGCTCAACAAGCCCTAACCGGAAGGAAGTTCAACAATCGGGTCGTTGTAACATCTTACTTCGATCCGGATAAATATCATCGTAGGGAATTTTAGTCATGGACACTCTTTGTACCTCTACAATTATTACTGTTACAATTTTTTTTTTTTTTTTTTTTTTTTTTGTTTTGTTTTGTTTTGTTTTGAGCAAGATGTATGTTAATATCTTATATTATATGAGCAGAGGCTTGAAAATATTTCTGGTGTACTCTCAGTGCAAATAGACTAAAAATATTTATTTTATTTTGTCCATTTTTAAGAGCAAAATATGTGTGTTTTTATTAAAAATATATTTTAATAATATGTGAGGTCCATTAAAGTAAATTTTTGTATTATTAATGCAAATTCTTTACCTTAGTTTTTATGAACGGTAATTTCTAAGTTGTACATAATATATAATGTGTTATATAGAAATGTTTATCAATTATCATTAACAGTGGTTTTATTGAAACGATTCTCTCAAAATATATGTTAACCGCTCCAAAACATATGAAAATAAGGAATTATGTTAAATGTTTAACTAATTTTTGTATTTTATATTATTTGAGTATAATTAAAACATTGATTTAATTTAATTTATGATTTTATGACTTTATTTTTATTTCTCAATATATGTATAATGTTAGTAATGAATTATGAGTAATCACTTCTATCCAACAAAAATCTGTTTAATCATCTCTGAATAAATATGAATTTTTACATTTTTTTATTTATTTTTATCATCCTTCATAGTAAATTATGTAAAACTTCCATTTTCACTGTAAAATTCATTATTATAATTTGTTTTAGATGATTAAATTGAAGAAGGCAGTTTTAACATACAAAAGCAACTTAAACTTAATGTTTCATAATCATAAAACCATTTAATTTTTTCTCATTTCTAACAATATTTTGATTATATTTTTTAAATCAAACACCTTGTATTTTCAGTTTTCAACTTAAACTGTTCTCATTACTGATACCCCATTTATTTAAAAATGGATCGAGATCATGAGAAAAAGAAGACAACATTGAACTATAGAAATATTATGATGTGAGCCAAGTTTTAGTTGCTTCGTTTGTTAAAATAAAAAAACTTGTTTGAAAGCCCTTATTAGGCTAAAACTAAAGATAAAATTTTTGTTAAAGCTCAACTCACACGTTCAGCATTTTAATTATCAAATTTAGTTAGTTACAAAATATCTTTCTTTCACTTGAAATTACAAATAACGAGTAATTAAAGATAATGTAACTAACAACAGGGGTTTTCAACTTGCGGTTTATTAACAAATAACAATATATTAAATACTCACACACACAGAATAATATTCATTAACATTAGCATAATAATAATAACGGACAGTTAACTACTATTTACTACATCATTAAACACTACACAAAGACATAACCATGCTAATTAAATTCCATCTTGTTATTACTCTGTCTCCTAGCAACGAGTAAATACTCCTTGGCGAGTCTAGGTCACTTAGCAACGGGGGGAGTTCTCTTTTTGTTACAATATTATAAATTGTTTAACTGTGGTAAGCTATGTAGAAAAGGGAATTTCCAGAAACATTCTTGAATGTTATTATTCGACTATTAATAACATAATACTTTTTAGTTTTTAATTAAATCATTCTCACACCTTGCCATTTATTTATGGCTACTCATGCTTTTTACTATTGTTTTATTATAAATTGTTCGTTCCATTTAGAGGATGTTTATAAAAATTATAAATTTCAACACTTTTATTCATTTCTTTTCTGACAATTTTTTCTCTAGTTTTAGAATACCACGTTTATTTAATATTATCATATCTATTGAATAAAATAAAATTTTAAAAGCCTGTAGAGTGATTTCTATTTGCATCTAGAATGGAATCTGAGGATCTGCTGGAAGGAGGGAAATTTGAAAGTTTTTATTTAAAAACGTTACTGCTACAATGGTTAAACAGTATGTTAAAAGGAGCAAGCCACCTCTTCGCAAGTAATACAAAATATTTACAAGACAAATAAAATAAAATCATCAAATTCATAAATAAGGTAAGAAAAAAAAAATAAAAATAACCTAAATGGGAGTAACAATTTTTAAATGATAGACCAATGCTGGAACAATAATTAGATGAAAATGAAATGTTTATTTTATCTCAGTTATGATAAAACAAAATTATAATGTAAACATTCATATATAATTATAATAAAGATTTTCTTCTATAAATCCATTGGATTTAATACCTAATCATAAAGGAATTGTCTGAATTTAAAATTGTTGAGTGAAGAATGGCATATTTTGGTTCTGAGTTCCATAAATTGGATGCCCTACTGGTTTCAGTGTAGATTACAACCACCTGTTTCTTTTTGGAAGAGGCGAACTTTTGTTTAAAGTGAAGGAGATTTGAGGTAGTAGTATTTGTCTTTTTTTTAATAACGATAAAATTGAAAATAACTAAATTTTATTATCGATTTCACGCTCTCGATAACATCATACGTAGTAACCTCTCTTGCAGAATGGGGCTCGCCACCTATTGGTCGATTTTCAAACTTAACTGATATTGACATATCGTTTTATAAACAACAAATTAAAATTTAATTGAATACAAGTAAATTTTATTACTGCTGAACCTTCCTTGAACTATGAAGATGATGTAGTTAAAATTTGATACTGAGTGGTTTAGTTTGCGTAGTAATCATGAGGGCTGTGAAATATATCCATTTGCATATTTCTCCTAGCCAACTAAAGCGTCTAATATCATCAAAACAAACATGTTTTGAGGCATGTGGAATCAATTTGAGTTATTTTTATTTTGCATTAAATACACATTTTTAACTGTAATTGCATAATACAATACATATCCGGCATTTTAATTTTTCATATCTGTGCATATTTAGATATAAATACTTATTTTGAACTTATTAGGCGTATTAAGTTTGACATTTGATTTTTTTTTTTTATGTTTCTTAGTAGACAAAAAATAAAATATGAATAAAAACCGAAAAATAGCTATGAATCTCCCCATATTCTTTTTTCCCACCTAATGAATGCGTTCCTTTTTGTCCAAATGCTGATTCTTCCCTTTGCACGAACTTTTGATCGTATTTGCTACTCTTGGAATTGTTTAATCAGATTAATTTATTGTTCTGCTTACGCTCAAATACTTGGAATATTATTTAACTTTTCTTATTTTCCTTCATCCTATCATCATTCCATTACTCAGTCTCTGACACAATGTCCACCAAGACATATTTGTGTACTGAAAGCCCGAAAATCAATCTTACGAAGACGAAAGATCTTGGAAAGTATGTACATGAGTTCTCAATTGATTCCTTAAAGGTTGATGGAGGTAATATACATATATTCTGTTTGTTTTGATTAAGTTGTATCAATTACTGCACATTTTTTTTAGTAACATAGCATATAAAACCAACCAAGTAAAAATGAAACATAGGTAAGAAATCAAAACTTAAACAAAGTATTGTTACACAAACTGCCACTGGATCAGAAAATCCTGGTTTTGTTGGAGCTTACATACCCATCCATAAATTAATCCACTATAAGTTTTATAACGTGTTTTTTTTTTAAATATTCGCTATCCCTTTTTGTATTTTAATAGTCTTCTTCCAGTACTTCCCCTTTTTAACACAATAACTTAAAGCTGAGTTTGTACTTATGTATAAATATATATTGAAAATTTTTATTTTTCTAAATAATGTAGATAGTTACATACTATCGGTATTTAATTGCATATTTTACCTAATATATTTGTATATTTTTCAGTTTTTATAACATATAATTCAAAGGCATATTGATCAGAAATAAAAAATGACTTTCCATTTTACATACATATATAGTAGTACAGACACGCCCGAATTTACAGTCCCGTCGGCTTAGGCAGATAATTTTTTGCCGCCCCCACCCCCCTTTCCTGACATATCCAACAAATACAGAATTGATGAATTGGGAGGAGGATTCTTTCCCGCAGGAACAAAGCCAAGAAGGCACATTTTTCAAGATAAATATAGAAAGTTTCTTGCTTGTTTTGGTAGAGTCAATACAGTTTAATACAAGAAACAAAGACGTTCTTGAACGTAAAAATCTTTATTTATGCAACTCTTTGATTACTAATTTATTTCTTGAAGAATAGTTAATTTAGGCTAGGCTTGCTTTTTAAGGTCTCATATGGATTATTTTTATTAATTATCAGAGGTCACAATGTTTGATATTTTTATTTAAAAATACATAGAATCCGATTAGACCTTTGTATCAATACTAAAGAAACTCTTCGCGCACAGAAAAGGCAATAATCACAGATAATATGGTTCATTATTGACACTTATGACGGTCTCATTGAAAAGACTTGTAATTTTCGAAGTATGAACTCTATATCGATGTGCCTAGACTGACTTGGTGTTGTTCGAAACCATCAAGTTAGATTTTAACCCATAGACAATTCTATTCTAATTCTAAAAAGCAAATTTATTTTGAAGCGGTCCCCCTTTAAAAAATTAACAACCAACCATAATTTTTTAGAGAAAAATATATTTTATGACTTTATATTACTAAGTATTGATTAGAATTGAATATATATAAAATCGATTTTTTTTTTATGAATTGTAAATTTATTTTATTTTACTTTTTTATTTCTTATATTGTTTGTTTCTGCACAGGTACAACCCTGTTGTTGTTTTGGCTCCGGGTAGGTACCGCTGAAACCACGTGTTTAAAGTCGTAAGGTTTCATCTACGCGTTACAAGTTTTTTTCCGGTTGTAGTTTTTAAAATGAAGACTCCTAAAGTTGCAACTCCGAAACCTAAGCTTAAGTTCAATACACCTAAAAGTGGTCTCGTCAGGAAATCCCTTGGTAATAATTCAACAGCATCTTTAAAAAAAATAGCATCTAAAGGTAAGGAACAGGTGCTCTCCTTGGTCAAAGACAATGAAGAAAATGTCGATTTTAAAAATAAAACACCAAAGAAGTCAAGAATGTCCCTACCGGCCAATGCTTTAAGGAATGCCAAAGAAAGTCCTGTAAATTCTAATAATGGAAAAACACCGAAGAAATCTCCAAAACCCAAGAAAGCAGCCACTCCCCAGTCGCCTAAGTCAGGTAAGCAAAATAATGTAACTAGTAAAACTCCAGGAAAAGATTCTCCTGGTTCTAAACCACAAAATGCTAAAAAAACACCTCTGAACAAGAACATTACACAGAATGTTAAGACTCCAGCTTCTGCTGAAAATAATACTTCTCCTATTAAACAAAACGTTGAGTCGAAAAAGAATAAGGTGCCATTTAATTTAGATGACTCTTTAGCAAATAAGACTCCTAATGGCCTCAAGCAGAAGAAAGGAACAAGCCCTGGAAAGTCTAAACTTAATAGCCCTGAAGTGGAATTAGGTTTACAGCTGGAAGAAGCTCTTAGTCCTAAATCAAAGAAAAATAAGAAGAAGAAAATGTCCATCGGTGTTAAAGTAGCTGCTCAAGGAAAGGTTGGAGTAAACAAGAAGGCTGTTAAAAAGTTGGACACAACTAATGATAATTCTGCATCAGACTCAGTTCCAAAGAAGAAGAAGAGAACCAGGAGGCGTAAGGCCAAAAAGAATGTAGAATCCAAGCCCTCATTCTTGAAACCCGTTAATGTAAGTAATTTTAACTTGATATGTGTTTATTATTAAGTATATTGATTTAAAATTTTATGCTGAATTATTATTTTAGGCAACAAATGCAGTTAATGCTCTCCTTAAGGCGACTCAACCTAAGAAGTCTGATCTTCTTTCTGACGATGACTACATCTTTTTGCAATTCAATTTATTAAAACAGTCTCAGGATGCCAGAGGTGTCTATAAAGTGTAAGTGTTTAAAAGTTGAATCTTCAGCATTATAATACATAAATTTGGATACTAAATAGCCTTTTCTCCATAAGTTTTAGTCATAATGTTATTATCATTCATTTGCTGCCAAACTGTTTGATTATATTGGATAATTTATTTTTGTTTAGGCCAATCCTTCTTTAATATTTGCAATATTGTTAGTATAATCCCTTATATGATAATGGAATTGCTGAAATATTTTTTCTTCATCATACTTAATGAGGAATTATGGTATTGTATGACTACAATTGAAAGTAGGAAATATTCGGGAAATACCTTTCCCGCTTTCCTACAAAATATTCCATCACAAAGTTCTTATTAACACTGATATTTTTGTCGTAAATCTTTGAAACTGTAATCATTTTAACTATTAAAAGTATTAAATGAAGAATAACAAGATCATAAATTATAATTATTACAGCATTAATCGTTATCCGAAATAAAGGATTTTATCATGAGTGAAACTGTGGAGTACTAGACAAAGCTAGTGAGGATTGTAGTTAAAATAATAATTAGTTTTCAATTTAAAGATAAAAGATTCTAATTAACTTTGAAGCTGTCTTGCATAGAAGGTATTACAGTAAAATTTTACTTAAAAATAATAAAACATTACTTTTTGTATTTTATTCGGTGGTTGTCTTGAAGAAATGGATAAGTTAAATTATCATGAAAATTAGTTAACTATTTACCTTCAAAGCAGGATTTTTAATGTCTGTGTTATTGAAAACTTTTCCTGTTCTTTTTCGCCTCGGAATTATTTTATATTAACAAAGGTTTCTTGCCTCACTCTGTTCGTTCATTAGTTTTATTGAAAATATTGTATGGTCACAATGTCCAAGGATCATGATTTTATTATTGAATTCATTGAAATGTGTAAAAGTTCAGTTTATTTATTTATTTAATGTGACAATGAATTTCTTTGAAGAAGCCAAGCTTTACTCCATTGCGTTCTTTTTCCCTGCTGTATCTTCAGAACTAAAGCTGAGGCTATTTCAATAGCGACAGTCTTGATAAGTGTACTCTTTTAAATGAAAATTAACCTTATATGTGTTAAATACTTTTAATTAGTGAACTGTTACATGCAACTCAACTTTTCGCAACCACACTTTTCTAGGCTACAGAGAAGAACTTACTGGGAATAGTGAGTTCTAAACTGAGAATGGATATGACCATGTAAAAGGGCCTTAATAAGGCCTTAGAGTATCTATTTTGCCGTGAATGGTATTTTTAGAGTAATTTCAGGATTTAGGAAAACTGCATGAAAAGTTTATCGAAAAGTGCATAATTTTGACTTATCCATTTCTTCATGACAGCCAGAGATATTATATTAAGTAATCAGAATTAGTAAGTTTATGATCTCTGTGTCTTGTAAAAGGTGGGATGTTGGTTTAGTATTAGTAAAATGAGGGGATACCATTTGTCAAATAAGCATGGTAGGTTGACATTAGGTTACTATAGTCTAGGTTATTGATATCTAATCTTGATGAGATTATTATTTTAATTAACCTATTTTGTATTGTTTTCAGTGTACTACCCCATTCCATCCTTTCTGATACACCTGAAGTTTGCCTCGTAGTACCCGATCTTAAAGGTAAACGAAATGAACCAGAAGAGGCAATCGAACATTACAAAGAATTTTTGAAACAGAAAGATATTACTTCAATTACTGAGGTAATATCACTAATTTTTATTTATTTTTTTGAGAGAGACTAAAATGACAAGAAACTGCTCGTCGTTACAGACTACTTCAACATTTACTAGACAAACGTTCAAAGCTCCCAATTAATTACAAAAGACTCATTTACATGACTGTGATTAGACCTATTTGGATATCTAGATACCTATCCTTCCATAGTAAGCGCCATAACCACTTCAATCCACTAGTCTCCCAACTTGCTTCCCACTCCATTCCCGATAATCCTCTAAGGCATCTGAAAAGAAGATGGCCTAGAGACCTTCCAGTGTAGATTTTTATTGGAGTGCTACTATTGAGTGGTTCTTCACAAGTTACTTACATGCCATTGTATTCAATATCAACACATTTACTTGATGTATATTATTTTGTACAGTTGTAAATATAAATAAATGAAAAAAAAAAAAATTTTTTTTTTTTAGTAATGAAGGGTTTCATAAATTTATTGATATAGAGGCGTAATGATGTCAAATAATTTTGTTTTCTCTCTCTAACGTGAACATTTGTTAGATTGTTTACTAACTTATAACAGAAGTTAAAGATTAATTAGTTTAAGTCAATTGTTAGTGGGATAAGTAATCTGTAATATTATGCTTAAATCATTCCTTTCTTAGGTGAGATATCATTCCGGACATAATTTTTTTTTTTAAATCGAAGAAAAACATTAATGAAACAGAAACATTGATTGTTAGAAGCCAATTTAAAATTAAAAAAATAAATTATTATATAAGTCATTATCCTCTGCAACGCAGTTATAGGGAAAAGGGAGGTGGAGAAAAATGTTAAGCTACATATCTTTATAGCTGTTTACCTGCCTACCCTCCTATATGGAAGTGAAAGCTGGCTACCATTAGGTAATTGTCTAAGTAGAGTTACTGCAGCGGAAATGAGGTACCTCCGGAAAGTAGCAGGCATCAAAATAGAACAGAACAGAAGGGATCGTATCAGGAAAGAAAGGACTAGGATCTCGGGGTTGTTTGTCTAAAGGATACCCTTGAAAAGAGGCAACTTTGATGGTTTGAACATCTCTGTCGGATGAATGAGAACCGGGAGCCGAGAAAGTACTTCGAGGTCAGACCAACAGGAAAACGTCCCAAAGGGAGACCCAGAACTCAATGGATGGACTACATCTCCAAGGTGGGAGAGAAGAGAGGCAGGGGCTGGATTGCCATGAGGGCGCTGGCTCGGGATAGGGAGGATTGGTTTGCCTGGACAGAGGCACCTCCACGCTAAAAGGCACTAAGGAGGAAGAGATAGAAGAAGAAGAAAGTTATATTATTAAGTTATTAATTCTAAAATTAATACTGAATTTCATTTATACCTTTTAATTGCACCTTTAGTTTACAATCGATAATCACTTTTATATGGTTTTGCTGCTTGCAAATTTATATAACTATGTATTCACTCACAAAGTTTCCTACATTTTTTGTACAGGATAACCCCTCTAATGTAGGCTAGGTATATTAGTATTTCATGGGAAAGTTTTGATTTTTTTACCCTTTATGTTTTTTGTTTCAGTGAACAAACTATTTTGCCCAAAACCAGTGTTTTTTTGTTTTTTTTTGCACTTATGGCCCAAATTATTGCACTTCGTCTGGTTTTTTGACTATATCTCGAAAATTAAGCAATTTTTTTTTTTAAAGTCACTATATACACAATTAAAGTAGACAAAATTTCCTCCATTTTTTATATTTAAAGTTTTTTTGTTGGATCAACCATTTGGCCACTAGAGAGTGTCATTAAATGGGAAAAATTGACAGACAGTGGATAATCCATGTAATATATATATTTTACAGCAAATTTGTCCATTTTTTGACGTGCCTTTTTGTAAGACCAATTTTTCATTCTCTAAATCATTGCTCCTTTTAAATAGATTTTCTTTGTCAGGCCTAACGTTTTCCCACTATTTTATTGGCTATTTGCTCTATGATCTTACTGCTTGAATAATTGTAATGTGGCCAATCAAAAGCAAGAGGGTAATCAAAAGCATCTGTCATTTTCTGTTTAAGGTATATGTATGTGTTAGACGTGAATATATATGAGGAGGTCTCATTAAGGGATAAGGGCATGCTCGAAACTTATGGAACTTACTACGCAGTTGATATATTTGTATTTTTTTTTAAAGATCTATTTTATACCAAAGTTTTGTACAAATATTTATGTAATATTTATTGTTATTCATTTCAGATTATTCCTATAAGAAAACTGAAGCAAGATTATTCACAACATGAAGAAAGACGCAAGCTATCGAACAGATTCGATTGCATTATCAGTGATGGTAGAATATCACACCTTGCCCAACTTGGAAAGAGATTCGCTAGAGCTAAGAAGTATGCAGAAATTAAATATTTCCTTGACCTTATTTTTGTTTAATTGTAGATTTCTAATTGTTTAATTTAATTCTTTTTTTTTTAAAGATGTATTTGCCCTATAAAGTTTCAATCGAAGACATTGAAAGAAGATATTCAAAAAGCTTTAAGAAAGGTTGCTATTTTCAGTTCTGGTAGAGGAACAAGTTATTCCGTCAAGGTAGGGGTTTTATTTTATTCCTTTATTTATCAGATAATATTTTAATAATATATAATGTTATAATTATAGATAATAATTTGATAGATATTAGGGTTGTGGTGATTCCAAAAGTCGATTCCTAGAAACCTATCGATACCGATGATGTTGGTGATAGTTTTGTGAAACCTAATTGTGTTAATATTATATGTATATATATATATATAATTTTCCAGCTAATGATAAATAAATAAAGTTTATAATGTACAGTTGTGTTCATAGAAATTGCATCACTAGGTGAAAATTTTGTTTTCATAAATGAAAGTCAGTCATCAACACATTTTTAAGAAATGTTTTGTAAAGAAATAATCAATATTATGAATCTAGAAGGCTAGAAGAATAAAACACTCACAATATAATGTTAAAAATTGTATATAACATAATTTGTTTGTAATATTGTCAGGAGTAAAATAAAAAAAAAGAACTCTCTGCTAGCATAATTATGTTTTGAGTTGTCGGCATATAACCAGAGTTCTGTTCTTTTAATGTTGCTGAAAGGATGGGGGTTGGTACTTTGTGTTTTTTTAGTTTTTTTTACTTTATACTAACACCCTGCAAAAATTCAGCTTTCCCCTAATTATTTCTGACAATTATAATTTCTTGCCTTCATTGACTGGGCTATGTCTCATGATATCAAGTTCGATTTTTCCAATGAGGTTACCCTATTTTTATAAATTTTTTTTTGTATATAACATAAAATATTGTCAGGACCAAAACCAGAACAAGCATTATGTTTTACTGATTTCATATTCATGGGGGTTACTTTGTGTTTTTTTGTTTTTACTTTCAATGTGCCCTAATTACGCCATTAACCACTTGTTGAAAAAATCAATGTTTTTCATGTGTATTTTATTTTTTTGTCTTATGTACTGATTTCATATTTCTAATTGAGCCAGACCACTTGTTAAAAAAATCATCATGTGTATTTTATTGTCTTAAAATTTCTAATTGAGCCTTCATCTTTGTAAAATGTATAGTTTTCAATAGTTTTCAATATTGAGCTGAAAACTAAAAAAATGTGTAAAAAAAATTGTGATTCACATTGTGAAGCCGACTTTTCATAAGGCAGTAAACTAAAAATTCGGATTCAGCACTTAAAAAAACTTATAAATCCGTTGAAACAAAGAACTTCTGCAATTATGTTTCTGAAGCTACCATTTGACTAAGCTATGAAATAGTTATAAAATTTTACATTGTATTTTAATCGCTCTATGAAAGATTTAAATAAAATATTAAATTCCCAAATTATGTATAAATAAAGTGTGTTTTGTTTTAGTGTGGACGAAGAGGCATGCCAGCTGCTCATATTGCTGAAAACATCATTGCTATCGGTGAATTCTTAGCGAATAATGAAGGTTTAATAGGCGAGCCTTTGAACATTAGCTTAGTTTCCATTAAAACAGCGCTGTCGAGTGCTTTCCCTGTGTATGTTTCTACGGGTAAGTTACTTACACATAATATTTGCATTTTAGTAGAATATTAAACTTTTAATGTACACTTCACAGTGTACGTGTATTAAAATGTTGTCAGTTAATACGTCATGAAGAGTGCTAACACTGTCAGATAAGGTGAATTTTATTGAATTGAGAGAGAAAGACAAAAAATATATTATATCAAAATTTAAATTCGGCATAACTCAAATTCATGATGTGCTGAAGGATAAATCAAAAATAACAGATGAATTGGTGATTGCAAAACATTCTTTAGTGAAACGATCCAAGGTCCCATGATTTTTAAAAAATTCAGTTTGTTAGCAGGCGGTTTAAAAAATTTTACTATTTCAATTTTAGTCCAATTTTGCAAACTAAAGCCTTAAAATTAGCTGAATAAACATCTTCGAAGTTCCACCAAACACAAAGCATAACTTTTTTCCCAAACCGATCCAAATGAACCAAAGTATGGCAGTATTTTGATGAATATCTGACTCTCCTTCTATAGCATAAAGTTATTCGGCTTCTGCTTTTTTGCCCTTGACATGTTTTCCAGTAATGTCTCTAAAGTCTGTGAATAATGATTTTTTCTTCAGGCATTGCAAAATTTAACAAAACGTAAATGAATCCATAAAGCCAACTCTAGTCATTGATCATGAAAATAAAATCAAAAATTAAATAAAATATAAAGTTACTTAAAATTTTTGAGTTTAGTTGAATTATAGTTTTTCTTGACCTGACAAAATTTAAGGAAAACCTTAAATTATGTTTGGTCAAATACTATATTTATTCATTGTTTTAGTGGCCTTTTCCTTTTAATTATTACAAGATATACAATTTCATGATTATAAAGCAAACAAACAAAAAAATCTAATAGTGCACTTGTATTAAAATTCAGTTTCTTCTGGTATTATAAATCAATATTGATCTCTATGATGTTTAAATTTAAAAATAAAATAAAATAGAAATATTTTTGTATGAATTCGAGGATGTAAGAAAAATCTGTGAAATTGGAAAAATAGGAAATTTTAGATTAACAAATCTTTAGGATTGATAAATTAATTGCCACTTCTATTGAGATTATTTTATTAGAAAACTAGTTTCGAATGCTAAACATTCATCTTCAGTTCTAAAATATACAAACATTTTTCAACACATCAGTATTATGTTACATAGATTATGTATACTAAAGTTTTTAAAAAGGTAAGACAAGAAATCAAACATGGGCACTCACCTTAAGCGGTCTTAAGAGGGAAATAAAACAGAAATGGACTTCTCACTGAATTCGTGAGAAGTAGATGGGGGCATGTAGGTTAAATATTTGTAATCTACTATGGGGTTTCCCATATTACTCATTGGATTTTTCCGTTCCTATGGGAAACAAATTATGTCATCAACATACCGATACCAGTATATGACATTTGAGCTAATTTTGAATGGAGGATTTTCCGAAGGGGTGAAAGAGGGGACCCCATAGGTAAGCCTTCTTCCTGTTTATAGAATGCATATGTATAAGTATGCATTCTATATGCATAAGTAAGTAAATCTTTATTTTGTATGCTGATGTTTCAAACAGAGCATTATTGGTCATCAGCAGGTCAGATAATTGTAATGAAAATCTAAACTTAAAAAAAAAAGATGGAAGTCATTGTCACAAAAGGAATTTAATTTTGAAATTTTTTTTATTATGTTCTTTGTTTTGAAATTATAATTTTTATTTTCTTAGGTATTCCTAATGAAGTCAAAAAACCTAAAGGTAAACCAAAGAAAACAGAAGAACCAGTTGAAGATGAAATTACTACTGTTCCAAATGCTACCGTTGTCGTTCATCCATCTGGCAATGTTAAAGTTAAGAAACGCAAAAATGTAAGTAATGCTGATAATTAAAAAAAAAAAAAAATTAACATGGCACATGTTTTTATGGGGACTAACTTGATTTCAAGAGTGAAACCATCCGTTTGTTAACTCTTATAACAGATATTTTATTGTTACTCAGTAAAAAAAAAAAAAAAAAAAAAAAAAAAAAAAGTAATATTATTAATTAATATTTCTAATATTACATTCCTACTTCAAGGTCACACTAGAGTAGGGTTGCCACAACAGTCTAGGTACTGACCGGGACACTATTCGAAACTCAAGGAAATCAGTAGGTACAAAGTGTTCCACGCAGTCTGATATGATATTTACAATGAATACTGACAAAGTGAAGGGAGTTAAGAGCATGGAATAAGGAAAAGAAAGAGTGCCTAACTTAACGCTACGAAACAAGACAGCGTTCCCTGCGATCTGGTGGCGCAGAACTGCAGACGCATAACATTAAAGATCACTCCAGGAAATTTTGGCTTCTATCCAGCCTGTGTATAGTCTTCAGCTCCACTGCCAGATCCTGATACCTGGAAACCTTTGTTGTGATTGCCTTTTGGACATTATCATCAGCAGGTATAGCTACTTCAAATATCTTGCCGGTTCCTTTCTTCATATTGAGCAACAAGATGTCTGGCTTATTGTGAGCGATTGAATGGTCGGTTAATATTTGCTGATTCCAGTACAGCCTATATTCACCAGCTGCCAATACATTTTTCGGCTTATATTTATAATATGGCACCGTAGTATCAATAAATCCATATTTTTTACCAATTTCTTGGTGGATGATTCCTGCCACATGATTATGTCGACAGGTATTCCAATCCTGCTAACCCAGTGCTACCAGAAGTCAAGTGCTGCACTGACTCAGGACTTTGCTTACACAGTCGACATACCTCAGGAATATCCGGTATACATTAGTTGGTAGTGTTTGGTCCTGCATCGCCATCACCAATCCTTCCGTTTCTGGGAAAACATGGCCATGAACGAGCCATTTTGTGGACATTTCTGAGTCGATGGACTCCTCTTTTAATGATAAGTAAAATCGTCCATGTAGGGGCTTCATTTTCCATTCCTCAACCAACTGTAGGCAGGATGGTTTCATATTGTCTTGCCTTTCTGCAAGATAGTTTATTATTATTTTTATTTGTTTTTTCACACCTAGTGGTAGCAAACATTCTGGGGACCAAACATGGTCAACCATCAATGTTTATTTTGAATTTAAAAACTTCCGAACTATTGTTGCAGTTCCCAACAATGCCGCTTGTTGCATTTTTTCCAGCACTGTTTTTGGCAGCTCCAACTTCTCTATAGAAGAAATTGTGTCTTTTGGAACCAGCCCATTACAAGATATAATTATGGGCAAGACACTGCACTTATCTAGTCTATATAATTGCTTGAGTTCTTCTGCCAGCTCTTGTTATTTCCTCTTCTTCTCAGTTAAAACTCGGAACATGTTGTCATCTGATGGCACACTGATTTCAATGATAAAAAGCTGATTTCCCTACTTTGTTTATGATCACTATATCCGGCCTGTTGTTTTTGATCATATGATCAGTTATTATCGGGTGATCCCAAAATATCTTTATCCCTTTGTCCGAAATTATGGCTTGTAGATGATAATGATAGTAGGGACAGCTTTACTCTAACAGCTTCAACTTGAGGGCCATTGCGTGGTGCACAACCTTGGCTACATTGTTATGCCTTTGAAGACATTCCTTGCCAGCCAGTACTTTGCATCCTGAAGTTACATGCTGGATCGATTCTATGGCATTTTTGCAAAGGCGACACTGATCATCTGTGGTCTCCCCACAGATGTGCATTATTATTATTATTAATATTATTCTAATGTGTCTCATTAATATCAAAAATTTCAGTTCAACACGTAGTGGTTCTTTTATTAATTTGGTTTTTGCACGTAATATCAACCTCACCAGTAAGAACTACGTTACCTACTTTAGTTATCAAAAACCTATATTAGCCAAAACTGAAAATTGGTTTTACATACTAATGTAAATATATACTTTATAAAAATTTACCGTGTATCCTTGCTTTGATCATTGATCTAAACTGAGATGATCTGGGGGTTCTAAACAGGGGGTCTGGGGGTGTTGCCCAAAACTCATAAGACAATGCATGTACCATGATTAACAAATCACAGGTGGCAATTTCTTTTTTTTTTAATTGGTTGTTTTATTTCATGGATATCTACCATATTGCATTTAATAGTTTATGGAACACTTGCTGCTATAAATTGTTCCCAATTGCAAATTAAAATGTTCTGAAATATTGTTTTTATGCTCCTGGAACGCATAATTTATTTAGTTCAACGATTCATCTCTGGATCTCTCCAACATTGTCTTTTATTGCAACTGGCCGATGAGCTGTTGTTAAGAAGATACCTTGCACCTGATGTCTATCTTCTTTATCCTTCATCGCTTGACTACCATTGTGCTATGGACCTCTGCTTTTATTATTATCTTCAGCCCATCAAAGTCTCCAATGGTTGCCATAATACAAGCCCCAAGTCGTCATATATTTAGAGCTCTCTGTTGGCCTCCAGACTGGAATTCCTTGAAAACCTAGAAATATGCTTGAATTTTGTATCATTTTAAAAATCAGGGAATTAATGCTTGAATTTTATATATTCACCTGGAATTTGTGAGATCATATATAAAAATAATAATAATAAAAAAAGGGATTTATTTACTCATCTTCAATTTAAATGACAATGAAAATAATATATTAAAACATTAAATGCACCAGACGTTTAATGAATTCATTTTAATTTAAAATTCACAATCTCTTAAAACAAATAATGGCCGATTGCAAAGAACAAAAATATATGATGATAGTTGTGGATCCATAACTATTATCCGCAAGAGTTTCTTAATAGTCTCTGTCCATCTAGATGACCAACTCATACATTAAAATAAAAAATTAGATTATCAATTATGCTTTTTACTTAATATTTTACCTAATCAGTGCAATTTCCAACATGTTAAAAATTACTGTTATCATCGAAGAAATAATGCTCAATTGCAGTAAAAGATTTTTATCGATAAACAAACAAAACTTCAATTATTAGTTTAAATTATCTATATTCTTAACTTTTTATTATTTTTTTTTTTAATGCATATTTATTAAAAATTTGATTAAATGAGTTCAATGTATGAAATTAGTATATTCACCATTATATTTCATATTTTATTGTCGATTATGCTAATAAAAATTTAATATAATAAGTAGCACATTAAATTCCACTATACTCTGAATCCTTGTTCAACAATAATGGCAAAAGTTAAACACTATGTGAC
Organism: Euschistus heros; assembly: GCA_003667255.2. Lineage (NCBI taxonomy): Eukaryota > Metazoa > Arthropoda > Insecta > Hemiptera > Pentatomidae > Euschistus > Euschistus heros. The sequence goes on from RCWM02000724.1 coordinate 369,804, forward strand.
AAAAGTATTGTATATCATATTATTTCCATAAATTTTAGTATTTTTAACATAACATGTTTTCTATTGTAGATTATTGAGAATATTTCATGGTGTTTTATATATGCTATCCCATTAATCATGAAATGAATAGGTTTTTAAATTATCTAAACTTTTTGTTTCTACGCTCTCATGTATAATGTGCTAGATCATTATACAATATAAAAGTGTTTTGTGTATTTCATGAAGATTTTTTTTTTTTTTTTTTTTTCAGGAAGAAAATGATGATGATGAAGATGTAAAACCAAAAGGGAATAAGAAGGCTAAAGCCAATGCGTCCAAGAAAGTAAAAGCTGAAACTGAATCTTCTGATGAGATGGACAGCGACAGTGATGCTGACATGTATTCATCAAATGAAGATGATTCTGAAATCGATTCACTGAATGGATCCGAGGACGAAGCTGATTTTCAACCTGAAGATGAGGATGATGACGATGATGAGGAATTGGAGGAAGAGGATGATGATGATGATTCCGAGTCCATAAACGAAGAAGAAATTGAAGCTGCAGAAAAGGCTTACTTGGAAGAATTGAGGGGATTACAGGAGGAAACAGGCAATAAAAAGGTTTGTTTCTTTTTTTCTTTTTGGACTATTGGTTTATCTGGTTAAAAGATGTTTTGAATTTTGTCGTATCTTATTAAATATCTATTACATTCTAGGGTAAGAAATCTGGCAAAGCTGCAAATTTAGTTGGAAAGAAAGAAAATCAAACTAAGCCACAGGTTTGTATTTACACTTATTATATTAATTAAGAATTTATTTATAAAATATTGAAAATATTTAAATATAAATGTATATATTTTTTGTTTGTATAGAACAAAAAAGCAGCAGCGAAAGGTGGGAAAAAACCAGGAGAAGAAAGAATTACAAAATGGACCAAAAGTAAGAATAAGAATTTTTCTATGTATATTTTATTTGTTAGAAATACTTTAAAAAAAAAAAAAAAAATTTAACAGAGAAAACCTAATTAATTTTTCATGTTTTAAACGTATTTTATATTGATATCCTCTATTTTTGGTAAGGAATTTTTAAAAAATATTTTGAAATCTTCAAACATTGTTTATCATAACCTTTATTGTTAAAAATATTAAAATATTTATTTATCGAGAATACTTCCTGTTTATCAATGGTTTTAGTTTAGAAAATTACGTACTCCACATTTGCTATGCTGTGGTTTTTTTTTTTTTTTTTTTCTTGTTTTTTTTTGTTAGGGCTCTACAACCTGGTGACAGGTCTTGGTCTCCTCCAATCGTCATGGTCCCGGGAAGAAGCGATCCAGTTCCTCACTCCCAGCATGTTTCTAGCATCTATAGAGACCTCAGCTTTGGCCTTCCTCTCCTCCTTGTTCCATGGATTGGCTGGGTCAACAATAGCTTGGCATTTCCCCATCAGCCATTCTGGCAATATGCTCTGCGTACCTCAGCCGTCTTAATTTCATTATTTTAACAATTTCGGCCTCTCCAAAGGCCGTGTACAGTTCCTGAATTGTCCGGCGTCTCCATTCTTCTCCAACTTTTACGCCTCTGAAAATTCGTTGAAGAACTTTTCTTTCAAAAATCATGAGCTCTTTCTCGGCTACCTTGGATGCTGCCCAACATTCTGATCCATACAGGAGTACGGGGCGTACTAAGGTTTTATAGAGGTGGAGTTTAGTCTTCCTTGAGAGTATTCTCTTGTTGAGCTGCCTAGCTAGACCAAAGTAGCATCTATTGGCTGAGGCAATCCTCTTTCTGATCTCTAATTGGGGCTGTTGTCTTGTATCACTATAGATCCCAGGTACTTAAACTCAGAGACCTTTTCAAACTTATGCTGTCCTATGGTCACCGTATCACATGGCTTCGGAACCTCTTCTGTAACCATGTACTTAGTTTTGGACTCATTCACCTGTAGTCCAAGTTTACTGGCCGATCTCTCCAGAGCTTTAAATGCCTCATTGACTGACTGGAAAGAGCGTCCCACAATGTCTACATCATCGGCGTATGCCAACAATTAGACTAGCCTGTTAAATATGTTTCCATCTTTGCATTAATCCACATCTGTTATTGCCTTCTCTAAAGGTAGGTTGAACATCAAACAGGCCAATGCATCACCTTGCCGGATTCCCTTCTTTGCATCTGAATTCTTCGCCGTTTATCTTTATCACACATCTAAGTGCTGTGGGTTACTTTTGTAAATTATAGATCAATAATTTTTGTTGGTTTTATTTTTATATTAAATAAATTCTAACTGATCATTTTTTTTTTCTCATAGCATCTATTTCTTCTTTTTTTTTTTATATATACCTGCTCAATTTTAGAATGTAATACATTACTTCTCAATCAAATATATATTTAACCAAAATCTTGAAACACGTTAAGATGTTTTTTTGTTTTTTTTCAAGTTACTCTTTTATATTAAACATCTATTAATTTTCAACACGCTATAAAAAATAATGCCTTTCACTTTCTTTCGGCAAATCAAAAAAAAATCTTATTAGCCCTGTTTTCTGTATTTTTCATATATTTATTTATTTTATTTTATTTGTTTTTTTTTTCTTCTTTGTCTACGTTCTTACTTTATTTTAATTTTTTTTACTACTGTACTACATCCCGAACCAGCTTGAAGTCCTAGTAACAGATTAAGGAAAAATAAATTGTTCTTATCCCTGATCTCCCTTGACATTGTGAATTGTAACCTAAATTGAATTCATTAAACCCTTCGGCATGTTCTTTTTTTTTGGCCCGGTGAAAAAGTTCCAGCATAGTCCCTGGTTTTCAAGGAATACCAAGTCGCTGGCCACCCTGATTTATTATTAAATCTACTATATATTTGTCAAATACCACTCACTCATTTAACACGAAATCTCAGAAACCACCGAATGGATTGGAATGAAATTTGGTATATAGCTTCCTCTAGGGCCGTAGATGCTCGCTAAGAAGGGAATTTAAAAAAATCGCCCTGGATCACGGCTAATTCGCCAAAAATGCTATTACAATTTTTATTGGGTGAATAATAATAGATTAATTGTCATATGGTATTTGGAGATAAGCTCAGTTAAATATAGGTTAGATGTTTAAGCCGTACACTTTGACCACAAATTAAGTTCCTTGTAGTTGTAAACAAACAAAAATACGATCGATGTCGAAACCTTATAATATGGTACTTTCTATGAACTCATGGTGGCTGCAGAGGTGGACCCTTACAAGTTTTAGTTGTTTCGTGACGAGAAGCTATTAAAAGCCTTATGTTAAAGAGGAGGTTTGAAAGACTTATGTTCTCTGGTGATGACATGTAAGGCCAGTTGGATGTAGGGACAAAAACTGATAAGAATCAGTGAGTTCTATCAAGTGTATGATTCTCTTCAGTATCGCCTCATGTTCTGCCATGGAGAAGATTGGTACAGTATTAACATCCCTCAGCGTGACCCAAACACGAATACACCACTTAAGAAAACTGTGTCTGCAGCTGATTTTTACGCCTAGATGTTAATGGAGCGAGGAGGTGAAGAACCTTATTTACTTGAATTTCATAATCTCCTCAACCAATTTATGCTTGATAGAAACAGAAAGATTAAACTTTATTAGAAAAAATCAAAAAGTTGAGAAGTTGAGACTATATTCACTTAAAGGATGCCATAAGAAAAGCTGATGGTCAGGTATCAGATCTGGGTAAGATGGTAGTGCTGCCTCGAAGCTTCAATTGAGGACTATCAAAATAATGTAAAATTAACTTTTGCACATTGTCAAAGTTACTTATTGAAATTATTCTAAGAATGGAATTCTTTAGGTTTATTTAAGTAATAATCATTATCAACGTTAAGCTTAACTTTTAGTAATTTAAGTTGTCCTTTATCCTAATGATATTAAACCGTAGCGGAGCAGGGTACTTTCAGCTAGTGTATTAATAAATACATAATGAACCTTATCCAATCTAAACAATGAAAACATTTCTGATATTTTTTATGAAAATATCAATTTGCTGAGGTGAATAAGATCCCTAAACCATTTAAGTAATTTTTGAATAACGAATTTTAATATTGTATAGCTTCTTGTTCTTTATTTTATTTTTTTTATTTTTTACTTTTTCTTTTTATAAAATTTCGACATATGTACTATGTATATTATATGTAAAATAATAATCAAAACAAAAATTAAAAATTTTATGTACATTGTATACTTTAAAGTATGGTGTGTACAGAAATAACTAAAATCCCTTCCAACAGGGTTACTGTTCGAAGGATAACACTAAAAAAAAAAAAAAAAATAAAGGTTTTAAAAATTTGTATTCTAAAAATTGTTGTACTAATACTCTATTAATTTAAAAATATATACTTAATAAAATAAACTGGAATCATGCTACAGAAAAACAGATCACAGTTTGGGTACTAAAATTCGCCTGGAATTTTTTAAACACTAACCTGAAATTATGGTTGCATTTTTTTTTTTTGCCTGACGGTAGCTACCCTGTATATTGTATGATAATTCAGTTGTAGCTAAATGTTTAGATCACTAAGCAATCTTTAATTCAAAAACTTTTAAAAGTTTGAAACAATATTACGATATCATTACCAGTGCAATAATTTCTTGCCTCTGTAGCACTGAAAATACTATTCAGTGACCAATAATATTAGATTGAATGGTGTTTTGAATTTGATCCTAAACAAAGAAAAAAAACTTTTTCTTGTTTGAATAGTTTTTTTTGTAATATGTTTTGTTCTTTTTACAGCAGGGGAAGAAAGAAGTTTTGAAGGGGCAAGAAATAAAAACGAAGGGAAAGTTTGAAAAACAAGTAAGTAGTTATCATTGACTGATATAGTAGGGTAATTCTTATATTGCCAATATCCGTTACCAAGGCTTAAGTAACTTTATTTTTTTGAATTGGTTTTAAGTTTTAAGACTTTTAATACTCCATAGGTATGTTGCGCTGAAATAATAAACTTTTTAATGATGATATCTTTCAATTTATTATGAAAAACTATGAGAACCGTAACTATCTTAAGTTGCATGTAATTATTTTTAAATTTTATTAACATTCAGGTATGAGACATCCTGTTAACACTCTTTAAGAAAACCTTTAAAAATCGAATAATTAAAATCCCAAAAAAACTTGTGTCCCATGTTATTCATTTTATGACCATAGCCGAAATGAATGCCGCCATTATTTCAATATTTGCGGTAAAGATTGTGCCTCAGTTCATTTTTCAAGATTAGCAACATTGCTGGACACAAGCAGTTCCCGCTATTTATAGTATTGGCCTGTTGTCGTATGTAAAAGGTCGGAAACCAGCTTCGTTCATTTTTGTTTGTCAAAACCATAGTACTGAACTAGAATTTTTTTTTTTTTTTTATTGCGACATTGTGTTTGATCGTAACCTACAATTTCAGTATTGTTAACACTCTTTAAAACGAGTGTCAGTGTTGTGCCAACTGTTTTAATTACTTTAAGTTAATGAAGTTGAAGTTCTTGTGATTTTATATCTTATTATTTATTTGTATGTTAGATCTAAAATAGTAAATGAATAAAAAATTGTATGTTAGATCTAAAATAGTGAATGAATAAAAAATTATCTGTTGGGCTCTTAGGGCAAGGATTCCTTCCTTGTTGTCTCCGCAACATGGGGTTTCCTCGCTAGAAGGGTGTGGGCAGGGAATTAATTTCACTCTACGGTAGTGGGATTTGAACCTGGAATATTCGGTTTATCAAGGTTGTTAGGCTAACACACTTTTTTTTTTCCAAGTTAGTTACTTCTGAAAAATTTACATAATTAATGCAGTGTGCTCTGCCCAGAGCATCTTGACACTCCCATTGTAGTGTGCGCTAGATGGCAATCTCTTGTTTGTTATCAGGTATTGGCTGAAAGAATCAATTGGCCATAGGGATTAGTTTCTACATCAATACTTCCTCTAGTACTAACTGTAAACAAACTAATTTTGTTTCCTTATAATTTACAGAATCAAGTCAAAGGAAGTCAAAACAATTTACCAAAGAAAAATAAGGGTGGTGCATCTCCTCAAGTAAGTATCAAAAACTTATTAGTTATTGACATGGTGTGTTGACACTACAAAAAGGAATAGTCTGATGATGGGATGTGTCCTGAAATATGTTACACATTGTTGAGTGATAATAAATAACGTTTTGAGTAGTTATGCTAAAAAAAAGTGTATATAAAAATAAACTAATAGAAATAGTGTATCAAGAGCCACTTAAAAAAAAAAAAAAAAAAAATTGTTTTGTTACCATACAAACCTTAAATCAAAAAAAAAAAAGAAGTTAATTCTATAATAAATTAATTTTTCGTTATAAAAAAATAAATTTGAGTTCTACTGTTGTGGCAACCAGAAAAGAAATACTTCACTTGAGGTACACATGATGGTATAGAAGGACCAAAACAATTATGATTGGTGAATTAATTGCCACTTCTATTGGAATTATTATATTTGAAAACTAGTTTCGGATGTTAAATATTCATCATCAGTTCTGAAGAATCTGTTTGACTTCCTCACAACTGATTCGAAACTAGTTTTAAAATAAAATAATTCCAATAGAAGTGGCAATTAATTCATCATTCATAAGAAAAGAAATAGCTTACAAGCTGACTTTGTGATATTCCTGAATCATGGAAATTGAAAAGATTATTTATATTTACCATATAAACTGTATTTTCTTTAGCCAACTTTAGTGCCTTACAAGATGAAACAAAAGTCATAGCTTGCTTTTCTTTACTCAAATGCCTTAAGCTGCTATAGAATTATATTGAATTAATAATAGATATATATAATAATTGGTAATTTAATCTGAGTTCATGTATGTATTTCTTTTTCTCTATTTTCTAGAATCAACAGAAAGGAAATCTAAACCAAATACAGAAGAAAAATAAATTTGGATCACCACAGGTAAATATTTTTTATTAGATAATATGAGGCGTGGAATTCCTAAACCAGCTAAATCCAATTTCCAGATTTTTTTATTGAATAGTTTTTCTACAAGACTATCTTTAGGTGAAAGGTTTTCTCCCAAAAGTTGTTAATTCACGTTGAAAGCGACCATACAAAAAAATAATTCCTCTTCCTAATCCTTTCGGACCTTTACCTTAAATGAACAGCAGTGAAAAATTATAAAAAATAGATTTAGCTGGTTTTGAAAATCTACGCTTCATACGATAGTATAATAGTATATAGAGATAAAGACTACTGATAAATATCCTTTCACATTTTTCCAATTCTTATATATTTTGCTATCAATTTTAATTTTTTTTTTTTTCTTAAATCAGATAAACTAAGTGTTGTTCATAGGTTTGGGTGATAGTCAATAGTTAGGACTATCGATAGGCCGATACTATCGATTGCTATAGATAGTTTTTCGATAGTTGCTTCCTTTTTTTTCCAAAGCTATTGAATAAAGAATTTAATTTATCTACATACTATTTAATTTATCTACATACTAATTTAATTATCTACATACTATTTGAAATTTGCAGGATTGTAAATTATAAGATTATATCATAAAGATGAGAGAAAAAAACTAGTTTATTTGAAAAAACAATAATAATAAACATATCAAATCTTCAGAAAAGAAAAATAACGAAATACTTAATTTCAAGAGTCAAGTGTGCTCCTTGAGCCAAATATTTCCCTAAAGAAAAACTAGCATCTCTGCTTTCCTTTGGCTTGAGAGAACCCTTGAGTTCTAGGAATTCCGAATTCAATTTCAAAAGAACTCGACACTGGATAGAGATGGACCAGCATGATTCCCAGTGTTTCAAAACTTGAGGGTAAAAAAGATCTATCGATAGTCGACACTATTGATAGTGACCATCGATAGGCATGACCTATCGATATATCAGTAGTAACTATCGTCTATCGCCCAACCCTAGTCCCAGCCACCAAATCTTGCTTTTTTTATTAGGGCGATGATATTTGGCTCTCCAAACAATGCCATTAGCTCTTCATTTTTTCTTTTTCTCCATCCACCACTTTGCGCCAAATATCTTTCTAAATATTTTATATTTTCCTCTCCCAAACTCGGAGTAGCTTTTCACTTCACTGTAAGCACCCATGTCTCCATTCGCATTTGTAATAAAGGATCTATAAGTGGGTTTGTGATGTATATAGGTTAAAATGAAATAAAGATTATGATGAATTGTTCATGCGAAATATACAAAAATGCCTCAATTTTTACATGGCAATATCACTCTTTCTGACATATATTTTGGCTCCGTTGGAACGATAAATAGTTCTTTAAACAGATAGCAAGGACCAGTATGATGAACCCCATCGAGACAAACTGTTTCTCTCTATCCAACAGTTATTTTCCCTGTAACATTTGTATTAGATATGACACCAGCAGTATGAGTTTTTACATATTCCATGCACTAGAGAAAACCTCTTTTGTATTTGTCCAATTTTCAATGTATTTGATATTTGATTACTTTTTTTAATCTGTTTCTTACCAATAAACTAAATGCTGTTCCTGTTCATGTCATTTATGGCTTTTTTGTTGTTTTAAGATCATTTTGATATTCTTATTATCTTCTGGTCTTCTACCTCATATTATTTTAAAATGTTATTTTATTGATAAATATTCAATTACTGGAAAAGTTCCTGTTTCTCATACTAAAACAATTAAATATACTTCTAGTACAAATTTCTAATAACATAAAAACCATGATATCCATAAATGTCATGAAACAAACCCAGAAATTTTGGTCGATTATATTTTTCTTATCTGTGTTTCAGTAACATTGTAGATCATACAAGGCCTACCTTACTCGATTTTCAAAAATACTTAGTCAATAGAAACTGTTGTTGGTTATTTGAAACTTTTCCAATTACAGTATAACCTTTTTTTTTTTAATGATTTTATCAACTATTTATTATATTAATTGAATACTTGAAACCTTTCAGAACCAACAAAAGGGCAAAGTTCAGCAGTTCGGTAAAGGAAAAGGACCTAATAAGGTGAGAATTGGAACTTTTTTTTTTAAATTAAAATAAATGACTTGGTTATATCTTCATATATTTTTTTTTTTTAGAGGAATGCTGGTAACGTTCAAAAAGGAAGCCCTAAGCAGGGAAAAAAACAGTTTAAAAAGGTAACAAAATATTTTTTTGGTCTATAACAGTTATCCGTTCATTAGTTAAGGTTTTGTGAAAAAAGTACCTTCTTTGATTATATATCTATACATTTTTGTTGACAATAAAAAAATCAAATGTATTTTTATCGTAGTCTATTTCTACTATTTCTGGCAGATATGAGACCATAGTAAAGGCTGTTTTATATAATACGTCAAGACACATAATGGAAGCTATATGGTTCAGAAACGACAAATACCTGTTATATTTATATTGTCATTGTAAACCGTGAGCATAGATAAGAGTTGATTGAATTTTTTTTTTTTTTTTTTTGTATTTTTATGGTTTCTTGATTATTTATATCCTTTATCATTTTTTTTACTTGTTTTTTTCTACTTACGTGTGTAATGGCATCTGTGTTGGATGAACTTTGAGCAATTACATTGTTTGGGAATTTAGGCATTTGTTATTTTTTGAAAGGAAAGAAAAAAAAACATAAATTTTGGACCACTTTTTACAGGAGATTTTTAATTACCTTTGAATGACCCAACACAATTTTCACATAAAAAAATTGAGTTCCATAAAAAAAAACTCTAACTGTTTAGTTTCAATTAGTTGTTTTATTTGCTTTTGTAAAATCATTGTCAAATTATTGCAACATGTTAGGAAAAATGAGATGGAGGTAGTTTACATCAATGTATGTCAAAACATTATAGATGTAATTGTATGTAGAGACATTAGAGATCTAATTCTCTAAATCAATTAAATAGTGAGAAGTTGTTGCTGTTATAAACTTACAAAAGAACAATGGATTCTAGTTCTTCTATTTAATTGGTTTCATGTTATTTTTTGTTTTAAAGAGTTTTTCGAATTCATTTATTATAGTATATATATATATATTTTTTTTTGTTTTGTTTCAGAGCCCAGGTGGTAAGAATAAAAACTAGGAAAACTCTTTTGTAAATAATGACTTTGTAAAAATTATTCAACAGTATCTATTTGTATAAAATCTCAAACCAATTATCACCAATTTATTTTATCAGTCAGGATTGACATTAGCATGTGTGTAATTGTGATAATTTATTTTTTTAGAAATTGACTTGCATATTGAATAAAAAAAAAACAAAACTGTTAACTGTTTTTACATATAACTTATCACAACTTACGTTAATTTTTTTTAAATGGTTCAAAGGAGTATGTCAAAGAAGTTTTGATAGACATTTCTAGGATAATTTTTTTTTTTTAATGTTGTTTCTTAAACTTGTATATAATTACAAAAATTATGTATGTATCGATTAAATTTTGACCCACTTAGATTGGGTAGGCAATGAATAAAGGCTGTTTTAGATACAACTGTCTCTTTTTATTTCTTTTTTAAGTTTGTACATTATTTATCAGCGATAGCATGAGCTATTGCTGTAATAACCTAACCTATATAAGAATTTGTAAATGGTCTATTTATATAATGCGAGGAAAAACAAAAGTGCAGGTAATACAAAATTTAAAATAAATAAATAAAGCTCTTTTATGACTAGTATAATATGGTCTGGTTTTTGTATAATTGTATGGACTTGTATCCGTTTGGCTGATGTTTTAATGATGCTGGAGTTACAACCACTTCAAGTTCTTGCATGTGCGCCAGACGTTGAATGTCTTTGTCTTTACGTAACATCGTGTTAGGTAATTTTCTGATACGAAGAACCTGGGAAGCGTTTAGTCCTAGCTCTTCACAGCATACTCGCAACAATGAGTAATACGTCAGCTCACTTCGAGGTAGTTCGATTTCAATGAAATCTGGATCACCATTTCCCACTCGCACTTTCAACACCAATTCTGTAAAAAATAAAAACCAAGTCTATAAAGACAAAACTATTTACCAAAAAATAAGAGTAATAGCTCAAACAATTAATCTTATTAATAACTAATAATCTAAAAAATACATTAAATATAAAAAGTAAAATGTAAAGAACTATGAATTTTATTTTTTTCATTAAATAATTAGTTCTGTCTAATAATAGTGGAAGTAGGTGAAATATAGCCCAACCTAAATTTATAAACATTAATTTTGATTTTTACATAAAATTAGTAAATGTTTCTATTAGTTAAAAAAACAAACAAAAAAACTAGGCAAACTAATATAAAACTGCATTATACAAGTACACCAAGACTTAAAGGTGAACCTTGAGATTTAATCCTGTTTTGAATCCTAGCAAACGTTTTGATTAAATGTCAGCCCTGTTTAAAATATACAGAATGAAATGAAAGTGATGCCAAACTAATTACTCCGATAGAATTATTTAACGGACTAAGCATTATCTGTTTGAAGCATACAAAACATGTCGCTGAAATCAGTTCAAAACCTTGGGTCAATGCCACAGAATAAACATGCAAGTACAAAATATTTTGAACATTTTAAATCAAGAAGGCTTTATATAACTTAGCACTCCTGATTAATTAAAATAGAATGTTTATAATAAATTAAAACATATCATTTTAGAAATATAATGAGTCAAGTGTATGAAGGAGGATTTAGACTGGATATGTGGTCGTGATCAGGAAGGCAGTGATTAGGAAAGCTCAGGATCTGGCCATTGGTTATTAGGGAATGGAGAAAATGGTAATAACTTCAGATACTATTAATTGATGCCTGTTCTGGATTTTAATGCCTTTATGAAAAAAATTGTGATGACCTCTCATCGAATTTCAATTAAGTTTTAAACAAAATTTTAAAATGATGGAACTTAGCTCTTTTTTTTTTTGGTTTTTAACAGAAAAAGTAAGTTATAAACGGCGTACTTGGATTTGAAAAATTTTCTTACAAATAACAATAATTCACAAGAAAAAATAAAAAATTATAAAACTAACCTATCAATGTGATCAATAGCTTATAACATTATATACTATTGAAAAATTTTAGAATGACTAAAGCATAAAATGATTTTGAAAACACTAGTTGTTTGTACCTTCGTTTTCTACCATGTAATTTTCAAAACTTAATAGGTACACATCTGATAAAAAATAAGATCAGTAACCAGTATCACAGCAAAAAGTACCATAGGCTCAGCTGAGCAAATAATAAGTCACTAACTAAACTAATACAGGTGTGATGAAATAAAAAATGTGATTAAAAGTAAGTAAAGATATAAAATATACAATTTTTAAAAAATGGGAGCTACAGCAGTTATCTCAGTTAATCTTATACATTGATTATTTGATTGCATTAAATTTCTTAATAATAATCTCCAAGTGAGCAATTACTTTAAAAAAGAATTGAGGCATTAAGAACCAGAGTAATCAAGGAATCTTTTCTTGCACTGCCTACTTAATAACAATGACACATTGGACAACCTGTTAAACCAACTAGCTCCATCTCTTGAATGGTTTTGAAATTAATGAAATACCTTATATAGCCACATGATGGCATGGCATACAATACCTAGGCATTTTTAAGTCAATTTTCACAAAATATGGGATAATTTATCTTCATTCTCACAGTCTCAGTTGTATTGATTTATAGGCAGTTTTCATTTAAATGCCTTTGGTTATTAAATAAGCTCAACACATTATGAGCTAGTCAATAATTACATAAGTTTTCATTAATAATTGCCAGTTATAACATTAAATATATTATGGAATAAATTTAAAATTATTCATATTAATGTTCCTAACATGTTGCTGGAAAAATATCATTATATAGTTACATCCTTGAGTCATTCTGAGTTAAAATAAAGAAATGTACAAAAAGAATCGTTTATTATTCCAACAAATTTCACAAAATGAAAAAGAAAAAAATACCAAGGATTTCACATACTTTGGTATAGATGAAGATGTAATTTCCTAAGTAATGAGTACTCAATTGCCTATCATGTTCACAAAGTGATAGCAGAAAAAAATAGGGGAAGTACTTTGGTATAGATGAAGATGTAATTCCTAGTAATTAATGATCTATCATGTTCACAAAGTGATAGCAGAAGAATTATGGGAAGTATATTAACTATCTCTATTTAATGATCTATATGAGGCGCGGTAGCTCAGTGGGTAAGGCACTTGACTACCATGCTCCCGGGCCCGAGTTCGAGTTTTCCGACTGAAGGCAGAAAATTTATTTTCTGTTATTTTGGCCGTGGATCGAATTCGAGGTCGGGAGACCCTCCTGGGGCACACCCAGTCTCAAAAAAGTGGGTACCCTTAAATGGGGAAAAAACCTGGCGGTTGAGCGTGAATTCTAGCCAAATCACCTCCTTTCACAACCGTTGGCTCATAAACAGTACAGCCTACCCAAGTACTGAACCCGAGACCCTTCATGGGTTGTAAGTGGTACAGGTTCTATGCCCAATGCTGTAGGAAATACCAAATATGTCACGGTTCATTTATTTTACAATTTAAAAAAAAAATTAAACCAATTTTAACCTAATTTACCAATGTTCAGTCATTAATTTCAAGTACAGCTTAGTATCCATAGTTCTATATTCTCAAATAAATCCTAGTAACTTTTCTTTTTAATATATATAATTTTTTTTTAACTACATACATTTGTTTCACACCTATCTTAAAAGAAAGAAATTCAATGAATATAGTAAGAAACAAAAAGAAAAATATAAACAATTTGTGAATGTGAATAAAAGCAACATGATGAAGGCCCAATGATGGTACCTACTTTTGACTTGATTTCAAGATCCATAACAATCCTTTTAACCCTTTAACAGGCAATGTAACCTGGAGGATACACATATTTAATGCCTTTTGCTCAATAAATGACGTAATGTCCGACGCATTATCGTCTAATATCTTTTATTTAACCTTGAATTTCATGATACATGTGTGGGGGTTAGCCTGGATATAGCTATTCAAAGGGAAAAAAAAAGAAAAAATTGTTTCCAAAATTCCCGGCCTGCCCGTTAAAGGGTTAAGTTTAAAGCCTTTAAGAAGTTGGAGTAATTTGTTTTATTTTATAAGTATTTTGCAACACACTTATTGCATATTATGCTAGTCTTGATATTTTGAGACTTAAAATGAATTTTCTATTAAATTAGATCCCTCATAAAACAACTTCATTCCATCATATCTAAAAGATTAACTCAGGTGGAATTTTAAAATTCTTTGGGAAAAAAATCAGTGCGAGTGCAACAGTTTTGCAGCTTCTCTAAATGATCATTTTTCCCTTAAATGAATGGATACTAGGGTTCAGTTAAAACATTTTTTTTTTTAAATACAATGTAAAAACCGTTGTTAAAATAAAGTGAAACTGATACCTTTTTAACATTATTTCATTTCGTCACATAAAGTTCAGTGGTCTGAGGTGGTCATAGTTCCATTCATCTTGAACTATTGATACCTAACTGTGCATCCCATGAAGAAGTATATAGTATATTAACTAATTGCCTGTATTTTTTATAAAATATCTGGTAAAAAAAATGGTTAAAGATTTCAATTTACTGCTGTTCTAAAGACTGACTTATGATTATCAGATAAAAAAAATCAGACCTACCCTAGTTGTTAAACCCATAAAGTAATATTGAGACCACTTAAAACCCATCACATAACCATAATATAATTATTAGTTTGAAAAGTCATTTGAGTTAACATGTGCACTAGATCCATGAATGAAATGTTGATATTATAAGAATATTGTAAAAATTATGCTTGATAACCGTGTATGCTAGTGGTGGGTAAGAGGATTAAATTGAATATATTTTTTAAATAACCATATTTTAAGAAAATAAACCTCATGTGAGGTCATAAGAAAATGTGTAAAGCATATTTGATTTCAGTGGTAAAACAAACATAAATATTGCCTAAATCAGCAGGTAACTAAGCAATCATAAATAAAAACCAAAACCTTACCATCCACACTATCTTGTGATTGCGTTTGTCTCCTCGGCAAGGTGCCATTACTGGAATGACTGTATTCCTTTGAGTGATGAGAAGGCATTTTAATGTAGTTTGGCATTATAGGAAGTGAGGACTCGCTAACACTTCCATTCATTTCTCCTCCTCCCAGTAACTGTCTGATTTCAGCAGTTAACGCTAAACTGGAGACTGATTCACCCTTTTCAGTTAATATTGATGCATCGGCACCATGATCTAATAATATTTCTACAATTTCTTTTCTGCCACGTTTTGCTGCCCAATGTAGAGCTGTCCTAAAAATTTCATATTATATTGTATACCATTAAACATAACATGCTTTTGAGTGGATATGTAAATAAGTACAAGTAAAAACACTTGATTGATTTGTATTAAAATAATTTCACTAATCACACTACTTACCAACCATTAATTGCATGCCTTGCATCTACATTAATACCTTTTGAGAGTATTTCTAATACCACATCTATGTCGCCATTACAGGCTGCTTCACGTAGATCCTCTTCCAATTTCTTATACCGATCCATTTTCTCCCATCATGATCACATTATTGTATGGCTATTAGAGAAAAAAGTCTCGTTTCGTCGCTAATAACAAAACATCAACGACTCTGACAACCGCAGCGGCTCGTTGATTATCTGCCTTCCACAGCAGCGCCGCATGATAAGTCCAAACTAACTTCCCGCCATTGAAGGTTGTATTTCAAATATCTGTGATAATAAGTTTAGTTACAAAACCGGGAACTTGGGTCACGATGAGGCATTTATACTTTTTGGGAGAAGATCCTAATAGTGTTAAAGGATACCTGAAAATAATTAGGTACCGAAATAAAAAGGTACAAAACAAATATAGATTGTGTTGAAACTGAGATGATTTCGGTGAGTATAAGATTAACTTTAAAGAAGAAAAATCTAAGCATCAAAAGACAAATATAAACAAAACTCAAGCAGAAATAACATCAATGTTTATTGAAGTTCTCGACCGTATTACAAAAATAAAACTAAATATTTTTTAGTTTATAATACATGACTGACTTGTTAGGAAATAATTATTAAAGTGTCTAAAAAACAGTTTTATTTATCCTCACGTATTCTTAAATATAGTACCGTAAATACTGTTGAACAGTATCTTGGATTTTATCTCAACAAGAGACAGACATGGAACCCTCAAACGAAATTAAAAAGACAAGAGGCTGTTCGCCAAATTCGACTGTCCCATCATTTACTAGACAGACATCCTAACCTCCTGATTCACAGTAACAAGAAAATATTTTTGCTCATTATCTATACTTAATGAATTTTAGGGTTCCATCAAACCATCGAATTCTTAATGTATTCAGTTCCTCCAATTCAAATTCCTTCGTAAAATCCTTAGTACTCCTTACTTTGTCTCAATGACATTAACGGTCCATATTCTGCAAATTTGACACGATTTAATTTCCTTCCATATTGCATTTCCACCAAAATTTACTTGTTTCTCAAAATACTCCCCCTAAAATTCCCACGAATCCTCCGAGGAGTAGGAATAGAATTTAGAAGTTGGCCTCGGGATCTTCTAATTTAGTACTTTCCTATCAATGCTTCCAATGGGTAGTTTCTCTACAAGTTTATATCTAGTCCTTTTTTTTTTTTTTTTTTTTTTTTTTTTTTTTTTTTTTTTTTTTTTTTTTTTTTTTTTTTTTTTTTTTTTTTTTTTTTTTTTTTTTTAAGGGCAAAAAAATTACTGTTTATGATTATTATTCTCCTTAAAATTGAACTTAATTATACTGTCTGCTTTGTAGCAATAACAGAAACTTTAATTTTACCATATTAACTTTTTAAACTGCTGCAATTATAGCAATTTTAACTTTACAATCCTTACTTTGAGGCACTCCTCGTAGATGTGCCACTGAGAGAGCAACCTTACAAAGTTGACACTGAGGGGTAACTTTCCATGCCATAAGGTAGTCGTGTATTTATCGCCATTTTATTCGTAGTAAAATAATGGCTAAAAAGCATAATGTTGTTCAGTTGTAGAATTTCAATTAGGAAATTAGAAGAAAAAAAAAAAAAATACGTCTATGTAAAGGATTATTGTCTGAATAAAATATTTTTATTTATTTAGGATAAGAACAAGGAAACTAATAATTATTATGTTACAATATAATTTTATTATTTATAGGTCTGTGATACGAAAAGTATAACACAAATAGCAAACAAGGTACATTGAGATTTCTGATAAACGATAAATCAATAGAGGTATTATCTAACGTTGTTGGAGAAGTTTCAATATATGGCAAATCGAACTTGCTGAGTATGAAGTCTGGCAATGAACGGTTTTGTAAGACATCAACATTAAAGTTTCCAACTATCATAACTGGTGTAAGATCAGGCTCGTAATCGGTCATAATTGTAGCTATTTTTTTGGAATATTTAAACAACGACCGTAACATAAAGAGTTTAATTTCTGCTAATGCTATGCCCGGGTGGATATACACACATCCGCGTACGAATTTGAAGATGCCATTTACCGTTACGTTTACTAGACAGACATCACCAGGTATTGCGTCTTTCATATCCAAATAAATTTCCGAAATGACAATGTTAACTCTATTAGAATCAGTAAAGCTATTGATGTTGCGATATATGGCGACTACATCAGCTCTGCGACTTGATGATGATGATACCGCTACCGATGATGTAGTTCCAGTATGTCTGTTCTTAGCGGTATTACAATATAATCTCAGTTCAAAGCTAGGCACATTCACTGACATAGAATTTTCCATCCAAATTTCGCTGATTGTCAAATAATCAGATCGGTTAATGATTGTATCAGTAGAGATGTCTTCTTACTGCGCGACCAAGCTTTGTGCATTAATTGCGATAATAAGTATAAAACAATTGCTGATCAGGAACAATATTACAAAATTTTTGACAATATTTTTTCACTCTGACACCTTATTATATTCACTGTCACTACATTAAACTAATGTTTTATATAAAATCGATAGATGTTGACGACAGCTGACGATTAAAACTTAAACGAACATCGTAGCTTCTCCGAGTCAAAAGTTATACTAATTTCAAATCTCTAAACGCAGCAAAATAACCTCAAAATTGCGGCGCTTCTCCCTCCACCTATGCTATACGTCACTGTTCTCGCTTATCGTAATGAATTCTTTGATCCTTTAGCTATCCAGTGGTATAATTTAATTTTTGATGTAGAGGATAGATTCGAAACTACATCGCCAAATTGTATCCCCAGATTTTATCATTTTTTGGATTGCCCCTATATGATAGCAAATATAAAGACGTATTCACGTCAAAAAAAAAAAAAAAAAAAAAAAAAAAAAAAAAAAAAAAAAAAAAAAAAAAAAAAAAAAAAAAAAAAAAAAAAAAAACATTCTTTTTTCATAAGAAAATTCAATTATTACTGAAACCTTTCATTAAACATTGTAAAATGAAGGATGCTCTGATATTCCTCAGGCAGTTGTTTTAATATAGTATTGGGATTTGAAAACCAGTATGAATAAGTAATTAAATAAAACATTATCTTTATTCTGGGATAACAATAATCGCCTAAGAATTATTTTTTTCATTATTATTAGGAAAAATAATCTATATTTAATATTAACATGATTAGACATCACTACGTCAAGCGGTATCGATCATCAATTATTGATACCGATTATTTTCTTATGAATCGGTGAAATTGTGAATCGACTTTTGGAATCGATATATCCCTAATAAATATAATTAACAATTATGCTTAATATTATAAATTATACTTTTATTGAATAATATGGGTATTAAGTAGTAGTATTGAGGAGAATGAATTTTATTTGTATGAAAAAAAAAATAAAACATGGGTCTATATTATGAATAAATTATTTGGAGGTTATAATTGTTTTTAAAGCAAAGTTTTTGTAAATATAAAAACAATAAACATAATAATAATAATAATAATCAAGATATTGTAACGCACAATCTGAAATAATTATTTACATAAAATGCGTCCTGTACAAACAAATAATAAACCAAGATGACTGTTTTGATCTGTTTCACCACGTAATCGTATATGATTGGCTATTGATTGCTTGATATTATCCAAAATGGTGGCACGCATGTTTTGGTTTACAATGTTTTTAATTTATTTGTTTCGGGGGCATGAGGGCTAAAGGGAAAAGTGAAGCTAAGTGTGTTTGTGGGCCAGCTATTGAGGATGCTAAAGGATTCCTTCCAGATAGTTCTTCAGATTGGAGGTGAAGGTCCCTGCTTTCTAGGGGTCCAAGGTCGTATCCTCACGCTTTCTTCTTGTTCCTCGAGCAGGTTGTACTGGGGTGCTGGAACATCAAGTTCACTTACTCATCTTAATGCCCTCCATTGATCGTTATTGAGTACATATTCTCCTTTAAGACGAAACAACGAGAATTCAGTTCTTCTTCTTTATTTATTATTTTTTTTTTAATAAGCTTTTATTAACTTCACCTG
Source organism: Euschistus heros (assembly GCA_003667255.2). Classification (NCBI taxonomy): domain Eukaryota; kingdom Metazoa; phylum Arthropoda; class Insecta; order Hemiptera; family Pentatomidae; genus Euschistus; species Euschistus heros. Next base: position 389,228 of record RCWM02000724.1, read on the forward strand.
TATGTAATGGAAGCTTTCATCGTAATTTTCACCAATTTCCAGCAATCTGATTACCTTGAAAATTGTTACCTGTTTCAAGGACCAATGACAATACAATAATTGCACAACTTTGTTCTTATGTTCTCACTTAGTCCAGTTAAATTAATCCCCAAAATGGTGGTTTGCCTTGCAAAATGTGAAGTAGTAGGTTTTATGTTTTTATATGTTCCAGATGGGTCCTGAGAATAAAATATCAAAAATGAAACTAAATTTGATACGGGAAAAATGTTTGGGGGCAAAAAAACCCAAACTTTTTTCAAATTTTGGAAAAAAAAAAAAAACCTATAGGAAAATACTTTCAATCGAAAAATGTTTTATTTACAAAATTGAATTTTATTAAATTGTACGTCTAAAGACATCCCTTAAGTTGAATTTGATTTAGGCGTATAGCCTCAATCGATTGTCAAACAGTGAAGAATTTCACCAACTTTAATAAATTAGTTTTGGTCATGTTTAAGTATCTATAACGCAGAAATGGATAACTCAATCAAAAAAATGTTATATGCTAAAAGTTGTAGATCATTACGTTTGGTGCAAGATAGGATTTTTAAAGTAAAATTTAGCTTTGAACCTACAACTCAAAAAAATATAAGGTGTGACTGCTGCATATTGTTCCCCACACTTAGCTTTTTAGTTAGGTTTGCTATAAAAGCGTGTTTTATTCTAGTTTTGTTACTCCACAGTTGTTATTTTATCTTTGAAATACAATTAGAAACAAAAGTTATCATTCATTTGAAAATTTACTCAAAATAAGTCGTGATGGAATGAGGAAAACAAATAATAATTTAAAAGATCGAGTGCTAACTCTTATTTTATTAACATATTTAATAAGAACATATATTTTCTTAAAAAAAAAAGCAAAGAAAAAAAAAAACTGGATACCTTGAGCCTATCGTCTAAAGAAAGAATAGCATGGAACATGTTTTAGGGGTCGCCATCTTGACTGTCGATGTTCATATGTTTTCTATTTTTTTTTTTTTTTTTCGCTTACTTTTGGGAGTAGAGAGGAAGATCTTAAGGAAAATTAATGGGCCAATAAAATTACCGGAAGGATATTGGCTGAGGCCTAACAAGGAATTATACACAGAAATGAATGACCTGGAAACGGACATTAGGTTAAAGAGGCTACGTTTCTACGGCCATATGGTCAGGATGAACCAGAACAGAATAAATAGGAAGATCTTCGGGAAAATGTGGGGATATAAAGGGATTGGGGGGTACATCGGGCAGACGAAGAAAGAAACGGGGAAATTGGGAATTTCAAGTCAGGACTGTTTCGATAGGGATAGATATAGGGAAAAACTAAGGGAAATAAAGGTCCTTGTGGGTATCAAGGATGTGAGGGGGAGGAGAGTATGGAGCGAGGAAGGAAGAAGGATGCAGTCTGAGAGAATGAAGAAGAGGTGGGTGGAGAAGAGGGAGGGATGTGTGGCGAGAGTTGGGAGGAAATGATATTCACGTGGTCTATAAGGCCATTTCGTATCAAAAAAAAAAAAAAAAAAAAAAAAAAAAAAAAAAAGTAACAATTAATGATTATTCGGAATAAACAAAGTTGAAAAATAGGTGTTTAAAACGTGACTTTTTTTTCATTCAAACCAATATGGCTCCCAAACGGTTGGGCCTAATGACAAATGTTATATAACAAAAATTATTCTCCATTAAAGTTTTAACAAGTAGGATGTCAAATTTTCGATCCGAGCAACGCCAACAGAGGAAGAGCGTGTTAAAAAAGCCCCTACACTTAAAAATGGAGGTTTCAAACATGACTGTTTTTCATTTAAATAAATATAGCTTCTAAACGGTAGGCCATAGCGGCACAATGTATATAACAAAAAGTACTCTCTATTAAATTTTTGACAAGTAAGTGGTCAAGTTTTTGATCCGAGCTACAACAGAGCTAGAGCCTGTCAAACTACTGGTAAAGCCCTCACGTTTCCCTAAACGTATCGCTTTTAACCAACTAGTTTAAGGGTAAGACATGTTCCACGTTAACAATATAGAAATAAACACATACTAGAAAAATTAAAAATTAACAGATATTGACATCGCGTGTTTTGTTTTTTTTTCTTAATTTTTATTTTTTTACTGTGGAACTAATAATGATGTTCGTAGTTGGGACGTGCAGTCATGGAATTACAATTAAAAATATTAATGTTTTTATACGAGTGCTTTTCTTAAGTTACCCATAATGCAATACGACCTTTCCCAGAATCCCTATTAGAAGTGACAATAAACAACTGTGAATGATAAGAACAGATTGTTATTATTAACCTGTACGACTACATTATATTTTAACTCTGATTAATATTAATTGTATATTCTGAGTATATAAAGAAGATAGGAATAAGGGCTTTAAATGTAGTTTTCTTTGATATAGAGAGAAAGGAAATTGAGTTCTTATTTCATTTACTAAAAGAAACCAATTATCATTATATTAATTTATTGTTTCGACGTTACGGCTTACATTGGAAGCCTTTATCCAGGCAAAACAAGAGGTAACAATATTTGTTACCATATAAACAGCTAAGTATCCATATCCCTGCCCTCCAGATCCACTCCTGACTGAGAGGTGACGGTAAAGTACAAGGAGTACATATATACGACTACTTTCCAACAAGTGGATACACAAGCCGATCTCTCCTGATCAGAATTTCTCTCTAATTTCTGGCCATGGGGCGCCAAACCTCTTATAGCCGAAATTAAAGAGTACGCAGGAAAGTTTCAACAACTCTCTTCGCTTAGTTTAGTTTAAATTTCTCTCTTAGATATGAAGTTAATTGCAGTATGCACGTGTACGGATGATGTTATTGAGGGATCAGTACAATTAGGATTGATGAATTACGTCAGATTCTTATTTAGCACCCTCCAAAACGTTTATTCAATAAAAACAAAAATTATCATTTTTCTCACCCTCTTCAAGAGGGATGAAATTTTTAAACCGATTTATGACAACTTTTCTTTCAATCGCCATTACTTTGTTACACTCCACGAAAATTCAATTTCATTGATATCGCTGGAAAGGAGAGAGCCTCAGCTTTCTTTGATGTATATAAATACAATTCAATGAATAAAAGTGGAAGAAAAACCTGTTTGAAAAGTTGTGAAATCCGAAATACATTTTGATTTTTAACTTGAGTTTAAAACCAGATAGGGGGACGAAATGATATTCCAAGCGTATTACCAATATATATTTTAAGTAAAAATATGAAATTGATGCGTTTAACCGTCTAACCGTAATTCAGGTTTTTGTCTACATAAAAAAAAAAAATACTGAAATTTATTAAAATTTGATTGGGCCAATTTTGAAGGATACCATTTTTTATTTTCCTATTTGGATGACATTTCGTATTTAACGGTTCTGTTGAATGCTGATTTCAAACCTGACGTTTGAAACAAATTTCTAAAGGTAGTTTCCCTGAATTTTTTTTTTTTTTTTTTTTTAAATTATAATATTTTATTCACAACTGTACACATTTGACAGTTGTGAATGTGAGGTTAGATTTAAAACAACAGACATGATCAGGCATGAGGGAGTCAGCACCCAGTGGTACAATCTTCAGGCATGATACTAAATTATTAGGGATTAGACTAAGAGATCTCTTATCCACCTCCTTTTCAGCCTCCGTTGAATTATTTCAAGAATATGTTCTGTTGCCATATTCTGTACTTGTTTGTTAGAGTATCCACGTAGTTTTTCATTAAAATGTCGATACATTTTATGAATATGGGACTGTCGGAATACGTAAGTCTGTATGTAGCGTATCGTTTGACATACAAGGAGGGGAGTCTGTTATCAGTCTCAGGAATTTGGATTGAAATTTTTGAGCTTTCTAAACATGCGTTCTTTTGGCCAGTCCATAAATTTGCGATGACGTCCAGATGGGTTTTAACAAGTAACTGTAAATGTTAAGTTTCTTTTTGATAGCGTCTGGTAGTTTTGAGCGTCTGTGAAGTACTGAGTTTAAAAGTCGCAGTCTTAACTGTAATGTCTGTTTTTTTTGTATGTGGGCCCCATGAAAATCTTCTATCAAGCCCTAAGTCCTAAGCATGTCACTTGTTCAGTTTGATGTTTGAGGTTGGTTGTCAATGTAAGCAGGCGGGCAGGTCTTGTCCTCGAAAACTTACAATTTTCAATTGTAACTTACAATTGTGCAAACTTACACTTTACAATTTAATTAACCTAAACTAAAAATCTGTATTTTCTCTTGAATCTGCATAAAAAAAAAAAAAAAAAAAAAAAAATTTTTTTTTTTTAAAAACTCGAGATTGAGACTTACCTGGAACTCTCATACTAGATTGAAAAGACAAGAAGATGCACGTCGATTTCGACTGCTACAACACTTACTTGACAAACATTCAAATCTCCTCACTATGAAAACTCATCTATATGATGATTATCAGACCTATTTGGACTTACGGTATAGAGCTATGGGGATCGACCAAACCGTGGAATTCTTCCGGCCTCCAATCACTGCAGTTCAAAATCCTTCGAAAAATACTTAATGCTCCTTACTTTATCACGAATGAATTAATCTACAATGACCTTAATATCCAACATGTCGCCAATTTGGCACGAACCATATACCTCTTTTTTCATAATAAACTTACTCCTCATCCAAATCCACTTGTTGCACAACTCGCTTCCTATTCCATTCCTGGCAATCCTCCGAGACGCCTGAAAAGAAGATGGCATCGGGATCTTCTTCTTTTGTAAATATTTCATCAGAGTACTACCAATGGATAGTTCCACTACAAGTCTTAAGCATGTTATCATATTGCATTGTATACCGCATATTTACTAGATGTGTTTTCTAATACAGATGTAAATTTCAATTAATAAAAGAATAAAAAAAAAAAAAAAAAAAAAAAATCGAGTTATAAAATAAATTAGTTTAATGTTATTTCATTTTTTTTCTCGGCTTATAGGGGCCTTTAATTTTTTGACCAGAGATCTCCAAAACGATTGCCAATTAGACCCGTGAGAGACAGAGTATGTCCTCCTCTTGTTAGATGGATTATTGCATAAGGACGCTAAGACCTAACAAAAGAACATCAAATAGATATCGATTGTGATGTATAGAAGATGGCCGCGATCGAAATGGCCGTGATGTCGGTAGCGTGGAGCTGGTTTCACTGAAGCGGTGAGAAAGCAAAGTAAGAGCGGGGTCAGTGGAGCACTGAGTTGGGGCACTCTCACCAGTCCTTCCTCCAGACAATGCCCAGCCAACGCCCATCCTCTGTCTTCCAGGTCTACAGGTGTCTGTCTTTATCTTCTCGCATTAATCGAATTAGTTCGACTAACAAGAGGAGAATGAATATTGGTAGATTATTAGATTAACCCTCCAAGGACGAGCAAAAAATTTTTTTTTATCGAAATCAGATTTTGTATATTTTTCTTTGTTAATGGATATGCTGAAATTCACGAAACATTAAAAAAAAAATAAAATAAGACTCACCGTTTGCTCATATTTGCCGTGTTCATATCTTCAAGCTAGGTCTTCCCCAAGATGATTTGTTCAGTAAAAAAAAAGGATGTTTTAAATTTTGGTATTTCATAATAGAAACTTTTTTTTTTTTTTTATCATAATTTCTATTTTATTTTAGCCCATATACATCAGAAACCCATTCGTAGACCCTTTATTACAAATGCGAGTGAGGCATGGGTGCTTACAAAAAGAAGTGAAACACTACTCCAAGTTTGGGGGAGGAAAATATTTAGAAAAATATTTGGCCCAAAGCGTCTAAATGGCGGATGGAGAATAAGAAAAAATGAAGAACTAATGGTATTGTTTGGTGAGCCAGATATCATTGCCCTAATAAAGAAAGCAAGATTAAGGTGGCTGGGACTAGGGTTGGGCGATAGTCGATAGTTACTATCGATATATCGATAGGTCCTGCCTATCGATAGTCATTATCGATAGTGTCGACTATCGATAGATCTTTTTTACCTTCAAGTTTTGAAATTCTCGGAATTATGCTGATCTGTCTCTGTACAGTGTTGAGTTCTTTTGAAATTGAATTCGGAATTCCTAGAGCTCAAGGGTTCTCTCAAAGATTAAGCCAAAGGAAAGCAGAAATGTTAGTTTTTCTTTTGGGAAATATGTGGCTCAAGGAGCACACTTGACTCTTGAAATTAACTATTTCGTTATTTTTCTTTTCTGAAGGTTTGATTTGTTCATTATTATTGTAACCATGTAAATTGTAAAAATTCAAATAAATTAGTTTTCTCTCTCAACTGTATGATACAATCCTATAATTTATAATCCTGCAAATTTCAAATAATAAGTAGATAATTGAATTTAATTAAATTAGTTGAAATTCTTTATTGAATAGCTTTTGAAAAAAAGGAAGCAACTATCGAAGAAATACTGATAGCAATCGATAGTTCTCAACCGATTGTATCGGCCTATCGATAGTGCTAAATATCGACTATCGCCCAACCCTAGCTGGGACACTTGGAGAGGATGCCTGCTAATAGATTACCTCTAAAATTGCTAAAAGAAAAGCCAGAAAGTTTCAGAATTCAAATGCGGCCACGATTAGAGATGGTTAGATGACGTGGAGCAAGACTTCCAGGAAGGAATGAGAGGATGGCGCCGCAAGGCTGGGGATCGAGATGGATGGAGAAAACTTGTTGAGGAGTTCCTGGTCCTGCTATAAGGAATAAATAAATAAATACATCACAAACAAACAAAAATAATTATCTAATACAGAATTTATAATTTTCTATGAAACACCGCAATACATGAAATAAACAAACCTTTTCACATTTCACACTAGGTTTGCACAGATCTTTTGTATGAATCTATGACACATCTGAGAGGATTTCCTTCAACTCATAGCTTATATCTGCCAGTACTCGCTGACTGTGGCCTATCGATTATTGCGATGCTGCGGCATGAGCCTGATTATTGGAATGAATCGTCATAGGTTTGGTCACAAATCAACATTAGCTCCTTTTTTTTTTTTTTTTTTTTTTTTTTTTTTTTTTTTCCACAAAATGTTTTTCTAAGGTGCGTATATAAAAATAATAACTATTAAATCTAGGGAGAGAAAAAACAACGACTAGGAAGTGAGTTTATTATCTAGAGATTGGCGAAAATATCATATTTATTACATTAAAGAAAAGAAAAGCGAAATTAACGAGGTATGTATATTATAAACTTGGGGCGTATACATGAATTACATTTTCAGCCTTTTAGGTATGTACTGTCACATCTACTTTAAAACCTTCAAACTAAACTTTAAAAATACTAAAATAATATATTATTTTATAAAACTGCACTTAATAACGACAGTTTTATTAACTTTTAAACAATAAAACCTAAATAGATTGTAAATGATAAATAAGCAACGAAATAAAGACTATCACAATAAGTATTAAATAAAATACGAGTATATTAAAAACATTGTTTTGATAAAAATAATGTTCCTTGAACTTTCATTATAACTAAGTAGGTGAGTATAACGTTTAAACATTAAATAAATAAGAAAGTAGCCTGTACGTTTAAAAATAAAAAAAATTAACGTGCAGCAATAATTGAATTCGTTGGTTCCTCTTGGGCTGATGTTGATGGTCCGGCTGTGCTGAATGTCTAGAAATTTCCCACGTTTCATGGTATGAGAGGGAGAAATCAAGAAATTTATTTTTACAAAAGCAGATAAATGCTAAAGCAATTTAGTTCAAATATAACAATATATCCTCACTCCCTAGTATTCACATTTTGCATTTAAATGCCTAGGGAGTGAGTTCTAACCAGAACAACGTTCGGATCACGTTATACACGTTGCCTATTTTAAAAGTAAAACATGGTATCTATTGGTTTTTCAGTAGAGCTTTGAATCTAAAAAAAAAAAAAAATATCATGTTTTTAATCGGTTGATACACCCTAGGGAATGAGGATGAATTAAAATACGGTAGTTACCGAGCGTAGTCAATACATATCATGTCAGTAGACCGGTCTACCAGAAATCGTGTTGCCCAAAACAAAACACCCCTCAAATTTTCCTTTCAGAGATTTTTGGTGGGATTTTCAAAAATAATCTAGGGACTGAACTAGAGGGTTGTGACACTTCTTTATGTTGACGTATATAGTGCTAAGAAGGCTAAATATCAATCACAAAGTTATTTTCGGATAAAAAATAGAAAACAATACCCCTTCATATTTTTAAACTAGGAAAAAAGCCTAAGAGAAGGTCTTAAATATTTTCGAAATGCAAGCATTTTCAAGTTGTGACAACCTAGGGAGTGAGTAAATGCTACACATAAACGTCAATTACTACGGTTATATATGTAGATATATCGTTATTGTTGGGAGTCTATAATGGGTACTTGACCATAGAAACTAAAATAAAAATTTTATTTTCAGTACAATTTTCAAAATACCTTTGTAACTTAAATTGTACCGAAATTTTGAAATCAAACATATACCTTTGAAGACAGGTACTCTGCGACAATGATATAAATATGAAAAGAAGGATATTTGCAACTAATATGTGTCAATAGGACTGATCTATTATTTGCCATTTCTTTGGATTTTTTTATTCGAAGACTAGTTTCGAATGTTGAACATCTTTAATCAGTTCTAAAACCACACACAAAAATGTTAAACATTATCACTTTAAAACATAGATTATATGTATTCAATTTAAAAAAAAATTTAACATAACAAATCGATAGTAAGGGAAGTATAGTTTCACTCCCGAGTCTTTCGGAGAAAACAATCACGGATCCACTGGCGAAACCTTTAAAAGTTCAAAGACCGAAAGCTTTGATTTAGTCGAAACGTAATGTTTGGTAGGGGAAATATAATAAAATCTTAAAGTTTAAAAGTGAGTGTTAGAATTTGTGGATCAACATATTCAATACAAATCTTATAATGCGACTATCAAGGAATAAGGTAATACTAGTGGCGGCACGGCGCACAGTGGGGCCATTCTTGAATCTAGCAGGACAAAAGTCCAAAAATGAAGCTTGATTTTTTTTTGATGCAGAAAGTGGTTGATCAATCAGGCTAAATGTTGAAAGACATGAAACGAAGTGAATCAGGCTGAGGAAATGTCAATAAATCATTTTAATAAATAACGAACTAATACCACTTTAATTCTGTGCGATTTAAGAATTAAGTTAGTATTCTTTCAAGCTCTTGACAGTGAAGATCGTAAGTTTTTTTTTTTTTTTTTTTTTACATTTTACAATGAATCGCATTCAAAATAGTCAGTATTAGTACATTTTATTTTTAATTTTACGGCATTTTAGATACTCAGATACGCCAATTAAAAAGTCCACAAGTAAAAAAACATATACATGTTTTAATCTGGAACTTTTTACGTAGGTGAACGTAGATCTTAAATTATGGTTCTGTGTGTCTGGGGACATTTAATTTTAGTAAATATATTGTATTTGGCTGCCCGTTTTTGCCCGTTTATACACCAAAAATTGTGTTTCAGGCGGAGTACTTTCAGTTGCGCGATTGGAATTAGCTGAAGCGTTATGGGCTTGAGGTTTCAATTTTAATAATTTCCAGGAAGAAAAAATATATCCGGTCAATTATATAATTCAAAAATTTGCAAATGGGCAACTCACAGAGGATGTCCAAAAAAGCCAACACAAAGAGATAAAAAAATACAGGGAACATTTTCCTCGGAAAATATCTGGCACAGTAACCAACATTGACATTATGAATAATTTGTTTATTTTATCAGATCCTTTAATTAGCTCATACAGACTACTACCAGAGAAAAATACGACTTTCGGTAATAGTGCTTGTAATATCAGACGCAGATACGAGTATGGTACCCTTACTTAGTGGACAGCATAGTGATGATAGTGATAATCTCGATCAAAGATGACAAATCATTATAGACTATAATTTTCTTTTCAGTTTAAAACAATATAATGTGTTTGAGTTCTGCTCGTTTTAAGATAGAAATTAAGTATTAAAGTGTTAAAGCTTATAGTTTGATAACACATTGTCCTGATTTATATATATTATAAATTCTATTTATTTATTACTGAACTACCAGAGAAATTGTTAGTTGTTACAGAGGTGTTTTTCTAGTCATAATATTGACATTATTATCATTAAATAGGTATATTCATTTTTTAAAAATTCAATTTGTATAATCATCGATAAATCAATAAATGGTTTTGTGAAGTTTTTTTTTTTAATTAAATAACAAGTCACAGATAAAATTTTAAATGTTTTGTCAACCTTTAAATAACCTTGTTTTAATCATTTCAAGTTGTTCTGGATGGATGGAGGAAAAAAAATATTAAATTATCGATACGATCGCTTTCAGACTTTTGTCCCGCTAGATTCACGAATGGCCCCACTGTGCGGCGCGGAGGGTTGCGAAGGCACCGGAGGTTGCATTGCGGAGGACGGAAGCGATTCCTGAATAATGACAGCATTACCGCGGTGCTTCTAGACCGTTCCTCAGCGACGTCCGGTCGTCTGTTTATGGAGTGGTGGCAATATTGTCTGCTATGGTCACTTCTCCTGCTGACAGAATTATGGCTGGGTGCTCATTTTCTAGAATATACGTAGGGAGTTAAATCCAATCCAGGCGAGAGTTTGACGGGTCCAAACATGTTAATTAGATCGCAAAAGAGCTACTCTAGCGCTTATTATTGAGATTTCTCCTGGCCAAGTGGTGATACATGTGGAAAAATAATATGTTGTACTATCAACCCTTTTTTCGAGAAGTTCCCAGTTACGAATCCAGTTGGACTGGTTGGAATTAATTTTGAGTAATTAATCCCAGCTAACACTCTCCCTTCCAGGAAAACCGCTTAGCCGAGACGGCAAGCTAGGAGGGTTTAAAAAAAAGAATAACTAGTGGTTGAATTGATCTCTAAAACCGGTTGGGTTAGCTAACTGTAGATTATAGAAACTTATCCCTCCCTTAGGTAATTATTGAGGGAATATCACCAAGTCTTCATGGACTCCAGATGATTCTGAAAGTGATATTTGCCATGCAAAAGGACACTAAAGTAGAGAGTTAATAGGAGAAGCATAAGTGAGAGACTAAGTGTATGCTTCAACAAAACTAGAAGAAAGTATTGCCGTGGCACGAATGGCCACATTATGCAATGTTAATAGACAAAAATAAAATGAATTGTATAAAGGAAATAGAAATAGACAGTTCAGAGAACCAAATTAATGAAACCAATGTGGAATATCTGCTTGTAACTGCTGCTTTCTTTGCTATGTACTGGATTAAAGTGGTTGTCGTACCACTCTTCCGAAACATTCCTCTTGCAGAGAGGATCCGCGAGGAACAATGCCCAATCTCTTTGCTGCTACAAGTTCCTAATACCGGGATACAGGTGCGATGTCAGTTACCCGGAAAGGAATGAGATATGAGTAGAATATCATTCTGTTAACGGAGCATTGTAATTCAAAGATTTTTTTTAACCCTCTAGCGCATAGTGTAGCATATCTGCAACATTTTTTTATACTTATGGCAGCGAACTCTCTTTGCGTTTTCTGGAACTAAATCTTGTATTAGAGATGCTACATCTCCTCTTAGACTATGAGAGGACTTTGCATGCCCTAACTGGACCAGGCATGTCTCTAATTGTCACTTACATCTTTAAGTCCTCAGTTGTGGAAACTCCTCCTTCCTTCCAGTAAAGTACTCTTATTTCTTTTTGTAACATCCATTGTTTGTTTTTTTTATCAAATAAAATTTCTGTGGCTTTTCCCAAGATATGTAGTTTGTAAAATATCAATGAGGATAAAATTCTAAAATTTTTATTATCGAGATAAATCACTTTTTAGTTATGTGCAACATAATGTATATTATTAATTAAAATGGTTTGTAGGTGAAAATATTTCTTCCAGTATTCTTCTGTTAATAACCTGACCAAAACAAATTAAAAAAAATTATCAGAATGAAAAAGAAAAAATCATGCACTAAAGGGTTAAGGTCTAAAGAAGAAGCGGAGGCACTGACATTTTATCCTTGCATGTTTTAAATATCCCAAATAAAATTTAGACTGCTAACCGTATTATTTTTGATTCTCAATGTCTTTATTTTTTTAATGATACTGGGAGGGAAGAGAGAACTAATTAATTCAACATGTTTAGTGTGACGTGCTATCGGTCAGTGGGCATCCTTTAATTTTATAAATAATTTAAAGATGAGAAGAAAACTCTTTAGGTATCCAAACCAAAAGAACTATTTTCTCTACCTTGATACTTGCAATTGATTAAACTTACTTCGCATGCTGTTTTCTCATTTCCCTCTGTACATACAGTAAGACATTCATGAATCATTTAACAATAGACTATTATTTGTTTTTATTATTAAATATTTAAAGTATTATAAGCCTGAATAGTTTATTTATTAGATTTGATTAAAGCACTCATTTAAAACGGTCGTTTAATATCAAGGTTTAATACTTCCGTACAGTTTAAATTAAATAATACCAAATAAATAATAACAGTCTCGAAAATTAAAAAATGTTTTCCTCAAGATGTCATTCAAACATTTCTATTTGAAGTAAATAATTACAACTGTAGCAAAGTTTTATACACTGATGGCTCAAAAACAAATGAATCAACATCATGTGCAGTTTGGGACAACAGTAGGGCACTGAAGTTGTGGTATGATTCAACTCCACATGTTATAGTGAATCCAACGTTTTGTTCTTACCATAAGTTATATGGCGTGTGTTTGTTACTTTCAATCTCATTCTGTAATTCGTAATAATTGTTAGTTTATTGTTTATTTTACCAATCGCCAATTTAGACGAATAAAGCCTTAATTTATTCAAAAGGTTTACAACAATTTATTCGTCTATTTTTTTGGAACTTCAATTATGGATCGATTCTTAAAACCAGACAAGTTCGATGCCGACCCACATTCGCCAACAGCAACACAGGAATGGAAATACTGGTTGAAGAGTTTTGAGAACTTCGTCGGAGCTTTTGCTGAGATCGATGATACGGGTAAGCTCAAACTACTCATTAATCGCATGTTTCCTTCAGTGTACCAGCAAATTGCTGATAAAACGACATTCGCTGATGCTGTCGCATTATTGACATCAATATACGTGAAACCCACGAATGAGATATTCGCTAGGCATAAGCTCGCCTCACGAAAACAGACTTCCGAAGAATCTATTGATCAATATCATCAGGAATTACAGCTACTGAGCAAAAACTGCGAATTTTCAGCGGTGGATGCGGAGACTCACCGCAAAACCTACGTCCGTGATTCATTCATCCGAGGAATCAGTTCTCATCAGATTCGCCTTAGGTTACTCGAATTCAATTCACCCACTCTTGATGAGGCAGGCAGTTGAGAAGGCCCGTGCATTAGAGTCGGCTAAAAATCAGTTAGCCTCCTATACATGTTCAGATGCAAATCTTAATGCACTTCCTTCTGTACCACAGGAGCAAGTAAAAACTTCCACAGAAACTTCGGACAACCTGGCAGCAGCGTTACGACCGAATCAGAAATGTTTCTTTTGCGGTCGTTCACGACATAGAAGTCGTCAGCAGTGCCCTGCAGTCGATGCTACTTGTGACAAATGCTCAAAAGTTGGTCACTGGGCTTCGGTTTGTCGATCTTCGCGGACTAAATCGCCAGTCAAAACCAAGTCAGCAGCCCTCATTGCAGCCTCTTCATCATCACACAGTAAGGCCACCGTCCCTATGCAGGTAAACAATGTACTCACTCATGCCCCAATTGATACCGGAAGCTCAGAAACCTTCATCTCCCAGAGATTTGTGGAATCATGCAAATTCAGAACGTACCCTACAACTGGATCAGTTTCTATGGCATCTACTTCCCTCAATACCATAATTTCCAGCTATTGTCTAGCCAACTTAGAATTCCTGGGACATAGATATTCAAATGCCAAGTTAAATGTACTCCCAGATCTATGCTCCGATGTCATTGTAGGACACGACATACTAAAATTGCATTCCGAACTCAAGTTCTCGTTCGGTGGGTCAAAGTCACCACTGACAGTCTGCTATTTAGCACCCGCCAAAATTGAGCCTCCGCCACTCTTTGAATTCCTTACTGGTGATGTTAAGCCGATCATGGCAAAATCTCGAAAGCACTCTGCTGAAAATTACCAATTTATGAAAAGAGAAGTAGAGAAATTGCTCGAAGATGGGATTATAGAAGAGAGCAGGTCCCCGTGGAGAGCTCAAGCTTTCGTAGTTAGCAACGACAATCATAAAAAACGTATAGTGGTCGATTACTCACAGACCATCAACCGATACACACTTTTGGATGCTTACCCCCTCCCCGATATCCAGCAAACAGTCTCTATGGTATCCAAAAACACATGGTTCAGCACTATAGATTTTAAAAGTGCCTACCACCAGGTACCCCTACGAGAGAAGGACCGGCCTTATACTGCGTTTGAGGCGTGTGGTCGACTCTATCAATTTAGACGTTTAGCATTCGGCCTGACAGATGGGGTCCCCTGTTTCCAGCGTGTTATAGACGACGTCATTTCCAAAGAGAAGCTAGACAAAACGTACGCTTACTTGGATGATGTCACTGTGTGCGGGGAGGACAAGGGTGAACATGACAGAAATCTCAAACGTTTAATGGATACAATACAAAAATACGGATTCACTGTAAATCAAGAGAAAAGTAACTATGCTCACACGTCAATAAAACTTCTCGGCTATAAAATAGAAAATAAAACTGTTTCGCCTGATCCAGATCGTCTTAAACCACTCCTCAGCTTACCTCCTCCAAATTCTGCAAAAGAACTTCAAAGAACAATCGGCATGTTTGCTCATTATGCTAAGTGGGTCCCGAATTACTCAGACAACGTGCGGAAGTTATTAGACTCTAAATCATTCCCCTTATCACCTGAAGTTGTGTCTGAATTTGAGTTTCTCAAGAATGAGATATCAAAATCAGTGGTGAGTACTATTGATGATCGAGAGCCATTTGTTGTAGAAACGGACGCTTCAGACTTCTCAATTTCTGCCGTACTTTCCCAATCTGGTCGACCAGTAGCTTTTTTCTCTCAAAAACTCACGGATAGCGAGCGCAATCATTCTGCTATCGAGAAGGAAGCACTCGCAGTGGTGAGCTCTTTGAAGAAATGGAGGCATTTCCTTTTGGGACTGTTATTGTCATTGTTGCAATGCAGGTGGTATAGTAAAGTTCGGGTATATGGGCAATAATAACCATAGCAGCTATTCGCCCTTAAAAAAACAAAGAACAATAATACCAAAATCAGAAGATGGTATTCATTTGTTTTTTTCGATGTCTCGATAATATCAAAAGCCTCATTTCAATACAAATATCGAAAAAATACGAATCCAAAATATCCATATGTATTGGTATCAATAATATCTGTCTGAAGTACAATGAAAATGTATAGGCGAAACGACTTCGGGAATGAAGTTATAGACAGTTTTTTAAAAAGGTTGCAGAGTTGGTGGGCCGAGGTTTGTGCTTTAAATCGGTAGTCAAAATCAAAATCAAAATCGAAAATAAAACATACTGAGAAAATAAAAGGAAAACACTTATAATCGCCTGAACATTACCTTTAAAACAGAAACTTCCTAATTTATAGGACCGGACAAAAAAAAAAAAAAAAAAAAAAAAAAAAAAAAAAAAAAAAAAAAAAAAAAAAAAAAAAAAAAAAAAAAAAAAAAAAAAAAAAAAAAAAAAAAAAGCGTATTCAAAAACGCGTTTGTAAAAATACAAAAATTTCAATCTAAATTCCTATGATTTTTAACAGACTCCCTTCCTAACGTGCCAAAAAAAAAACGCTACATACAGACTTACGTATTCTGACAGATAAGAGGCAAATTAATAAAAATTACAGACTTTTTCATGACAAATTATGGGACCCTCTACAGGTACAGAATTTGGCAAAATTACCAATTTCTAATATAACTCAACGGAGGCCGAAAAGAAGCTGATGAGGGACACCTTAGTCTAATATTTAAAATTTATTATTTTTGATTGTACTTTCCTGGAATTATGAAGATGATGTAGTTAATATTAGATTGGTAAGTAGATTGGTTAGTGATCACAAATGAAAAATAACTTATCCTTGTATATACTGTTATGGAAAAAAAAAAAAAAAAAAAAAAAAAAAAAAAAAAAAAAAAAAAAAAAATGAAGATATTAATATGAAACGTGCTGAATTCCTATGCAAAAGAGAGACAGGACTTTCTTTCTGTATTGACATTCCATCGATACCTGTACCGGTTGCGATGTGGTTCGCATTCAAACCAAATCCGTACGGGAGTGTCCCCAGCCCACGTAGCTGCTTAATATTCTGTCCGGGGTGTAGAAATCGCAGTTATCCGTTAATCATTATCATTTCCATTAATTACATTTATTTTTTAGATAAAATTTTATTTTATATACATTTACATTTATTTAAATTTTATATTTATTACATTTATTTTATATTACATTTTTTGTTAAAACGTTTTATTTTGATTTAAATAAATCGATTTTTTAGTTAGTAATATTCAGTCTTTATTGAATTGGCTACCAGCGCAATGTGGTTAGGTATCAATCATATGTTTTAGATCAGCTGTTGCTAATTAGTTTATCTATTACAACATGGCGGCTTGTTCATCGGAGATGTCCAGTTTTGAATTTATTATCATTTTTTTATTTAGTTAATTATTGTATTCACAACTGTATACATTTGTTAGTGAATGTCAGATTACGTCAAAAGGGAGTCAGCACCCAGTGGTACTTGATGTATATTAATTCATCGTTGATAATTGTATTAATTCTTTTATATGATCCAGCGCAATTGAGTGAGTTTTTTAAAATTGACAAGTTCTGGGAATTTCTTACTCTATAATCTGAGGACACCTAGAACAAGATGGTTATAATGACTTCAGCGGTAACGATTAAATATTTCCAGTGTTTTTGTAATAAAAAGAAAATGAAACCAGTATCGTGTATAAAACTAATCTGAATGAAATACAAGCGAGAGTGGCAACGAATTTTAGCACCCGTTATCCAATATCCATTGAAATAATTACTTACAATGAGACAAAGGGGGTATCTGATTGTCTGAACAGTTTGGGCACACAAAGAGATATTACCATTATCATCCTATAGATCAGATGTTCCGGACATCATTCAGTAGCAAATCGAAAAGATTACGTTCGTAGCTTGCGGAGAACGTGTCAAAGGGACAGCGGAAGGTCCCTGTCTAACTGGATCGGTTAAAAGTAATACATGAAGTTCTGAAAACATTCTGAAAACGATTGTTAAAAATTAAGACACCATGCGACGATACAGGGTGATTCCCACTTACAGATATGAGCCTACAGAATCCTTATTTGTAAAATCTCTATGCTAATCACTTCCGGAGGCCGGAGCTGCTGAAGTTAGGAGTGACCGAAGGGGCTGTGAGAAAAAGAGAGAAAGAAGCTGCATTCGAAACAACGGAAGCCATTTTGAAAATCTAATAAAATAACGGACAAACATTTTTTAATTCTTTTATTAATAGAAATTTACAACTGTATTAAAAAAAACACATCTTGTAAATATGCGGTACACATGAGATATAATGACATGAATAAAACTTGAGGAACTACCCATTGGTAGTACTCTAATGAATATTTACAAAAGAAGATCACGAGGCCATCTTCTTTTCAGACGCTTCGGAGGACGGGAATGGAATGGGAAGCAAGTTGTGCAACAAGTGGATTGGACGAGCACTGAGTTTATTATATCTGGTTCGTACCCAGCAACATATGTCCATATCCTATTAAGGTCATTGTGGATCAATTCATTTGTGACAAAGTAAGGAGCATCTAGGATTTTTAGAAGGATTTTGGATTGGAGTGATTGGATGCGGGAAGAATTCGATGGTTTGGTGGATCCCCATAACTCTATTCAGTAAGTCCAAATAGGTCTGATAATCGTCATATAGATGAGTTTTTTTGTAGTGAATCGGGAGAATTGAACGTTTGTCAAGTAGGTGTTATAGTAGTCGAAATCGACGTGCAGCTTCTTGTCTTTTCAATCTTGTATGAGGGTCCCAGGTAAGTCTCTTGTCCAGATAAAATCCAAGGTATCTTATCTGTTTTACATTATTTAATGGTACTCCATTAAAGGATACAGGAGGACAGGATGAGGTAGGTTTTCGACTTAGGGTAAAGGTTATTTGCTGGGATTTATCTTAACTCTCCAGTTATGACACCATTCTTCAAGGGAAATGATATGTGACTGGAGTGTCTGGGATGCAGCAAATGGATCATCATTGACTGATAGCACGCTTGTGTCATCAGCATAGGTTGTGAGGATAGTATTAGGATTAGGACCGAGGACGGGGATATCATCTGTATATACGGTATAAAGGATGGGACCGAGGACGGATTTCTAGAAAAAATAACTAATTATCCGGATTGATTTGAAGAAAAAAACGTACATATATATATTTTTTATTACATACATTTCTTTTGTTTTAAATGTTGTAACAGTTTATTAACAGACATTGTAGTCCGGATTTCATACGAAATACCTAATAACGATTAAAATACGATACTGTCCCGTCTGGTATAATTTTATTAGTTTTTGGATGGGGATTGTGGTCGGGCGCAATGACAAAAAAAGACGTAAAACTAAATAGGCCAAGCGGCAGCTACCGGAACTGCGTCTCCGAATTAGGTGCTGAGCCCACACACCCACACAACAGTCAAGTTCTGAGCAAACGTACTCAGTGAATTTCTAGAAGTAAAGGTCATCCATCCTAGAAAGGTTTTGCCCAGCCTGGGCCCTATTGCGTTGTTGAGTTGTTTCTTTATAAAGAGTTATGGCACCTAAAAGAAAATGTGTTGTATTAACTGTGTCCGAAAAACTGTCTTTGCTAAAACGTTTTGGGAAAGGCGGATGAGTCTGTTTCGGAACATCCACGATTTTCGACATGTTAAGTAACATTTGTTACAGAAATAAACAGCCGCATTTTTAATTATTCAATAAAATACATAGTTAAAGCGTTACATATGTCTGTATTTATTATTTCAATACCGTAACTCAATAGTAAATCTGATTTTCCGGATTTTTTAGTATCCGGATCAATTTCGGCCCCAATTAATCCCGATAATCGCAGTTTCACTGTATTATGGCTGATTCTCAAACTACAGGCAAATTTGTGTCCCCCCGCCCATTAAAATTCAATGAAGTAAACTTCGTTAAAAATATTGTTTCCAAATCGATTTATGTTATGTGAATTAATGATATTAATTGAATTTATTTGGGATTTTAGTATTTTAGGGTAACATTTTTAGGTTATTCTACGTCGATTCACATTGTCGTGGCTTGTCCCTATGCTGGATTTACAATTATGTAAATAATTATTACTTGATAGGGTGCAAAAATTACTAAACTAATGGCTAGTAATATTAAAATATAATGGTGGAAGAAAGTGAAAATGTGTTTTTCAGGATTATGCCCAAGTAACCAATCCTTTTTATTTATTTTATTCTTGTCCCTGTAATTTTTTAACATTGGCGCGCCATTACTAAAAAAATTGATAAAAAGTATTCGGAAGGAATTTTTGGATTTTTTTAGTCTTTATTTGCAGTGGCAGGCAGCAGTTTCTCTTGGACGTATCAATTCGTAACCACGCAACCATTATACGACGGAATATCCTAGTGCAAACACGACCTCCGACTGTTAGTACATTCATTGTTCACATTGTCGTGTCCACTATAAATCAGTTTAACCAAATAGTTATTTGTAACGGGCCTCATGCGTTTTTATAGTAGGCTACGGCCTTCATAATATACTCCCGAGAAAATGCGAAAAAAATGAATAGGATTTCGGCTATAATATTTTTAACCTTATTTTCACATTGTTGTGGCCATCAATAATTTAACATTGTCATGGTATGTTTATAATACATGCAAATGTTAAGATAGCAAGACAGTGTTAAAAATTCCTTTTTAAATAATTTTAGCATTACTATGGTCAAAATGACTAACATAATTATTTAGCGTACGTGTATTTATGTTATTTTTTTTTCTTTTTTAATTATTAACTAAGTTTTTGGTTTTATGGACATTGTCTATGTAGTACTTTGGTCAAACTTTTAGCAATTTTAATTTAGTGTCTCTGTGTCATGCAGATTTTATTTATTTTTTAAAGTCATAATGGTGCGTTAAAAAATGTCTGATGCAGAACGCAAAGCAAAAAAACGAGAGGCGGTTATGGGTTAAAGTTATAAACTGAAATTTTTGAAAAAGTAAAGTGATTCATGTGTTGCTGCACCAACTACAATCCTCACAGCTAGCCGCCGGGCAATATCAAATGTTTGCAGCAAGATTTATCAACATTTAAATTTAGAGTTTTGGAAGCTAATAATTTGCCTGTAGTTTGAGAATCCCCCTTATAAGAAATTGCTACTTTCCTAATTAAGTTGAAGATCAAGATGTTCTTTAGGTTCCTATTTTGTAAAATTCAAGGTTTCAGGTGCTCTGAATTGACTGAATGTAGAAGTAGAAAAAACGGGTGTGATTCTTGAGGGTGAAATGGCAGTGGTGAACAGATAGACTGAACACATCTCGGAGCTACTAAATGTGAATCTGGATAGGAGGGAGGACAACTCAGGGGAAGAAAGCTTCTTTTGTTATCCACAACCATTGGTGGATGAACCAGATAGGGATGATGTTGAATTTGCTATTGAGGAGCTGAAATATAATAAACCTCCTGGAGACGACAGAGTAGTTGCAGAATTGATTAAGAGTAGCAGTGAAAAAATTAGGAGTCTGATATTTGAACTGATAAAGAAGATATGGAAGAATGAAATAATACCGGATGACTGGAAAACAGGACTATTGTGCCCAATTTTTAAAAAAGGCAGTAAAAGTGGGTGCGCTAATTATAGATGGATAGCGCTGTTTGGAATTGTATATAAATTATTATCGAATATAATTGCAAGAAGGCTTAAGAAATATACTGAGGAAATACTAGGAGACTATCAATGCGGTTTTAGATGTGGGAGAGAGGCAAATATTTTTTGCCAATCTAGTGTATGATAGATTTGATTTAAATAAAAGTTGATTATATTAGCCTAGTGTTGATAGAGAAAAGTTGTATATTCCAAAAAATTCCAATAAAACTTATAAAACTAATTAGAATGACAATGCAGAATGCCACCTCTAAACTGATTATCGGGAATAAAGTTGGAGAAGCCTTTGAAGTGCGTCAAGGTGATGCGCTATCCGCGATTCTGTTTAATATGGCTTTGCATGATGCAGTAAGAAACCCGGTTAAAGGTGGTACCATTGCAGAGAAAATGTGGCAAATATGTGCCTGCGCTGATGACATTGTCATATTTGCGAGAAGTGAAGCGTCACTTAAAGAAGCCTTTAATTTATAAAAGCGGCTCAAAGATTATAAATGAAAAAAAAAACAACTAAATTCTTGAAAATTTCTTCGGCGGCAAATAGAAGATCTGTGCGCTAGATTAAAATCCTCGACTTCAAGTTTGAAAATGTTTCTAGCTTCGTCTCAGCAGTGAAATTGATATGAGAATTATGGCAGGAAACCGAGCCTACTTTGCGAATTATAAGTTATTGAAGTCTAAACTGTTGTCTAAGAAAACGAAACTAAAACTATACAAATCATTAATAAGACCTGTAGTTACATATGGAGCTGAAACTTGGTGTTCAGCCCAAAATGACATCCAGAAACTGAAAGTTTTTGAAAGAATGGTAATAAGACGAATATGCGGCGCAACACAAGTAAGCGGAATACGGAAAATAAAAACGAATGAAGAAATAGACATGTTAAAAAGAGAAAATGTTGTAAACCTCTTTAAAGTAAAGAGATTAAGGTGGGCTGGCAATGTCAAAAGAATGACGGCAGATAGAATGCCAAAGAAACTGCTTGATATGAGAATGACTGGAAAGAGAAAAAGGGGAAGAACACTTAGCAGATGGGAGGATGATACTGAAAAGATGCTGCAAAATTAGGAGTGAAAGAAATTGGAGAATGGAAGCGGAAGACATAGATAGATGGAAAGAAAAATGTAGGAGGCCACGGGTCACCCAGACCTGTAGCGCCGAGAAGTAAGGTGCTCTGGTCTAATAGGAAATTTAATACTGAATCCGAAAATTTGAAAATTATTGACCAAATTCAGGAGATATTACAGCTTTTTTTTTTGGCAAAAAATATGGTTTAATCAAAAAAATCTTTGAGTCATCGTGTACTCCAACGGATTGGAATGGAAATGTGCGTTAAACTCAATTTTGTATTTCATACTAAGAGGGAATCACCCTGTAAAATTATTATATTTAAACAATAATCGGGGATTAATTATTCTCACAATATTGATTAATTTTTCTATTTGCTTCATCATCATCATCATCATTATCATCACAGCTGACATAACAACAGATCGCTGGGCCTGGGCCGTCTCCAAAAACTCTCCATCAGTTGTATAGGTTCTGTGATGCAGCTATCCAGTTCCGAATCGGCTAATGCCTCCAAAGTCCATATGGACTCCGTCCAGCTACCTGCAAAATCTTCTCATTCTTACTTGAGTTACGCATGATGGTGTAGAATGACCAACACAATTAGGATTGATTAATTAATTGGATACTAACATTCAAAATTTTCTACAAATCAGCACTATCATGGATTGTATCTACTAAGTTTTCAAAAATTGGTACTCACCTGAGTAGATCTAACAGATATCTGAAATATATCCATCATGGAAAGGTGGAAGGGGGCAGGTAGGTTAAATATTTAGGGTTTATTTTTGTAATTCCTTTCCGACTTTGGTGGATTATTCTTATTATTTATTGGCACTACGTCCCAAGTTGAGACTTGGCCTGCTCCAACATCAACTGCCAGTTTTCCCAATCAAGTGCTGCTGCCTTCCAATTTTGGGTACCAAGCAGAATCCTGGCATCAGTAGCTACGGAATCTTCCCATATAGCTTTGGACGACCAGCTCTTCTTGTTCCGTACACTCGCTCACTTAACACCTTCTTTGGAATTTCTTCAGGGTTCATCCTTATTACGTGACCGGCCCATCGTAATCTAACTAGTTTAATGGCATGCACAATATCAACATCCTTATAAAGGTCCTTTAGCTCGAATAAGAATAATTAATAAGATCTAACAGATATCTGAAATATATTCATCATGGAAAGGTGGAAGGGGGCAGGTAGGTTAAATCTTTAGGGTTTATTTTTGTAATTCCTTTCCGACTTTGGTGGATATTGGGGTAATATGGTATCAAAATATATTTCTTCGGGCTAGTTTTATCCTCGGGGGGTGCTATGTATACATTATTCATAGATATATACTGCAGATATATGTATGTATGTATGTATATATATATATATATATATATATATATATATATATATATATATATATATATATATATATATATATATATACAGGTTAAAGCGAATTATGAATTGCTTCGTTCGATTTGTTTTCTGAACCCCGAGGCGTTCCCATGTTGCACACCTGTACACTGCCTTGAAGTGGCTCTACTCATCCACCCGTAAATTGTACTTCCTGGGTTCATTCCTTTATCAAGTCATTTATCACCATCGCCCATCCTACATCTATAATCTGTGGAAATTTAAGTCTTCCTTCTACTCCTGATTCACAATAAGATCACGTTCCTCTGACCTATACTTGCCTTTCCATCGAACAGCTTAATACCAGCATTCCTTCCTAGTCCGATCCGCTACACTATGGAACACTCTCCCGCCTGAAATAAGACATGCCCCTTCCTTAAGCTCATTTTAAACACTCCTGCAAGTCATTAAGAACAATAATTAACATTAAATTGTGTCAAGTCGAATAAATCTGATGCCGGTGAATTGGTTGATAAATTTTCTTTTATATAATAATAATCCTTTATTTGTGCCATAATGGTACAAAATCATTTGTTTTATAAAAATTCAAATTTCTTTTTACTTTAAATGTTTTTCCTATACAGTGAAATATAATCTATTAATTTGAAAATTCATATGTGTACGGTTGTGCGTATGGGTATATAAATAAATGTGTGCAGTATATATATATCTTGGTATCTGTAAATATCTTTTCTTCATCCAATGTGCATAAAGACATAGTTCATTCTCCGTATATATCTTTTCTTATTTTCTCATGGTTATTTTTTCTTCATAATTTTTTTTTTTAGTTTATTTCATTTCTCCTTCTTATGTTACCATATCACTTAAGTCCTTTAGACAATTATTTACAATTAACTGTATTTGCTTGTCTCATGTTTCTCATTTATAAATACCTTTGTATGAAAATATGCAAGCCAGACCATTGTACTACCTTATGATACAATTTTATACAATTCATTTCAGATATCTGTCAGATCTCCTCAGGTGAGTACGAATGATTGATTTCTTGTCTTACATTTTTGAAAACTTTAGTATATATAATCCATGTTAGTGCTGATGTGTTGAAAATTTTGTATTTTTTAGAACTGAAAATGAATGTTTAGCATTCGAAACTAGTATTATAATAAAATAATTCTAATAGAAGTGGCAATTAATTCATCAATTCTAATTGTATTGATTTTTCTTTTCCATTATGCGTACCTCAAGTGATCCTTAAATATTATATCGGATATGCCTTAATTACTGTGTCCAGTATAAACGTCTCCGACTCCTCGAAGTTCCGGTTCATTTCTCGACGAAGAGTCGATTCCTTGGAACGAGAAGGACAGATGAGTCAGTCCCCCCCCCCTCCCCCCAGAGGTGACACGCTTGGAAAGAAATCTCACTTTCTAAAGCAGGAGGGGAAAGCTGATACTTGAGCCTACGCCACATTTTGCTGAGAAATTCCTCCCCGGCAATCCCCATTAATCATTTAGGTCACAGGTACCGAATTCCCCCGACCCGTGTCTTAATGCCAGATATAATAGGCATTTCCTATTCATGAATGAGTATCAAAGTAAGGAATAATCGATTCCTTTAGAAATAGATTATTCATAGCTTATTAATTTGAAGATACGAGGTACTAACATTTGTATTTGTAAATGAGGTACTGTGATATCAGTAGCCAACAAACATTTTTTTTTTTTTTATCAATTTATTGAAATTTACAACTATACAAATATGTATATACAACTATACATCAAGTAAATGAGCTGATAACGATTACAATGACATTTAAAAACTTGAAAAACTTGTCAAATGAACTACTCGTCAGTAGCACTTTGAGAAACTATGGTAGTGGTTATGGAGCTTACTATGAAAGGGTAGGTATCTAGTTCGGGCTAACTCAGTAACATATGGAACATTAAGGTCATTATGGATAAGCTTATTGGTGACAAAGTAAGGGGCATTTAGGATTTTTCGTAGGATTTTTTGGATTGTAAGGATTGGATACGAGATGATTGGATGGTTTAGTAGAGCCCCAAAGCTCAATTCTGTACGTCCAAATAGGTCTAATAACAGTCATGTAAATAAGTCTTTTGTAATGAATTGGGAGGATTGATTGTCTAGTAAATGTTGAAGTAGTCTGTAACGACGAGCAGTTTCTTGTGGCTTTAGTCTTTTATGTGGATTCCAAGTAAGACGTTTGTTCAAGTGGAGTCCTAGGTAGTGGATCTATTCGACAGGGATTAGTGGATATCATTGAAGGATACTGTTGGACAGGAAGTCGTGGGTTTACGGCGAAGGGTAAAGGTTATTTGGAGAGATTTATTTGGGTTTATTTTGATTCTCCATTTTTGATACCATTCTTGAATGTTTAGGATATGGAATTGGAGTGTTTGGGAGGCAATGAAGGGATCATTATTTACTGATAATAAAGATGTGTCATCAGCATAAGTGGTGCGGACAGTGGTAGGATGAGTTGGGATGTCAGTCAGCTGTATACACCGTGTAGAGGATGGGGCCTAGGATACCAACAAAAATTTAAAATAAATTATGGATGAAGTATTTTTAGACTGTAGGCCTAATGAAGATGTTGGTAGTTGGGATGTGCAGCCAAGGAAACAAAATTAAAGGTGTAAATTTTAATTTATTCTGCCGACATTTTGGTCGAAAATGTAAGTCTTCATCAGAGCTAGAAGAAAAACAAAAAAGAAGATATGACAAAAAATAGAGAGTGAATTTAAAAAATAAATATAAGAACAGAAAAAGAGTATGAAAATTAAGAAATAATAAGTTAAATAAAACAATAAAATAAATAGAAATAGAAATAAATAAATTTGATATTTTGTTTTTATAAACGTATAAATATGTGACGATAAAAGACAAGTGAATATACTTAATGAATAAATACAAAAATAAAGTATAAAAATTGACAAATGAACAATATAGTTGATAAATAAATGCATAAAGTAATTATATTTATGCTGTTCGACTTTATAATGTATTTACTCATCAACTATATCCACTTAACTTTTATCGTAATATCTTTTTTTCCTTTGTTAAAAAAAAATATATTTAATTTATTTATTTCAATTTATTTATCTTGTTTCTTTTAAAGGTGCTATTTTTTATTTATTTCATATTGTTTTTTTTTTTATAAAAAATTAACTACCTTTTTGTCATATATAGTAGGGTGAGTATCTCTTAGTGTAAAAAAAAAAAAAAATGAAAGCCATAATATTTCCATTTTGTTTAAATATTTTTCAAGTTTTGACCACATTTTCGGATTTAGCATTAAATTTTCTATAATATCTGAGTACCTGTAAATTTGAATTTTACAAACTTGGTATCTAAAGAACAGCTTGTTGATATTCACCTTATTTGGGGAAGTCACTGTCTTATATTCCTACAACGCTCACCGTTTTTCGAAAAAAAAACTATCCACTAAATGTCAAATCTCAAAAAAAAAAAAAAAAAAAAAATGATATGTTAAACCGAAAAAAACATGGTGTTCTCATTTGGCATACAAATCAGTTACTTGTGTAAATAAAACATTATGACAATCCCTTAATGAAAATGTGCATTTTAAACATAATAAACTCTTCATTGGAATAAAAAGCAAAGAAAAAAATTATTGTTTAATCGAAAATAAAGGAAAACTGTCAGTAAAGCGACACCGAATCAGAGGATCTTATGTTATTACATTTATCTATTAATTATTATTATTTAGGATTTATTTTATGAGATTTTCAAGGTAATGTTTAAAATCCAATGATTGAGGAACATAGACCTCAATCCATGTATATCGTTGGTTTATTTATCTTCGTATTGCTGCCGAATAGTGTTGAAAAATCATAGTTTGCCCAACAGATTGAATGATGAGATTACTAAGATTTAGTATAAAATATCCTACCCCAACTTCCTCACGATATTCCACCTGAAGATCGGCAAATTATGATTTTCCAACACCATGGTGCTCCTCCACATTATTCGAAAGCAATACAAATATAAGCCAACGATATACATGGATAGGTAGAAATGCTTCTTCCTGTAAAAATAGACCCATCTGCCCATAAAATTAACCTCAAAAAATAGTATTATATATATATATATATATATATATATATATATATATATATATATATTTTTTTTTTTTTTCCTTCTAGTCCTAAAGAAAGGCTTACATTGCAGGCCGAAATGTCGGGACAATAAAGTAAAATTTATATTTTAAAAATAAATTACTATTCATAGCTAGATAATATATAAATATAATTTAATATTTACATGAACTTACAGTCCGAAAGCGAAATTTAAAATTTTTGTATGTTGTTAGAACTCATGTTGAATGTTTAGCATTCGAAATTAGTTTAAAAAAAAAAAAAAAAGAATTCCAACAGAACTGGTAAAAAAATATCATCAAATCGAGGTTTATGATAAAGTTGTTTATATATCAGAAAATGTTTCTTTGTTAATGTTAATCAATTAAACAACGATTCAACAAACAGCTGACTGTAAGTATCAAGCCAGCCATGGTTAAGAGAAGCTCCATAGGCACTCTGTCAGGGTAGGAGCACTTTACATTTCAAGGGGATTTCCTTTCCTATCGATCTCAGTATCGCGTGGCCAGAATCTAGCGCAGTCTAATTTTTTTTTTATGCGGCGTATTTTATATATAAATAAAAAAAGAATTGGCTACTAAAATTTAAATAAGCTACTGTATCAGGTGTTTGAAATAGACAATTGTTGCGTTGTAGTTTATTATGAGTAAAAATGTAATTTTGTGGTACAATTAAAACTCGATTAATCGATATAGTTGGACCGAGATATGCTCAGATAACCAAACCCTCAGTTAAATGAGATTCAAAAAAAAATATGGGAGATACATTGACAAATAAAGTAGAACAATTGACGTAATACATATATTTATTTAATAACAAAATAATTCTTATTATGTATGCAATAATAATATGTATAGGTAATATTATCTATACTACTATATAAAAGGACAAGCCATTTTTCGTTTGTGATCAATAACCGCGAAAACAACTGACAAGGGGAGGACACACTCAGTCTCTCAGGGATCTTGTTGGAAATTTTTTTGAGGTTTCTGGTGAAAACATATTAGACACGTGTTTTGCCGTTCCGACCAATGGGCCCTAGAAGCCGAGAAAAAAAAAATAGAATGAAACTAATTTATTTTATATCTCCAGTTTAAAAAAATGATATCGACGTGATTCTTGCTCCAAGATCTTTAGTTTTGATTCCGGCTTTAAGGAAAAATACAACCGTTCCATAGATTTTGGTTTAGGTTAATTAAATTCTAAAATAATGATTAGATTTTCAAGCAAACTATGTCTATACATTTTTTCACACAAAAATTGACGTCAGATTCTAATTTAACCCCCCCCCCCCCCCCCCAAAAAAAAGCATTGAAAAACGTTCATCCTCTTCGAGGGGAATGAAATTTTTAAACCGATTATTGGTTACTTCCCTTTAAATCGCCATTAATTTGTTAGGTAATTCATTGGCTGGTATCGCTGGAAAGAGGAGAGCCTCAGCTTTCTTTTAATGTAAATAAATGTAAAATTCGATGAACAAAAACCTCTTAAAAAAATTGGAAAATCCGAAAAACATTTTGATTTTTAACTTGAGTTTGAAACCAGATAGGAAGTTGAAGCGAAAGACATTTCAAGCTTATTACCACTCTACATTTTGGGTTAAAAAAAAAAATGAAATTGATACGTTTAACCGTCTAAGCGTAATTCATGGTTTTTGTCAATTCAAACAAAAAATACAAATGGTAAGCAAGTGGAACTGTTCTCACCGCTCGTCGTACCAGTCGAGGGAAGGACTTAATTTCATATCTTTGTTCAATATTTATTTTATTTTTGCAATACCAGTTTTAGACTGCTTTTTTTTTTAAATGATTTTTCGCGATTTGGGGCGAAATGGTGCCCCGCATAAAAAAAAATCCATCGACACTTCTTAAACTTCTGTCGCTGTAATTATGAAATAAATGAGGCTAAGACGGAGCAGAAACAATATACACAGCCAGGGACAAAAGCCCCGCTCAAAAGACAACTCGAGGGCCCTCAGAGGTAGTTTTACGAAGCAAGCAGCCACTTGTACCCCTAACCCAGTGGCACCTAGAAAGTAAAAAGGGCTAAGAGAAGGAACACTGTCGTCCAAAATGTTTGAGCAATCTTCTTCAGGAAGCAAACACTTGGCTAATGCATGCATCAAATTGATCCTTTCTTATTCATTAGGAACCTTTTACTCGGGTCGTGATGAAAGGACTCCGCTACCAGGAACTATGCATTTTGAAAACTGCAATGAATATATTATTAAGAGATGAAAGAGTGGCAAAATGATGGTCTATTTTCCTTGAATTTCGATAGAAAATCAAATTTTGAATCGATTTTATACCGGTGATTTTTTTTTTTTTCAATAAACAGTAATTTTTCATTCATTCAATACCAGTTTTTGATTGCTTATTTTCTTAAAATGATTTTTGGCGATTCGCGGTGAAACGTTGCCCCGGATGAAAAAAAATATAAAATCGATTCAAAATTTAATTTTATATCGAAATCCGTCGTGAAAAATACCACACCCCATTGGAAATTCCAAAGTTAGGGTCGCCGGAGATGAACTGGAGAAGGTTGGAGAGCAGAATATAACCTGAAAAGAAACTTTATTTGACACAATTAAGACCCTGAGTATTTCGTTCCAAAATTTCAAAAGCTGTGGAAAAAAAAAAGGTTGTGGCCTTCGAATATTGAACACCCTATATATTTTTGATAATATTTTTTTATTCTAACACCTTATTATATTTACTGTCACTAATTTGAACTAATGTTTTATATACAATCGATAGATTTGACGATTAAAACTTAAACTAACATCGTAGCTTCTCCGAGTCAAAAGTTATACTAATTGCAAATCTCGATACTTAGAAAAATAACCTCAATATTGTGGCCTTCCCCCTCCACCGTGTCATTGTTCTCCCTTGTCGTAATGAATTCTTTGATCCTTTAGCTATCCATTGGTATAATTTAATTTTGGATGTAAAGGATAGATTCGAAACTACAACGCCAAACTATACCCCCAGATTTAGTTATCATTAGGTTTTTTGGATTGCCCCCATATATAGTAGCAAATTCAAAGACGCATTCCCGTCAAAATTGAAGGCTGGAGACACCAATATCAATTTGAATGTTATTCTCTTATTGTTTGGTTATACAAATCTTTTTCTGGGAGCTACGATTGCCGAGCGAGTTGGGGCGAGATCGTGAGTACGAAATTTATGTTGATCTCCCCACTTCGGCTCGAATAGGGAGAGAACCTGTAGGATATCTCGTCCTTTCTGTCCTAGTTGCAGTATATAATGACGTTAAGCCCCAATAAATAACAGCAACAATTTTTTCTCTTAAGCGCCAATTCAGACAACTTTTAAGTAGGAATTCCACAATGTCTTATCCTGACCCCACTCCTGTACTTAATATAAACCTATGACACCGACAGAGTATAAATACCAACAACGACATAGGTTGATGAAACCGCTATAATTACAAGAATTACAGATCCTATACAGGCCACTATTAGATTAGAAACATCTGAACTATATCTCCGTAAATTACAACTAAATGGTGTAAGTTACGTAGATGGTATTTTTTTTTTTTTTTTTTTTTCTGGTCCCTCCGAAAAATCTTAAACAAACTAATCAAATTAGTAACGCTATAATGCTGGAAGTAACACCATAGGACAATTTTATATTTCTCTTCGAGAGCTATTGTGAGGAATAATTAAGTCTTACTCGGATTATACTCACCTTATTAGGCTCAAATTCTTGATGTTTAGAGTTTAGGGGGACTCCGCGAGTAGTATATGAAGCAAGGTAATTAAAATTAATAAAATTTAAAATAAAGGATAGATAGAAAACGAAGAAAGAAGAGAAGATATATATATATATATATATATATATATATATATATATATATATATATATATATATATATATATATATATTTATTTTTTTTTTTTTTTTTTTTCCTTTCAAAGTAACCCTTTGAAAGGACCGTTTATTTAGGTTGTACGCTCCATACAAATTTATACTACGTACCTTAATTATCATAATTACATTTACATTGAAACTTTTACAATAATATTATTAACATAATTCAGATCATTGAGCATATAACAATTTTTTTTGTAGAATATAAAAGAAACAAATAAAACATTAAAAATTGAATACGAAAATTAGAAATAAAAAATATGGTCCATGGCTGATTTTAGCACATAATTTTAAATATTTAAAGGATTTTTCATAAAATGTCCTTCCACCTTCTCAGTCCTTGGTCAGTTGGTCAAAGTCCAAGCTGTAGATAAATTTTGTAAATTCAGCTCTGTATTTGTTGTACAAGTCATATTCTGTCACAGGCCAATTTTCACCTTTGAAAAACAGCGTCATAATTAGTTTGGATCTTTGTCTGTCATATAATAAGCAGTCGTAAATTATATGTTTAAATGTATGTTCTCGTTCGTCATAAGTACATATGTTACTATTTATTAAATTAAACCTTTTTAGATATGCTTTAGTTTGTCCATGTTCTGTTAAGACCTGTGTCAGTTTGTAATGTGTCGATTTGAGTATGTTGAAATTATTTTTTGTTATTTTTGGAATGAATTTGTGCAGGCTTGGGGATTTTTCAGATTTAAACCAGCGATCATTCCAAATTGATATTATGTTTTGTTTAATATCATATTTGAGAAATGATAGTGGTGTTTTCTGATATGACGGAAATTGTTGACTTTTGGCTGCCTCTTTTGCCAAGGTGTCAGCCATTTATGTATAGTATATTATGAATTATAAATTCCTTTTTTAAGAAAAGGCAAGGAAGGAAGTGGACTTGGCTTTCCCCTAATAATCTCCATCGAAATGAAATAGACTATATTATATCCCCAAATCAATCCATATTTAAAAATATTGAAGCAACTCACCAATTCTCTTTCCATACCGATCACAGATTACTTAAAGCAACCATCAAGATTGCTTCTCGTTCCTACATTTTCAGAAAACGTGAAATACCCAGAAAGATAAATGAGGAGGAATATAAAAAACAAATAACAATATTATTAAGTAAATATAACTTGCACAAATATGATGACCTACAAATATCGTATAATGACTTAGAACTAGCAGTAATAACAGCAGCCAGAAATTCTCAACTAAAGGACACTAATCATAAATCAAAGCTATCTGAAAATACATTAACTATGATTAGAGAAAGAGAAAACAGAAAGAAACAAAAGAAGACAAGTAAAGAACAAATAGAATACAACATACTTTGCAAAAAAGTAAAATACAATATTAGAAAATATATAGATAAATATAATCGAGGTATAATTGAGAAGCTTACAGAGGAAAATGCAGCTGTTAGAAAAGCAAGAAGGATCACTTCGGTAGGAAAGAAATGGATCACCAAGCTACACAGTACCAGCGGTCAAGGATTAACAAACAGAATAGATGTCCTGAACAGTGCTACTTCTTTCAACAGGGATCTTTATTCAGACAGCACAAAAATATTAAAAAATGAAAACCCAAATATCGAACAGAACCCAGAAAAATTAATAAATTTCACTGAAGATGAAATATTCATACTAATTCAAGAAATCAAAAATGAAAAAAAAGCCAGGTAGAGATGGAATCAAAGCTGAACTTATAAAAAGCGTACCTCATAGTATGACCCCACCAATAACAGAATTATTTAATAAAATTATACAAATGAATAAAATACCCTCTCAGTGGTTGGAATCAGACATTCTATTAATCCACAAAAAAGGTAACAGACAAAACCTAACCAATTACAGCCCTATAAGTTTAATTCCTGTATTTGCAAAATTGTTTTCCAAAGCCCTCCAGAAGAGATTAAAAAAGACAATTTACACACAATCCACCAAATTATCGAAAAATCCAACGAATATCAAATACCAGTATATTTTGCCTTTATTGACTACAGCAAAGCATTCGACACCGTAAAGCATAATTTCCTATTCAAAAGTCTTCAAAAACAAGCTATCAACAATGACATAATCCGTATTTTACAACATTGGTATAACAATAGTAAAGCCCGAATAATTCTCGAAAAACCTGGCGCTGACTTTCCGTTAAGAGGAGTAAAACAAGGAGATACTTTATCACCTGAACTCTTCAATTGTGTTCTAGAAGAAGTATTTCGAAAACTGGACTGGCAAAAAATGGGAATAACAATCAATGGAGCAAAACTATCGAATCTGAGATTTGCTGACGATATTGTCCTGATCTCGGAATCTATTGAAGAAATAAATTGCTTGCTGCAGCAACTAAACGAAGAAGGGAAAGAAGCAGGACTAGAAATCAACTAAAACAAATCTTTCCTAATGAAAAACAGTAACAAGGAAGAAATTTACGTAGAAGACAGGAAGTTAGAATGGGTAGAAGAAACCGTTTATCTCAATATATATCTTTTAAAGAAAGATTTAAAAAAGAATTAAAAAGGCGAACCAAAATAGCTTGGTCTAAATATTGGTCAAACAAAGATATATTCAAAAGTAACATGCCTATCACCCTGAAGAAAAACGTTTTCGATATTTGCATTCTACCTTCCCTAATTTACGGTTGCCAAACTTGGCCGGCAAACAGACTTATAATTAATAGCCTAGCTATTACCCAAAGAGCGATGGAAAGGAGTATGCTAGGGCTAAAGCTAAGGGATAAAATCCGTAGCAGAAAGATTCGCAAAATAACCAAGACAAAAGATGCGGTGACAACCCATTAAGTGGAAATGGGCAGGCCACATAGCAAGAATGGACAGTAGAAGATGGACCAAAAGAACCACAGATTGGTATCCTGTCCATTCAACACGGAAGAGAGGAAGACCTAGTTTCGAGATGGCGGGACGACATCGAAGATATTTTCGGGTGTCTATGGCACCGGTCACCACATGATAAAGTCATTTGGAAAAAACTGGGAGAGGCTTATGCCCAAGGGCCACTTTTCCTTGAAAAAATGTAAATTTCTTTTATTATTTTGTAAATATCTTACATGGAAATAAAGGAGCTATTATTATTATTATTATTATTATTATATATATAGAATAGAATAGAATAGAATAGAATAGAAAAAAAAAACTTTATTATGGGACGATGTCCCTTAAGAATAACTTTAAATAACACAAAGTAAGATCAATAACTGGCCGAGAGGCTGTTAAAAATAAAACAACATAGATAAAATTGAATAGATAAAATTTGGTTCTTTTGGAAAAATATGTTTGAAAAAAAAATACAGAGAAAAACTAGAAAAAGTAAAAACTATAAATAAAAAGAGAGTAAAAAAATAAATATACAAAATAGAGGTTAATATTGTAAATAAAATTGCAGAAGAGAAAAAAAAATAAACAAAAACTTAATGAAAAAAAAAAGATAGAAAATCAAACATTATCATTAAAGAAATTAATACATTATCATAATCAAACTATAATTTACGCTACTGTTTTATGTCTGACGGTCTTAGTAATTAAATTAGACGATTACAGACATAGTACATACATTCTTATAATTAGAGAGCGTCGGGTTGGAGGGAAAGAAGATGGCTAAAGAGTAGTGTTTTGAATGTTCCGAGGGAGGAAGCATTGCATCGGAAATACGAGATCTTGTATGCAGTGATTTGATAGCAGACTAATTTTAGGTTACTGTAGATAAAGGGAGGGTGACGGGTGTTGATAACTTGGAATAGGTAGGTGCCTAGGATGTATTTTCTGCGGAAGGAGGGGAAAAGCCAATTTAACTCAGTGTAGAGATGCAAAACATTGGAACGTCTCGAGGTTCCGAAGACAAACCTAATGAAGCAATTCATGATGCGTTTTAATCTGTCCTCAAGAACCGTCGATAGCCCACCATATATCACATAACCATAGTCAAATTGGGGGAAGATAAGGGAGGATACTAGAAGTTTGCGTGTGGGTAGGGGAAGGAGGTGACGGGAGCGGTGAAATAGTTTTAGGATACCGATTGACCTTTGACCGATTGACGGGAGATTTGTGCAATAAGGGATTTCCAGGAGAGGGTTTGATCAATGGTTAAGCCTAAATTTTTAACAGAGGAATGGAAAGTTATTGAATGACCATTAAGGAATAATGTGGGAAAATTGGCATTTGATGGAGAAGGGAATGTGATCCTATGGCAATTGATATATATATATATATATATATATATATATATATATATATATATACACATATGTACATATAAACAGGTTAGGCTGCGTAATAATGGGTTGAAGGAGGCTGGCAGGTTATCCAAGAACAAAATTTGTCATCGTGAGATGGGATTTTGTTCAGTGTCTAATTATAGTTGGTTGTGTATGAATGTCATTTTTCTTCGTTGGAGAGATGTATTCATAATAGCTTCATGAATATACTGTTCTGGTATGTCCTCTTATACCATGCTATGTCTACTATAATCTGTAATAATGACCACATATATAGACTAAGACAGATTTTAGAAAAGCAGGCAGAAAAATCGAAGAGATTAGATATGATTTTCATAGATCTTGAAAAAGCCTATGACAGCGTCCCACGAAAATTACTGTGGGAATCACTTGAACAATCCAATATTAACTCCGAGAGGGATAATCAATAT
Organism: Euschistus heros; assembly: GCA_003667255.2. Lineage (NCBI taxonomy): Eukaryota > Metazoa > Arthropoda > Insecta > Hemiptera > Pentatomidae > Euschistus > Euschistus heros. The sequence continues at coordinate 425,280 of RCWM02000724.1, forward strand.
TTAGTGAGAGGGATAAAGGAAATTTATAGGGAAAACTAATCCATAGTAAAAATTGGCTCACTGATATCAGGAGAGTTTGGAAACACCAAAGGTCTTCTTCAAGGATGTTGCATGTCCCCGACTCTGTTTAAGATATATATCGATAGATGTCTAGAGAATTTGTCACAAAGATGATGCGAAATGGGAATCCCAATGAAAAATACACATCTATTTCAGCTACTATTTGCTGATGACCAGGTAATCATTGCACAAGCTAAATTTGATATTTCATTCTTGTTCGGAAAATGAACCGAACAGTGTGAGAGGTGGGGCCTAAAGATATACTATGACAAGACAAAATATATGTCAACAGAAAACGATGAGGTAAGTGACCCAGTTTTAACGAAGTTAAGTAGGGTTAACCAATTTTGCTATCTAGGCACTATTCTCTAAAGAAATGGAAGAGCGACAGAAGAAGTGAAAAAAAGAATAACAGATGGACGGAAGGCTATCGGAATGCTAAATTCAGTCCTCTGGAGTGCCAACATATGTGCTAATGTCAAAAATATAATATATATGGCTCTGGTAGAGAGTATAATGCTATACAGCTCAGAAACATGGCCTCTAGAAAAATTACATGGCAAATGATTTCTGGCTGTGGCGATGGATTTTTGGTGGAGATCAGCAAGGATTCAACGAATCCGTAATGAGATCATAAGAGAAAATGGAAGTTAAGAGGAATATTCTGGAGGAAATGGAGGGAAGGAAACTGAAATGGTTCGGCCATATTAAAAGAATGGAGAATAGAAGAATACCCAAAATAATGAATGGGAAGCAGAGGGGAGAAGAGGAGGTAGGCCTCGCATCAGGTGGAGAGATGTTGTGGCTGAAAGTATGGCTGGCCGAGGTTTAACGGAAGAAGAATAAAGCGATGGATAGAGAGGAATAGAGGAACCGGCTGAAGGTTGAGAGATGTGTAAATAGGTTGAAGGAAACTTCGAAGAGCGAAAAAAAATCCTTTCAAAGAAGAAGAATATGTGACTGTGTCTCAGCATGGCTTTGTATAAAAGCCTTCCGTCTAAGACTATTACATCCGATACTGCACAGACGTTCTGAAGTACACCTCAGAAAGAATCTTAAACACCTATTTACTAAAATCCACATTGACTAACGTATGCCAAATTTATGGAATAGCCATGAAGGTTGACATACTCTGTAAATACATTAATGTCAATACAAATTGTTATGCATGATATAAATAAAACAAAAAATATAGTCCAGTCAATAAACATCAGTAGAGTGCATGAAATATGCGATTATTTTTGACTTCACAGCTTCGTTAGGAGTAGTTAGTAGATAAACATACAACAAATTCTCCGCCCCTGGGAGGTGAGCTAACGGTGGGGGGGAGAAGGTCCCATTTTTGGGTTTTTCGATTATAATAGGGATATAAAAAACAAAAAAAATGACCGTTTTATCAAATTTCAGAGTTCAAAAGTCTGTAAATATCTTAATGCTACTTATTATTTACCAATACTTAATAATCCCTTTAGAGCATTCTCTAAGCTTGTTTACTAACACTGAACTTCTTTAAAAAAAGCCTCAGTTCAGTTATTTATTTCAAAGAAGAAACATGACAGTGTCCTACGAAATTCTCGTAATTTTAAGACATTTCTGGAAAAAAAATTTCACAGCCGCTGAAACAATCCGTGAAATTATTAAATATGAAGGGAAAGGTGTCTTTGAAGAGCACACTACTCGGCGTTGGTTTGAAAAATTTAGAAGTGGAGATACGACGTTGGATAAGGTTCTGAAGGAACTGTTGAGTCAAATCCGTCCACAAGTACTCGCGAACTTGCCAGGGAGTGTGGTGTGTCGAAAGATACTGTTATTCGCCATCTTCTTTCCATGGGGAAGGTGAAAAAGACTGGTTCCTCACGAACTTACTCCTCAACAATCAGCAGAAAAGTTTACAGAACTTCATGGGTTTGAACTCCTGCCTCATGGACCATATAGTCCAGACCTCTCACCTTCGGATTAATACTTGTTTCGATCCATGGCCCATTTTCTTCAAGGGAAAAAATTTGATAATTTTGCAGAAGTTGAAAATTCTGTCCAACTATTTGACAGCCTTCCCAAGGAATGGTATCAGCGTGGCATCGAGCAGTTGGCTAGCAGATGGGTAATGACGGTAGATAACAATGGACTATACTTTGAGTATTAATTGTATTTTATATCAAAGAAATAAATAAATTGTTTAAGAAACGGTCATTTTTTTTATACACCCTATTAACTCGAAAACGGTGTACTCTAGAAAAATATTGGTTTTATTCATATTTATAATTAAAACTATTTTTTATATAACCTTTATTATATAAATAAAATGTGTTTCGATTTGGTGATTACCAAAAAGTGTTACAGTTTATTAAGCATTTGTAAAATTACTTTGCTACAGTTTTGTGGGAAATGGGATATATATAGATCAGAAGGGCGAACCATGTTGAGAATTTGAATTCGAAAACATAGTAAAGATGACGTGAATAAATAGTCTGGTAAAGGCTCCATGTTATTTTAGCTTTTCTCTCTCTTACTACTTCACTGATCTATAAACCAGTGCGAGTGCTAAAGCCGTAAACACTCCGAACGCTTACTACATTAATTATGTGTGAATTTACAGTTTTGGAACTATTAAGAGTTCAAAAATTTCTTTCGTGTTACCAAAATAAGAAAAAAATATCAGATATAAGAACTTTTTTACAAGATACCATATTATTATATTAATAATCTTATACATAATAATGATAAGATAAGAGATAATGGAGATAATGATAGGATTATAGAATGAGAAGGAAAAGGGAACGGGAAATAAGTACGTGAGCGCCTTGGATGGACTTAGAGCGGCTGACCCGGATGCGGCCATAGGACTACATTACTTTCTCCACTGAGCCTTTACCTATTTTCGTCTCACCTCTCTGCTTCAAATCCTCGTTCAGGAACGATATCAGGCTAATTCCCGATATCCTTTTATATAGGATTTAAAGCTGTTTGAAAAGAAATGAAGACAAAGACCTTTAAAGAGGCGCTTAGAAAAGTGGACTTTGCCTTTAATACTAAGGATGACCGCGATTCCAGAACAGGAGGTAAACAACCTTGGAATCAGCTGTTGTATTTTAGTAAATTTGCTGGATCCAAATCTAAGGGAAATCTCAATTCCCCCAGACTGCTAAAAAACAATAGATCATGGATTCGTATATCTATAACCTAATGCTTTTCAATCTACATTTTAGAATTAAACAGCTCAAATTTCCTCAATCAAAATTAAATTTAATTAAAAATGATTCGTTATTCGAAATAAAGTTGAAAGTAGAGGTTTCAAACGTGGCTTCTTTCATTTAAACCAATCCAATATGGCCCCCAAATGATAGGTCCTAGTGACAAATGCTATAAAACAAATAATATTTTCCGTTAAATTTCTTAAAGGAAACCATCGTCAAATTTTCGATCCGATTAATACCGACAGAGCTAGAGCGTGTCGAAAAAGCACCAACCCTAAAAAAAATATAGGGACATGTAACTTTTTTCATTCACAACAATATATAGACCGATTCGGACATATAGAGTTGAGCTTTGGAGCTCCACTAAACCTTCCAATTCATCTCGCATCCAATCCTTACAATCCAAAATCCTCAATGCTCCTTACTTCATCACAAACAAACTTATCCACAAAGATCTTTATATACCTTACGTTTCTGACTTACAAGGGGAGGTCACACTCAGTCTTGTCTTGTTGGCAATTTTTTTGAGGTTCCTGGTCAAAAAATATTAGACACGTATTTTGCCGTTCCGACCAATGGGCCCTAGAAGCCGAGCAAAAAAAAAAAAAAAATAGCATTAAAATAATTTATTTTTATCTCAAGTTTAAAAAATGATATCGACATGATTCTTGCACCAAGATTTTCAGTTTTTATTGCGAACTAAAGGAAAAATACAGTCGCTCCATAGATTTTGGTTTAGATTAATTAAATTCTAAAAAAATGATTAGTTTTTCAAGCAAACAACCTCTATAGATTTTTTCACACAAAAATTGAGGTCAGATTCTAATTCAGCACCCTTAAAAACATTAAAAAAAACGGTTATTCAACAAAATCAAAAAATATCATTTTTTTCACCCTCTTCCAGGAAAATGAAATTTAAAAACCGTTTATTGGTTACATATCTTTAAATCGTCATTACTTTGTCATGAAATTCACTGGTTGGTATCGCTGGAAAGAGGAGGGTCTCAGCTTTCTTTTGATGTATATAAATGTAACATTCGATGAACAAAAACCTATTAAAAAAATTGGAAAATCCGAAAAACATTTTGATTTTTAACTTGAGTTTAAAACCAGATAGGATGATGAAACCAAATACATTTCAAGCGTATTACCACCCTATATTTTGTGTAAAAAAATAATTATATAGAATCTTTAAAAGTGCTCCCAATGGGTAGTTGCTTTAAAAACAAGTGAAGTGTCATTTATTTTATAATCATTACACTTACTTGATAAAAATACTATTATATTTTTATATTGTATATATCGCTCATGGGCAAGAAAAGTGACACAGCTCAAAAACACCAAATTTTTCAGGAGAGTCAAAAGAAGTTTTATAAGTATTATAATAATATCGCTCATGGGCAAGAAAACCGTCCCAACTCAAAATATGACACTGTCCTTAACTTCCCGTACAAGTTACCTTTGTGAAGGTAACAACAACTGAAATGTGTCACTGTTCCTGCTTCCACCTTTCGCCATAGTAACTTTGGATAAATGACAAATAGCGCAATTTTGGGGCCGCCCGCCGAGATATCTTAATGAAACTTTTCCTGTGGCAAGGCAGACCAAAAACGATCATTATTCTTAAATAAAACGTAAAATGAATTTTTTTGCGTTGTGTCACTTTTCTTGCCAATGAGCGATATGTGAAGTCCAAAAAATGGGAATCAGAAGATGGAAAAGAAAAGCCAAGGATCGCCAGGAGTGGCTACGAATTGTGGAGGAGGCCAAGGTTCTTCAAGAGCTGTAGAGCCCTTCAATAAATAAATAAATAAAAAATATATATACAGTGAGGCAGGGAGACCCACTGTCACCAGTACTGTTTAATTTAATACTAGAAACAGTCATAAGGGCAATAAGGACGAACCCTGGAAGCATTTATACCCGTATGACTCAGCATCTAGCATTTGTGGACGACGTCGTAATCACTGGCAGAACAGAAAACTCCTTACTAGGAGCATTTGAAGAGTGTAGCAGAAAAGCAAGAGAAGTTGGCCTCCAGATAAACAAAGAAAAGACAAAATACCTAGTGACGTCGAAGGAACAAAATGTGGTGGAAAACCTAGAAGGGGCAGGATATCACTTCGAAAGTGTAAAAAATTTAAGTACCTAGGTAGCGTCATTACTTCAAGAAATGAAGTAGGTGATGAATTAAAAGAAAGATTAAAGGCTGGTAATAGATGTTATTGGGCCCTCAGCAAAATAATAGGCAAAAAAATGCTCCCTAAAAATTTGAAAATAAGGGTTTACCAAACCATCCTTAAACCAGTCATATTGTATGGGACGCTCACTGCAAAGAATGAAAGCACTATAAATAGATGGGAGAGAAAAATTTTGAGGAGGATATACGGCACTACTAAAGATGGAAATATATGGAGAATAAAAAGCAACCAGGAACTAAGGGAACTGCACAAAGCTCCAGATTTGGTTGGTACAATAAAGCAAAGGAGATTAAGATGGCTGGGCCATGTTCAGAGAATGAGCCCCAACAGAATGCCAAAAATCATGATGAATGGGCGTCCCGAATGAGGCAAGAGAGAAAGAGGAAGGCCTAGATTGCGCTGGAGGGAAGATGTTGAGGCAGACCTAAAGACACTTGGTGTGAGGTATTGGAGGAGAGCAGCTGGTGACAGAAACAAATGGAGGGGAATCGTTGAAGAGGCCAAGGTTCTGCATGGACCGTAGCGCCATTGTTGTTGTTGTTGTTGTTATATATACAGTTGTAAATTTCAATAAATGATAAAAAATAAATAAATAAAGCAGTATAGCTCCTAAACATCAGGTCCTAGCGACAAATGCTGTATAACCAAAAATATTTTCCATAAAAATTCTAATCAGGAAATTTCGCGAATTTTCGACCCGAACAACACTAACAGATCTAGAGCTTGTCAAAAAAAAAACCCAAAACTTAAGCAGTGTAGTTAAGTTGTTTCAGTAACCTGAGTTGTTTCATTCAAACCAATAACGGTAGTTCCTAACAACAAATTTTGAGTAACAAAAAAACTATATTCAGGTAAATTTTTAGTAGGAAACTATCGTCAAATTTTCGGTCTAGTTAATACAAACAGCGCTAGAGCGTGTCAAAAAAAGCACCGATACTAATAAAATACAATCACATGTGACTTTTTTCATTTAAAGCAATGTATACAGGATGAGCATTTACCTTTTAGTAAATTTAAATTAAAAAAAAAAAAAAAAAAAAAAAAAAAAAAAAAAAAAAAAAAAAAAAAAAAAAAAAAAAAAAAAAAAAAAAAAAAAAAAAAAAAAAAAAGTGTGTGAAATTAGATCAAAAATGAAGAAAATTGCCGCAGATCTTACCTTATATTCCAATCCTTTGCAGATACACGATAATTCAAAGAAATTTATTTTAAGAAAACCACGTTTTTTCCCTTAAAAGCTGTGATATCTCCCGTTTGTTTAAACATTATCAAATTTTTACCACATTTTCGGATTTCGCATTGAATTCCCTATAAGAGAAAAGTACATGTAACCTTGAATTTTACAAACTTGGGACCTAAAGAACAGCTTGATCTTCACTTTATTTAGAGAAGTTACAATGCCTTATAATACTGCAACGCTCACCATTTTTCGTAAAAAACTATCTTTAAAACTGCAAATCTCAAAAAAACTTCCGAATTTAACCAGCTTTAATATGGTACGATCAAATTGATGATTACGTATCGTTGATTAATTTACTTTTAAAATTGGAAAAACATGGTATTTTCATTTGGCATACAAATCAGTTACTTGTGTAAATAAAATATTATGACAATCCCTTAATGAAAATGTGCATTTTAAACATAATAAACTCTTCATTAGAATAAAAAGCAAAGAAAAAAATTATTGTTTAATAGAAAATAAAGGAAAACTGTCAATAAAGCGACACCAGAACAGAGGATCTTATGTTATTTATAGTTATACATTTATCTATTAATTATTATTATTTAGGATTTATTTTACTGGATTTTCAATGTAAGGTTTAAAACCCAATGAAAATGAACATACTCCTCAACTTTCCTGTTGGCTTCAGAATGCAGATGATATTAAAGAATACCAGTTTTCGAGGTGAATTTATGGACAGATGAGTCTTTTTTTACTCCCCCTGTGAAAATTTGCTAACACTTAAACAATGTAGCAAAAACATGACTTTTTTCACTCACACCGGTATAGCTCCTAAACGGTAAGTTCTAGCGACAAATGTTGAATAACGCAAAATATTCTCCATTCAATTTTGAATAAGGAAAATGTAAAATGTACGATTCAAGCAACACCAACAAAAATAGAGCGTGTCAAAATGTAACATTTTTGCGGATGAAAAGTATAAACCCCAACCAAAAGACATATCCGTGTCAACATAAAGGTAACCATGGTAATATAAAGAATTATATGGAATATATTACCAACCAGCTGATTTCTACTTCGTTCAAGAGCATCAAAAATTACAAGGAACAGGTGTCACTTTCTCTTCAGCTCGGTTTCACGAAAACGAATTAGAGGGCGGGAGGGGTACTTGTGTCCAAAACAGAAGAACCTCGCTAAGAGCGTACACTTAACATTAAAAGTCAACTTTTTGCGGACCGGTTCTTGGCCTTAACCTCTCAGTCTTTAGAGAGAGAAGATTTCTAATTAACAACGGATATTATCTGTATTCATCGTTCAAATACAGGCGAAGAGACAAATTTTATTTTACATAACAATTATTTTTCATGTAAACGTATTATTTTGATGAGAAGAAATTGATTTTTTATTTAATTTAGTAATATTCAGTACATTGAAGTGGCTACCAGCGCAAGGTGGTTAGGTATCAATCATATGTTTTAAATCAGCTGTTTCTAATTAATGTTTCTAATTATAAAATGGCGGCTTGTTCATCGGAGATGTCCAGTTTTGAATTTATGATTAATTTTTTATTTAGATAATACTTGTATTCACAACTGTACATATTTGACCACCAACGAATGTGAGGTTACATTAGAACAACAGACATGCTCGGGTATGAGGAAGTCAGCACCCCGTGGTACAATCTGCAGCCGTGATACCAAATTATTAGGGATTAGGCAAGCAGACGTATCACTCATCCGCCTTCTTTTTAGCCTTTGTTGAATTATATCAGGAACTTGTAATTTTGTCATATTCTGTACCTGTATGTTAGAGTATCCGCTTAATTTTTTTATGAAAATGTCTGTAATTTGTATTAAGATGCCTCTTAACTGTCGGAAAAAGGCAAACTCTACATAATTAATGAAAACTAGGATCCCCGTCACGGCTTCGCCCGTTGTCATAAGTAAAGAACTTAGATTCTTTTAACTCTTAATTGAAGTTTTAAGAATCTCTTGATTGTTGTAATTTTAAATCTGGTTAAATTTTGAATCTCTCTCTCTCTCTCTCTCTCTCTCTCTCTCTCTCTCTCTCTCTCTCTCTCTCTCTCTCTCTCTCTCTCTCTCTCTCTCTCTCTCTCTCGGAGAGGATGGAGCTCGCCTCCTATCGGTCAATTTTCAAACTTCACTATTATCGAAATATTATCGTTTTTCTAATAACAAATTAATTGAAAATAAGTAGATTTTATTATTGCTAAACATTTTATGAACTATAATGATGTTCTGGTTAAAATTTGGTAGACATAGGGTCTATAGTTATCTTGGTTAGTGATAGCAAACGAAAAATAGCTTGTCTTTTTATGTAGTAGTATAGATATCGATATAAATAATTAATTAAATAACTGTTTTAAATTTTTGATATTGGACGTGGTGGTAACAAAGCAAACCCCAATTATATAAATTATATAATTATATAAATTATGAAAATATAATGATTTTAGACTACAATTTATTTGGACTACTTTTAATAATGTTATTGACAATACATGTTTACAACAACATTATCTCTTAAACAAAGAGACTTTCTCACATGTAAAAATAAAAGAATAAACATTTAAGCATAAAACATTTAATTCCAGGTTCCTTTATATCTTTCAGGAGTTAATGTTGATGTGAATTGTTAAAAGTAAAGGTTAATTGTTAACCAGTATACTGAAAATGTAAAAATCATCATATTTTGCTAAAATATCAATATTTAGCGTGCTGTCTTGGTAGTATTACGGGTTTAAATAAAAATATTTTATATATAGGGCCTGATAGCAAATTTAATTAGTTTTTTGTTGAAAAAAAAGAAGTTTTAGATCGAAAAAATAATTTTGGAGTTATAATGAAAAATGTGCTAAAAATTTCTATGGTTTTAAAACAGTTAGCAGTTTTTAGCATGCTGGGCATTGGTATTTCACGGGACTTGAAAACTCATTATATAGGTTCGTATTGTAAATTTAACCAGCTTTAAGAAGAAAAAATGAAATTTTGGATCAAACAATTAGTTTCGGAGTTGTAGCTAAAAGAGTACTGACAAACGTGTTTTTTCGCGGAGACGTGCGACTTGAGTCAAAGAGTGCTGGAAATGAGAGGAATTTGGGGAACTATACTGGGAACTTGTTTGGTTTTGTTAAAATTATAGCTTATGATTTGCAACGGTTTTAATGTTGTTTTTTTTTTTTCAATATTCATTTACAACCTTAAATGGATTGTTGTAACATCGTAAGCCTACCGATTTTAAGGCGACGAACCCAACCCGGAAATCTAATATCGCTTAGGTCAATGACTCCATGGAACTGGAGCAAGATGATGAACTTCCGCTTAATTCTAATATATTTAACCATTTCCTTTACCCCGAAACTTCCTTCCCTATCATATATCAGGGGGCTTGTGGAATGGAACCTTTACCATCAAACAGTATATCATAGTCCGAAAGGAAAATGTATATAATTTTGTGTAATCGAAATATCGATACATATATCGATTTTATATATCGGATACACAATATGTCGGAGACCTAACATGAATGATGTGGGTTTAATGAATTTGGAGCAGCACTGGTTCGTTACCTATCGATGCATCAAATATAACGTGATTTTTTTTTCTTCTATGAAATGCCATTTTAAATGTTACAATCACGTTACAATATTTTTTGTTTATTTGATCGTTTTAATTAATTTAGATAACGATAACGCACCAGTGCTCCACCGAATTCGTCATCCCCGAATCTTTCTTCCAGATTAATTGCAATGCTTTAATATTAATACCACTGCTCAAATGTAAGCTGTCATCAGTTTCAAAATGGATATAGTGTTTTACATAAAAATATTTTCTTATTTCCAATTCCTTATTGTGAGATAATATAATAACTAGATAATAACAAAAAAAGTTAGCAACATAACTTTTAATATGGATTTAGTGTTTTACATGTTCATATTTTGTTATTTTCACTTTCCTGATGATTTCTTTACATAAATATATTGTGCGAAGGATTTTTTTTCATCTTTATTACTTATTGCCTATATATTTATCTATCTATGTCACTTATTTATTAATTTATTTAGTTTCATGTTGTACATTTTTTAAAATAGAAAAAAAAATATAAATATATATATATATATATAATATATATATATATATATATATATATATATATAAAAATATATATACCGTACGGTATGTGTCGATAAATAGATTTATCGAAAGAAAAGATATCGGTAAAAAATATCGGACTAACCAAAGTAATATATCGATATTTCAATATATCGCGTAACCATCCTATCCTTATAAACACACATTTTAGTTAATAGAAGTAAACCATGATGATTTGCAACATCGTAATATCTCACACAATAAAATTATATTCTTCCTAAATTTGGGAAGAAGTTATCACTTGCTTCACTACGGCGATCTTCCCAGTCCACGGCCTTCATAATATATTTTTGATTGAATCATTCTCGAAAGTAGTATAAGTTTGAACTTGCTTCACCATTATTGCAAGTGATCAATCCTAAATCATGACGAAATAAAAGTACTCGTGTTTCATGTCAAGGACGGGTAAGTTTCATTGCCGCTCAAGGTTCCCAGCTCAGGTTGTCTCAAAGTTTGTAAACTTTGAAACATTGTCTTCTGGTTATTTTAAGTAGAAGAGAATAGCTACTTTTTAAAGTGGAAATTTCTGCTAGTTCTAAATTATTGAGAAATATGAAAAAAACTATGATGAGTGAAGATTAATAGCAGTATGAACGTTTAAAATATGTTTACATATTGGGCTAAAAGCAAGATATATTAGAAAACATTACCCTTTTTTTAATTGATCCTTTGTTTTTGATTTAAAGTTACTTTCAACTTGAAAAAAATCTAGATTATTGTCTTTCATTAATTACTTTAACACGTTTCTTAAATGCGAGAAGGCAAAACAATGATTAACATAAATTATTTCATGTCGAAAACGACGATTTATAAAATCTTTCAATATAGCACCAGAAAAATTGGGGTGTAACCCAAGTAGGGTTGGGTGATAGTCGATAGTTACAATCGATATATAGATAGGTCATGCCTGTCGATGGCCACTATCGATAGTGTCGACTATGGATAGATCTCTTTTACTACCCCAAGTTTTGAAACTCTCGGAATTATGCTGATCTGTCTCTGTCCAGTGTCGAGTTCTTTTGAAATTGAATTCGGAATTCCTAGAGCTCAAGGGTTCACTCAAAGATCAAGCCAAAGGAAAGCAGAAATGATAGTTTTTCTTTCGGGAAATATGTGGTTTAAGGAGCACACTTGACTCTTGAAATTAACTATTTCATTTTATTTTTTTCTGAAAATTTGATTTGTTCATTATTATTGTAACCATGTACATTGTACATAGTTTTTTAAAATTCAAATAAATTAGTTTTTTTTTCTTCCATTTTTATGATACAATCTTATAATTTATAATCCTGCAAATTTCGAATAGTAAGCAGGTAATTGAATTTAATTAAATTAGTTGAAATTTTGTATTGAATACCTTTGGAAAAAAAAAAAGAAGCAACTATCGAAAAACTATCGATAGCAATCGATAGTTCTCAACCGATAGTATCGGCCTATCGATAGTGCTAACTATCGACATCGCCCAACCCCCCACATCATCCCGCTTCAACGACAGCCCTCTTGTATGGTGATACGGTGATGAGGCTGGACATTGCTGCTTTGCGTCCACGAGTTGTGTTTCTCTTCTTAATGTTGGAAACAGGATATATGTCGAACGGAGAAACTTAACTTGAGGTTTCCGGGGAAATGGGGGCCCATATATACACTAAGAAAGGGTGCCCATATTCACACAAACTCCGCCTAAGAAAGATGACCACTATCTCATTTAATCTATAAGCATGCTTGACTAAAGGTGTAATTTAAAATATCCGCTTTCCGAATATCACTCTAAATTATTTTTAAATAAACATAAGAACATGAAAAGAAAACGATTACACATGTCTCTCAAAAGTTTACTATCCAGAATGAACACCAATTTACACAATACATAACGCTGCATCCACACTAGTATAAAGAATGGTTCCAACAGCTCTCTGGTATCATATATTAGCAAATGGCTCCATAGACAGTCCTCGCCGCCAGTCTTCAGTGTCTTACTTAGCCAGTCGGGAGGGGTGCCCATATTTACAAGTGTCCGCTTTTACACCTTTTCCTCTATTATTTCTGTACAGCGTATAGTTCGACTGCAGGATAGTAAAATTTTGCCTGCAGGTTATTACTACTACAGCTCATCTGAGCATATATTTTAGTTTACGATAGTTATAATAAAAACTATAAACTAGTTTTATATTCCGTATGTACGTAGCGTTAAGCCGCGTTTACACCAACTAAGTTTTCCACAAGTAGCGGCAATTTGATGCTTTGTCTACTAAATTCAGCAACTTTTTCTGTCTTCCACTTGTGGAGAGACAAGTCTTCCACTAAATTCTGGTTTCCCGCGGAGTTTCGGTAAATATAAAAAAAAGTTGACAACTAAAAGTGGAAGATTTTTTGCTGCACACTTTGCGCAAGCAACTTTTAGAAAACTGGTGAAGAACTGTTTCCCCTCCACGCGCCCCGAACCTGACGTTCGGCTGACGGAGAAGTCATCCCCTGGTCTGAATCGATAAAATACCTTGGTTTGACTCTATACAGATCTCTAACATTCACAGACCACATAAATGATAAATTTGTGATTACTTATACAAAAATCTAAATTAAGTCCTATAAATAAACTTATCTATTATATATTTGTCAAATACCACTCACTCATTTAACACGAAATCTCAGAAACCACCAAACGGATTGGAATAAAATTCGATATGTAGCTTCCTCTAGGGCCGTAGGTGCTCGCTAAGAAAGGAATTTAAAAAAATCGGCCTGGATCGCTGCTAATTCGCGAAAAATGCGATTACAATTTTTATTGGGTGAATAATAAAAGATTAATTGTCATATGGTATTTGGAGATAAGCTAAGTTAAAAAATAGGTTAGATGTTTAAGCCGCACACTTTGACCACAGATTAAGTTCCTTATAGTTTTTAAACAAACAAAAATGCGATCGATGTCGAAACCTTATAATATGGTACTTTCTATGAACTCATGGTAGCTGCAGAGGTTACTTACAACTTACAAGTTTGAGTTGTTTCGTGACGAGAAGCTATTAAAAGACTTATGTAAAGAGGAGGTTAAAAGACTTATGTTCTCCGGTGATGACATGTAAGGCCAGATCTATGTAGGGACAAAAAACTGATAAGAATCAGTGACTTCTATCAAGTGTATGATTCTCTTCAGTATCGTCTCATGTTCTACCATGGAGAAGATAATGGTACAGTGTTAACAACCCTCAGCGTGACCCAGACACCAATACACCACTTGAAAAAGCTCTGTCTGCAGCTGATTTTTACGTCTAAATGTTAGTGGAGCGAGGGAGAAGATTTACTTTAATTTCGCAATCTCCTCAAACAATTTATGCTTGATATGTACGCAAAAAATAGAAACAGAAAGACTAAACTTTATTCGAAAAAATCAAAAAGTTGAGAAGTGGAGACTATATTCACTTAAAGTATGCCATAAAAAAAGCTGATGGTCTGCTATCAGAGCTGGGTAAGATGGCAGTGCTGCCTCGAAGCTTCACTGGAGGACTATCAAAATAATATAAAATTAACTTTTGCAAATTGTCATATTTACTTATTGAAATATTTCTAAGAATGAAATTCTTTAGGTTTATTTAAATAATAATAATTATCAACGTTAAGCTAAACTTTGACTAATTCAAGTTGTCCTTCATCCTAAGGATATTAAACCGTAGCGGAGCAGGGTACTTTCAGCTAGTATTATATAAAACAGTTATTCTATCCCACCTTACATATGCCTCAGCAGTGTGGAGCTCAACTTGTACAACCAACTACCGTAAACACGAAAGGATACAAAACGTGTGTATAAGGATCATCAATGATTACCCTCGATATATAAAATATCAACAATGCTTCACGTCTAGGATGAAACAAAAACATACTTTGGAAAAACAACAATTTCAGAAAATTCCCTTATCAGAGAAATGGGTAATTACAATAAAACATCACTTTACCCTTGAGTGGTCGCGTATGGCTCAATTACAAGAAAGGTCGCGCTTATGACAATAGTCATCTACTCACTACGTTTTCTGGTGTTTTAGCAATAGGCAACTTTTTTAATCCCTTTAATTTTCAAAAATATTTACAAAGGATACATAGATAGGAAAAATTTACAGATCGTTATCAACACATACCAAGCTGTAAATAATAATTACGGGGAAGGTCGCGTGGATGACAAACGAAATAATTCACTCAATAGCACAGTACTTCTAAAATATCAGTAGAGGACATTCACTGTAATTATAACAAAATCACACTGTATTAATTTTGCTAACTAAAAATAAATAATTTATAGTTCATGTGTAGGACGATTGTCACACAACCAAAACAAATGACAATTACAGACCGACAATATCAAATAGCAACTATCAGAGGTACATAGACTATCCCCCTAGCCTCCCTTTGCAGACTCCAGGCTGGTCATATTCATCCATGCCAAAACAAATACACAGAAGCGATGTTAAGAGCAGTGGAGGACTATTGTCATCCGCGCGACCACTCGAGGGTTAAAAGATATTTAAAAAAAGAAATAAAAAAGTTCTTTATTTATTCTGGGACCTTAAGTCCCTTAAGAATAAAAAATAATGTACAATCAGGGGCCTCCAGAGCCTCAAGATGGTTATGAAATATTATTAAATATAATAAAATAGTAATTAATAATGATAACAAATAAAGATTAAGCTTAGAAATATTGACAAAAAGAAACAGGAATATTTTGATTCAATTTGTGAATCAATTGTATAGAAACAATAAAATTTCGTGTACATAAACTTTTATAATTATGAAATAATTAATGGTAGTTGATTAATATATTTTTTATTTTGAAGAGAAAAGATTTACCCAGTCGGGATTCGAACCCGAGTCTCCACTTTTCTAGCGTGGTGCCTTATCCACTAGGCCACCGGGCTCGTATCCGAACCAGGGAAATCTTTTCTCTTCACTGATCCATACCCCGGGCACTCGCAGTTGCGAAGTACAAATCGGGGATGAATGTAAATTGAACATTACTGTTAACTAGATCATGTTGACATACGTCATATATATATTATAATTATGAAATAATTAATAGTTATTATAATAATTAATATTTATAGTTATAGTAATAATTAATACTATTAATTATTTCATAATTATAATATATATATGACGTATGTCAACTAGATCTAGTTAACCGTAATGTTCAATGTACATTCATCCCCGATTTGTACTTCGCAACTGCGAGTGCCCGGGGGTATGGATCAGTGAAGAGAAAAGATTTCCCTGGTTCGGATACGAGCCCGGTGGCCTAGTGGATAAGGCACCACGCTAGAAAAGTGGAGACTCGGGTTCGAATCCCGACTGGGTAAATCTTTTCTCTTCAAAATAAAAAATATAAACTTTTATATTTTATATGACTATTAAGTAGCTAATGACAGTTTTCATGGATCTGGATGGACAGTAGGTATCAAATAAGTGATATTTAAAAGTGGAAAGGGTGTTTGAGTGGCGAATGGTGTAAGGGATGGAGTTCCATAGGGACGAGGATCGGATTAGGAATGATCTGTTGAAGGCAGCGGAGCAATGAGCAGGAGTGTACAAATCTGATGGGCGGGAACGGGTTTGGTGGGTAAGAACAGAGGATTTTGCAATGTAAAGTAGGCGTTGGGATTTCAATGTTTGGCAGTAGAAAACGATGCTAGAAAATACTGGCGACGGTAGGAAGGAAAGAGCCACTTTAACTCCGCGTAAAATTGTGAAACATAGGCGTTCCTGGGATCCTGAAAATAAAACGAATGCAGCAGTTAAACAGTCTTTTGTTGTTGTTGTTTATTTCGTTTAACGTCACTTTATGCTGCTATGGCTAATCGGACGATGCTACGGTGGGAGTCCTAAATTTTGCCTATCCAGGTATAATTAGGATAGGGATCTTTAACGAGTACCTGACATCGCACAGGCTCGGGACCCCATTTTACGTCCCTTCCGAAGGACGGCATAGCTAAGGATTTTTTACTCCCTTTAAAAAATCCTAAGGTCATCTGCCGGGCTGCGAACCCGCGATCTTGGGTTTAGTAGGTTGCTATGCTAACCACTACACCACAGGTGACCCCAGTCTTTTGTACGCATAAAAGAACGAAACATGTACTCCTCACTCAATCTAAACCTTTCGCGTCAAATCTTTGGCAACGAGTTTTCCACTTGTTGCTCAAAATTTGAGAAGAGCAACTTTTTGTTGACAATTTTGGTGTAAACGCGGCTTTACGTTCTAGCCGTTTCAGCATTCTTTTCCTTGTGACTTTATTATACTATAGAGTAAAGAGTATATGCGATGGTAGTTTGGCTAATAAAGTCAGTTAATTAAGAGGAACGAAATAACTGATGTGAGATTTTGAGGGAAGGAATGAAATTAGAACGAGCTCCGATTCACATGCTCCTTCATAAAGCGGTATAATACTCGTATTATTCCAGTCCTGGGAAACACTTCAATTCTCATCCTCTCCTTATCTGATTCTCCACGTCCTGCCCATCGTATCCTTACCCTAATCCACCTCCAAGAGATTCAGATAAAAGAAAAATACCTCAATAAAAACTCATTTATTTACTAAGGAAATAACTATGATGAGTGAATCTTGTTACGCAACGCAGTGTCCTTCAGTTATTTGTACCTTAAACATGAAGTATGTATTATTTATAAAAAGAACACACACCACTTATATACGAGTAGTTTTCTTAAGTTACCCAGAATGCAGTACGAACACCATTACCCAGAACGCCTACTATAAGTCAGCTGTTAGTTATGAGAGTGGGCTGTTATCATTGTTAACAATTAACCTATAATATTTACAATTTACATTATCATTAACATTAACTCTTGAAATATATAAATAAACCTTATATAAAGGCTTTAAATGTTATTTCAATTGTTTTTACAAGTGAGCGAATAAGTTTTAACAGCTAATGTAATTGTTTAATAGTTGTAAGTATGTTTAGTAAAACTTTTGTTTTAACAAAGAACCGCAATTACGTCTTTGTTTCATTATCTAAAAGTAGTCTAATATCGTTGTATTTACACTAGATATCAATGGTCAAAGGGAATAAGCTGGTAAGTTGAAAAATAGCCAAAATGAGTTGATAAATCCTAGGCCTATTTATTTCTGATTTGAAAGAAGTCGATGAGTATAACATTTAATTTTTCCTACCTATACCTTCTATAAACTATTTTTAAAACGAAATTATAAACATTATTGTAATAAAATACTTACTTTTTTTCTTATTTTATAACTTTTCATTTGAACAATAATTTTGTTTAAATTTTTTTTTTTATATTCCGTTGTAATAAAATATTTTCTTGTACCTAGCTTTTTTTTTTCTATAGTACCTACCAACGTTTACTTCAGATCTATATTTAAAAGATTTTTGTAATAGAAGAAAAACAAAGAGAAGGCTAAAAACTTGGATAAAAAACATGGTTCATAATATGGTAAGTAGGAACAAAGTTAGCTAAGTCCGATGAATATAACGGCAAGTTGTTGGGTCATTCCATGTCAAATCAAACCAATGGTTCGGACCTTGACCTCTCCGATTTCTATTATTTTTGGTATAGCAGCTGTACTTACCAAGACTAGTAAAAATGTAAAATATTACATTTTTCTGACTTTTGGTTTTTGAGTTATAAGCTTTTAAAAATTCAAAAAAACTACAGTTTTCGGTCCTCATTTAGTATATGAAATGTTACGCCGTTAAAAAACTTTCGCCTTAATATTAACCGCCCTTTAATATGATGTATCTCTTGGTATATTTTCGGTTCATTTTGATTTTTTTCGAAATTTTTAGTATATTTATTTTACCAAGAAAAGTTAAAATTTATGTAAATATTAAATTATATATAAACTAATAAATGTAACTATTAAATAAAATACACAATATTTTGAAGGAAATTTAATGTTGTAAAATATTATTTATAAAGACTTTTGTCGTAGGATGGACGTTTTAGAAGATATGGAGGGAAGTTTAACAAAAATTTTTTTTTTTTTTTAAATGTTCACATTTACCCAGCGTATATCTCGGAAACGGTACAAAATATGAAAAATGTGCATAAAATAAAAATTGTAGAAAATGTAGTCGGCTTCAATTTAGTGAATAGTCATGTGTTGCATATGATGTACTGTTTTCGAGATATGAGCCCAAAACCAAAAAAAGAGACCTTACGCGCCCCCTCCCTTCTTGTTCCCAGACCCGAAAACTCCAGGACTTATAGTTTGTTCTAAATACTCTGAACAAGTTTCCAAAGAAAAACCTTGGATTACAGAAAAAGCATTCTCTATAATACTTCATTGACTGGACTAACTGTCCATTAACAAAAATACAACCCATTTCCGTGTCATCCTAAAAATTTTCTCCAAATGTAGTCAGTAATAGTATAAATCACATAAATTTGTTCTTTTTTTAAATCGAAGGGTACGTATTTTGGGAATCACCGAAACCGTTTTTGGATGTTCGAAAAAATGAACCGAAATATACCAAGTGATATATCATATTAAAGGACAATACAAATAGAAAAGAACGCCGCAAATTTGAGCTCTCTGGGAGCAATAGTTTTTTAATGGCGTAATATTTAATATACTAAATGAGGACCGAAAATAGTAGTTTTTTGAATTTCTAAAAGCTTATAATTCAAAAACCAAAAGTCAGAAAATGTAAAATATTACATTTTTCTGATGTAAAATGTAATATTTTACATTTTTACTAGTCTTGGTAAGTACAGCTGCTATACAAAAATCATAGAAATCGGAGAGGTCAAGGTCCAAATCTAATGTAGAATTGGTTGATTCACATGGAATGACCCTGTTGTGAATTATTAGATAACTAATGAACAATCCTTGAATGCCTTCTGTAAATTAAATGTTTTTTTTCCTTCTTTATCTTCCTTCCTGTACCATAACTAGCGTGCAGGGGCTTCAATCTAACTCTGCCAGAGCTCACGGTCCTTGCAGAGCTTCAGATGATGGACAGTTCTTCCTCCTATCCTCAGGATATACTCCTCATACGAGGTGTGATCAAAAAGTTCCAGGACTGAATTTTTATACATTTATTCATACAACATACAGGTTATTCAAATTTGTTTCCTTCGAAATACTCTCCTTGGGAAGCTACACACTTTTCCCACCGGTGTCTCCACTGATCAAAGGTCCCAGAAAAGTCTTCTTTTGTAACGGTGTTTAGCAGCTCCGTTATTTTTCTTTAATTTCGTCAACTGTTTGAAATCTTCGTCCTTTCAGGTGTCTCTTGAGCTTCGGGAAAAGAAAAAAGTCGGCTGGAGCCAGGTCAGGTGAGTAGGGGGCTGAGGAATGACAGTCATTGCGTTTTTTACACAAAAGTTACGGATAACTAATGCAGAGTGAACAGGAGCATTGTCATGGTGAAGGACCCAATCACCACTTTGCCACAGCTCAGGTCTCTTTCTTCTCACAGCATTACGCAATTTTCTGAGGGTTTCAAGATAAACAAAATGATTAATTGTGTTGAGATCATTCACTTTAGCAACATTGTCATCATTGATTGACGTTGATGGGCGTCCGGAACGAGCAGCGTCGTCTGTGGATGTTCGGCCATCTTTAAACCTCTTGAACCACTGATGGCAGCATGATCGGCTTAGACATTCTTCACCAAAAGCCTCTTGTAACATCAAAAAGGTTTCAGAAAACGTTTTTTGTTCAGTTTCACACAAAACTTCACACAAACACGTTGCTCTTCTTTCACATTCATTTTCATAAAATGCCAAACTCTATAAAACTAACCTCAAACAAACTGTGCTAATGTTTACTTTCAGTAATGTTATGATTGATCTGCAAACACAGCTGTGTCCTGTTGAGTCAGGCAATACAATGCTGCCAACCGCATCGCTGTGAGACATTGCATTCCCATAGTATATAAAAAGTCCTGGAACTTTTTGATCACACCTCGTATATAATCCTAGGCCTTCCGCGTCGTCTCTTGCCAGTGGGTCGAGCTTCCATCAGGCTCGCCGTCCTTGACCATCCTACATATGTGGTCGAACCACTTGAGCTCGTCGTTTCTTTAGGATGGTTTTTAGCGCGGCGATTTTAATTTTTCTCAAATCCTCTCGTTTCTTATGTGGTCTCTAATTGTTTTTTCTTGCGGTCCTACGTAGCTATTTCATTTCAGCTTAACTTATTCTGCTGATCTGCTTGTGCTGCATGATCCAGCTTTTGCACCCATAGGTAAGAGTAGGGAGGTATATTGATTTGTGAATGTGAAGCTTGGTTTCCTGCCCACATCTCGGTGGCTAACAATGCTGTTGCATGTACTATAATAGTTTTAATTGGCTCTGGCAATCCTATTTCCAATTTACAAATCTATCCTGCCTTGTCTGTTCATGTTACTCCCCAAGTAGCGAAAGTTCTCTACTACTTCAAGTACCTCACACCTACAATCAACCTCCACTGCCCCCTCCTCATCTCGGGACACGATCAGTATCTTACTCTTCTAGTATCTTACTAGAGGCGTTGACAGTCATTCCTTATCTCTTAAGTTCCTCTGAGAACGATATCATCTGCGTAAAAGAGAAACATCACTTATTGCTGACTATACTTACTCCTTCTAAACAGAGGAGTTATAGCTGTTTTTTACTAATTTATTGTGTGGCATGGAGCCATCGTAATGACAGGAAGTAGCGCATGAAACCAACATTCCAGTTATGAACTGACTATGGATTAGGACTTCTAAGACAAGGAAATAGGATAGAATTAGAAAAATTTATTCTGGACAAAGTCCCTTAAGAATAACAGATAAATACAGTATAACTAAATTAAATCTGGTTAGAGACATAATGAGAATAAAAAAAAGAAAAGAAAAAAAAAGAAAAACAATAATACATTAATGACACTATGTACATAGATGATATTTAAATAAACAGAAAAGAAAATAGATAACATTCTACAAATAGAGATAAATTAAATAAGAAAAAATAAAATAAAATAAATATAGAAAAGTCTTTTGGTACAATGATTAGATTTGTATGTACAATTGAAGTACCCCAATTTTATATTCATGGAGAGTGAATTTGTATTAAAAGGAATCTCAATTATTCCAGAAACTGAATCCAGCAATGCAATAATAATTTTTGACTAAGTAGTTAGATAGTTACCAAGCGTCAGCTTGGATGAGGAAGGAGGTATTGGAATAGAAATATTTGAATGTTTTCAGGGATTTAGCTTGTCTGATGTGATGAGGGATGGAGTTCCAGAGGATTGGTGAGCGGAAAAGGAAGGAGCGTTGGAATGTTGAAGTTCTATGGGACGGGGGTATACAGATCAGAAAGACGAGATCTCGTATGTATGGATTGACTGCAGATCTGAATTAAAGCTTATTGTAAATATTAAAAAAAAGTAAGTGTGGAATAGTGTAGAAACTTTAAAAATTCTGGATCCTCATCAGGATTAGGAATCAAGGACGATAAAAAAAAATTAAATAAAAAAAATACCATTTATTTTATATACTTATTACGATAATTTTTCATAAGTTGAAAATTAAAATTAATTAAATTAAAGTTAGAAAATAAACAAATTAAAATTCATGATTTATATCGGTAATAAGATTAATTATTCCTAAAAGTTGAAATTAAGGACAGACCTGCAAATAATAAAAAAAATGTTATCATTAAATTTTTAGTAGCTCATCAAAATGATAAGGGTAAGAGAAAATACAAAATCGATATTAATTCAACACAACTTTTAGTGGCTTTCAAATAGAAAATGATGTGGCCGTGAACGGCATTCGTGTAGTGAGGCAGTCACTGCTAACGACATGCATTAGTATTCCTCCGCGATGTTTGATATCCGCGTCCTCATTCTGGCTAAATATTTGCCTCGCTGTTTGGCATTCAATAGTAGCCCCTTAGGGCTCATTGCTATAGCGGGGTAAATAACATTAGCATTTACTCCACAACAACAATTCTTATAATAATAGTAATAATGAAGTCTTTACTTTTATTCTAGGAAATAAATTTACTTATAAAATAATTAATAATTATTATCGGTACGGCTGTATATGTATTTGAGTTCGGAAGACCCTTCTGAGCAAAACTAGCCTCTATCAAAATGGGTACCCTTTATTGGGGATTTTTATTTTCATAGATAATTTGATTAATACGTACTATATATAATTTAATTAACTTATTCATTCCTATTATGTTGACTGTTAAAGACTGTAAAGAGCTGCTTGGGGTTCCGGTTGTGTTGACTTTACTGGCTACTTTGTTCCAGCAAGAGCTCTTCCGTGTAATAGTCTGCAAGGTAGTGGAGTGATGATATTTTAAATGCGTTTCTTCTTTTTAGCAGTAAGTTCGTGAGGGACCAGTCTACAGGTCTTTTCGCCTTCCCTATGGAGAGAAGATGGCGACTAACAGTATCTTTCGACGCACCACACTCCCTGGCAAGTTCGCGAGTATTTGTGGACGGATTTGACTCAACAGCTTCGTTCAGAACCTCATCAATATCCATTAATGGCCACCCGGAGCCCTTCTTCCTTTCCAACGTCGTATTATTTCCACTTCTAAATTTTTCAAAACCAACGCCGCGCAGTGCGCTCTTCAAGGACCACCTTCCCTTCATATTAATAATTTTCACGAGTTGCTTCAGGGGCTGTGAAATGTTTTTCCCAGTAATGTCTTAAAATTACGAGAGAGAATTTCGTTCGGACACTGTCATGTTTCTTCTTTGACAATAAATAACTGAACTGAGGCTTTTTTTGAAGAAGTCCAGTGGTAGTAAACAAGCTTAGAGAATGCTCTAAAGGGATTATAAGTATGGGTAAATAATAAATAGCATTAAGGTATTTACAGACTTGTGAACTCTGGGAATTTGATTAAATGGTCATTTTTTTTTTATACGCCCTTATTGCTTACAAATAATAAATTGACAAGACATTTTTAAAGGATGTACAAATACTTGTTGCTTTTAAATTTAGAAAAAAGTCCCGGTTGCTAGGAGAACGAACTTTAATGAGCCAGGCCCCGCCCCTAATTACAAGTATTTTTTTAATTTGAATACTAACACGCTGCACTCACTCAAGGGCAATGAGTAATATTTATAACAGAGTCTCATTCATACAAATCTGTACAATGATAAGAAAATTAAAATAAACAGCCTTTAAAATTACAAGAAATAAAATAAATATACAAGAGATAAAATAGATTAGAATCAAATTATAACATAAATAGGTAATTAAGGCAAAATTAAAAACAAAGTACGGGAACAGTCCAAGTAACACCCAACTTTAAATACCTAGGAGAAACGGTATGCAATAGAGGACTAGAAAAGGAAAAGCATGAGAGAAAGGGTTGCCAAACTGGAAAGGCTTTTTCTACACGACCAGCAAGTTCTACAACAAAAGGAATTTATCTAGAGGAGCCAAGATAAGACACTACAACAATGGTATCAAACCGGTAATCCTGTATGCCACTGAAACCTCATGCTCCCCAGCTTAGAGAAACTCTTGAAAATAGAGAGAAAAATCCTCAGGAAAATATACTGGACCCAGAAGAATGTCAGAAGGATACAGACTGCGTTCAAATGAAGACATTTACAAAGAAACAACAGACATACAGACTGATACCTGCAGAATAAGAAGATTAAGATTTTACGGACACATGATGAGAATGAAGTCCGAAAGACTAAATCAACAAATTTTCCAGAAAATAAAGTCATACAAAACTCCTACTGGTCCTACTTCAATCAGATAAAAAACGACATGAAGCAACTGGGATTAGCGGACCCAGGACTGTCTAGACAGAGACGAATACAGAAAATCATTGAAAGGGTGAAGGTCCTTGTGGAATAGTAGGAAAAGCCAAGAGGAGGAGCGTGGTTGGAGGACAGGAGGAGGAACCACGGTGACCGCATGAGAGAAGTAGTGAATGAGGAGTGAAGAGAAGGAAAGAGGGAAACGATTTTGTTTAGGATTTATTTTATCCATTTTTTAACACTAAATAATGCTCTACAGTAAACCAACATATTGACTATAATGAAGTGACCGCAAATGATATCTAATTGACGGCACGGAGGCGTTCGACTCAGTGTCACATGGGTTTCGATTGCTAAGATACTGCAGTGACAATAAATTCCCCGGAGTAGCTATCAACATTATTGTTCGGTCATTTATTGATCAACGCTAAAATCGGGCGTGCGAACGCTTGCAGCCAGGGAATTAATCCAAGAGAGAGTCCCTCTCACATGCGGCCTTCGTCCCTCAAGGATCTGTGCTACCTCCATATTTGTGTTCTCAATATACACTGGCTGAAACTGATAGATGGATAGATAAGAAAATACTTTACTGAATAACAATATTTTACAAGAATTTTATGTTACTTACAAAAGTGTTCAAAGCAAGTATATTATTACTGACCATAGGCTATCGCTGTCATGTCAGGAGCGCTTTTAACTTTTACTAATGATTTGTATTATACATTACTTGTTTATATTTATTTGTTTAAATATGTAAATATTTATTGGATTTATTAACTAATCCTATTACACAAACAATACAATACAATCTATTTCCCCCATTATATAATCAATTATGTCCCTAAAACAAATCAATATCAGAAATGATTCACATACCTATGACAGTATCTCAATTATATCCTCAAATAATATAATATCCACCCATTATTTTATACTATTCAATAAATCTCTAATTATTATCATTTTTATATTTATAACGATATTATTAATCAATAACATCCAAAGAATTATCATGGTTATTTAATAATTTAAAATTTTGAATAAGAAAGGAAACGGTAGATCTAGGACTTTCTTTCAAGTAACTCACTAGAAGCTGCCCAGTCTTCACCATTTTAGGTACTTAGACCTTATCAATTTCAGGCATAGTAAACTACAACCAAAATATTTTTGTCCTCATTCCCTCGCAAGACTTTCAACAACGTCCTAAATAATGGAAATATATCTTCATTTTCTCCAATATTACACATAGAACAAATGTAAGTCTGTCCACTTGAACTGTAATGGTCTGTGAGTTTTCAAGTGAGAAGTCGCCTCTAAATACACGGCTGAAACAAGTGTGGAGCTAGGTACAGGAAATCCGACTGTGGCGGCATACGCCCGATGACATAGCTATCTGATAGTAGGTTCATTGAACGCCCACGAGAGGCTCTAACGGCACAAAATTTGAAATGTAGTACATATTGCAGTCACACAACTAACCCCACTATTTGAACCCACATGAACAACCCGAACTGAAAAAACCACAGGAAGGTGAACAAAACTACATTAATAACACTTAGGACTTGACTAACGATAAACGTTACAGACCTTCTTTTCCCCAAACACCCTATTGAGAGTACATCACTGGAGTCAAGAATTATTTTATTAGTGTTTCATGATTTTTGTATCACACCCCCCCCCCACCTTCCTGTTCCAAGGCCCGCAAAGCTCCAGGACTTTGTAGGTCTGTTACATTTGCTAAGCTACCCTCAACATGTTTTCCCGCAAGAAAAACCTTGGATTACATGTAAAACCTCACTTTTACACACAAAAACAAACCCCATTTTTTTTTTTCGGGCTTCAAAAGGTAACTGGACTGTTAGTCCGTTCACTTTAGGAAATCCTTCTTGATTTTTCCCCTTGTCAATGCCCTCATAAGCAGTTTCATGACTTTTCGACTGCATTTCTTTTATTTATTTGGACCACTTTGTTTTTTTAATTTTAAATTAGTTTTTTTTGGTTGGGGTGTGCTCATAATGCACAATCTGTTCAAACATAGTAAAGTAACAACCATCCAGAATTTTAAATCAACACGGCCTGTAAAAAAAGGGAAAACGGCCTGGCATGAGAGACACTGCATCAGTGGCACAGTGGTAAGACTTCCATCCTCTCCTTGTTAAGTCATATCTCTCATTTTAGTCCTAGGAGATTTCTCATCTAACTCCTTTTCATTCTTTAAACAGATTTTCCTTGGGCTTCATCCATTTGTTTGATATGTCATGATTTAATTTTTTTTTTTTGTTTTCATTGGACATCATTGTATAAAATGGATTCATTTAAATCCATACTTGCTCAATTGCTCTTTAAAGAGGAAGCTTGTGTAATATTTCTAGTCCAATCGGGGGAAAAATAAAATCACCACCTATACGCTGATGGACACATGTGTGTTATCCGTAAACAATGATCCTTCATTGCCTCTCAAACACTCCAAGTCCCATATCCTAAACCTTCAAAAATGGTTCCGTTCAAAAAATGTGAGAATCAAAATAAATTCCAACACAAATCGCTAAATGACGTTAAACCCTTCGTCGGTAACCTACGAAATTCCTGTCCTACAGTATCCTTTAATGATATTCCAGTAATCCCATGTTAAAACAGATCCGCTACCTAGGACTCCACTTGGACAAACGTCAAAACCTTGGAATCCACATGCCAAGGACTAAAACGACTAAGAAAGCTGCCCGCCGTTTTACAGACAGACTTCAAATTTACTGACATAAACGTTACAGCTCCAAATTAGTTACAAAAGGCCTAATATACATGACTGATGATTGACCTATTTGGAAGTACGGAGATTGAGCTTTGGGGCCACTAAACATCCAATTCATCTCGTATTTAATCCGACAATCCAAAATCCTTCGAAAAATCCAATGCTTCCGTGACTTGTCACCAATAAACTTATCATAAAGATCTTAAGTTCCATATGTTGATGATTTAGCCCACACCATGATACATCTCCTTTTATAGTAAGCTCTGATACCACTCAAAGCCGTAAAGTGTCTCAATTGCTTCCCACTCCATCCTGACAACCTCCGAGAGTGTCGAACGAAGATGGCCTAGAGACCTAGTGTAGAAGTTTTAATGAAGTGCTACTGATGAGTAGTTCTTTTTAAGTTTTGACATGTTATTGTCATAGTTGTCAATACATTTACTTGATGTATATTTTTTGTACAGTTGTAAATTTCAATAAATGCATATAAAAAAATAAATAAAAAAATGATTAAATAAATATTGAATGGATTTTAGAGATATTCGGAATGACATAGCATGCTGTTTATCATACTTTCTCTGGAGACATTTCAACCTTTACCAAGGGCAGTAGGACGCGACCCGTGTTAGCTTGCGTGGCAATGCCTTAACTTGTAGCAAGACTGATCGGTCTGACGATTGGTTTCATGGTCTCCTGAAACCACACACGACCTTAAGGTTCGTAAGCGACCTTGACCCAGCAGAGTGGTTTCTTTTGCGTTATTTCCCCTTTTTCTAAATATTGGTATTCACAGCTGTATATAATATACACATCAAGTAAATGTGTGGAAATATTTAAGAAACTACTCGTTAGTATCACTTCAATAAATGTTCTATATTAGAAGATCTTTAGGACATCTTTTAAGACACCACGGTGGGTTATGAAGGATCAAGTACGAAGCAAGTTGGGAGACTTATGGATTCCAATGGGTATGGAACTTATAATAGAAGATAAGTATTTGGTTTATTCCAATTCAGCAACTTACAGGACTCTAAGATCGTTATGGATAAGTTTATTTGTGACCTCATAAGCAACATTGAAGAGTTTTACGAAGGATTTTGGATAGTAAGAATTGGATACGAGAAAAATTGGAAGGTTTAGCGAAGCCCTAAAGTTTACTTTCGTATATCCAAATAGCTTAAATTACTGTCACGTAAATGAGACTTTTGTAATTAATTGGATGTGTATAACATCGAATAGTTGGTCCAGGTAGATAGCGGATCTGTTCAACCAGGAGTTAGTGAAATATTATTAAAGTATAATGTAAACAAAATGGTGTTGGTTTACAACGAAGGGAAGAAGTGAGATGTGTTTTGATGTTTCTTTAATCTTCCAATTTCGACATCATTTTTGAAGATTTTAAATGAATTGCAATGAAAGGATCGTTACTAATGAAAAACGTTTGTAATTCGCGTAATTGGCGAAGGACTTTCGCTAGGATGAGTCGGGTAGTCAGTTGTGTGCAACTTCTAGAAGATGGGGCTTAGGGCACTGTCGTAAGGAACACCAGCAAACGTAGTAAAGAGGGATCAAAGGGCAAAATGATGAAAGTTTAAATCTTCATTCTTTCATTCTTCTTGTTCTTTAGGAACGAACAATAAGGAGGAACAATTTAGGAGGTAGGAATTTACGGAGTTCGTTAGGTTTTCCCGGGTGCCAGGCTCTATCAAATTCTTTATCTTAAAAGATTAATATTTTAATTTTACGGTAAAATAATAATTACTGTACTTTTTACTCCGAAAAAGTTCGAGGTACGTTCTGGTTTATACGGAGAACTTCTCTTTCTCCAGTATTATTTAGATTTAGATAAACATTGACATCAAAACTTAACATTAAATAGATATAAAAAGATAAACCAATATAATGTAATAAAAAAGGTAGAAAATAATAAAATATTATAAAAAAAAACTGTTCCCCCCCACCCCCGCATAGGAAAAATAGATCATGAATATCTTTATCGATAATATGCTGCTTTTATATACAATTGTAGCGGTAACATTGGCATGCATACCAGTGGCAACACTGAGTACTAAAAAGATAACCGTCATTAGCCTTCTAGTGTGTAAAAAAAGTGAACGAAGAGTGTTGTTTTGTTGCTATATAGTGCTTCTCAAACTTTAAAAAGTATTGTTTTTTAATGGTATCAAGAATTTCCAAGTTATTATTTTGTTTATTTTGTCTGAACTTTATTACAATAAAAGGAAGTTAGAACACGCATTGTTAAGTTACCTCTTTGCTATAAAACACTTAACATACTGCTTCTGATAAGGAAACTTTCGTCAAATTTTCGATACGATTAGAACCATCAGAGTGAGAACGTGCCACCCTAAAACTTAAAAAAATGTTGAGAAAACGTTCATTTGTTTTTTTCATTTAAACCAGTATAGCTCCTAAAAGGTAGTCCTAGTGACAAATGTTATAAAACAGAAAATATATTCCATTTAATTTCTGACTAGGGGACGCCCAACGAATTTCCAATCCGAGCTACTCCAAGAAATGTAGATCGTGTTAAAATGTTACATTTTTGAATGTGAAAAAAAAAAACGTCACACCAAAAAAGTGTAGACATATCCATTGCAAAAAAATAATGTTTTAGAAGTGGCAATACCTTATCAATCCTATTCATATAATATTTGGATCGATGATATTTGAAGGTTACAGTTCA